>JAZKJV010007407.1:0-270042 GCA_037367405.1 Ottelia alismoides | reverse complement strand
TGAACCAAAATATATTTTTTCTGGGAGTTTTCTGAGGAGTTTTTATATATTTTTAGTGATTTTCTAATGCAAACAGTGCTGAAGATAGATGTTTTTGATTTTTAATAAACATTAAATGCAATAATTATGAAAAATAAAAATATGAAGTTAAGCTACACTACAACAGAAACTTAATCTGATTTTTGGAGATATTTTTTGGATTTTATAGAAGCATGCAAAAAAATACAAGAAGCACCAAGAACAATACAAACGGCCAGGGGTATAAGCGTAATTAGCAGAAAATCCGAGGGGCAGAATGTAAATTTCCAGAAAATCTATGAATGTACTAACAACTTGCTGGACTAAATGTCAAAACGAAAAGCCGTAGGGGCACTTTGCAAAAACGCCCAGGTCACACGCGCTGTGCGCGTGACCTGGCGGGGACAAGTTTGCGAGAATACAAAAATGCAGGGGCCCGGTTGGTAAATTCTACAAAGTAAATAAAACGCAACTGAAAGTTTCAAGTTGTTCTGGGAATTACACAAAATACGTGGGGTGCGGGTACAAAATTCCCCACTTATCCATGTGGCGTGCGTGGATAGTCTTGATGAGAAGAGATCGGACGATGTAGTTTCCTTAGACGCGGACGACTGTGATCAAAAGGGGAGGGGAAAGATGGACGGTGGCTGTAGCTCGCCCCCCTCCCCCGCGTTTTGTTCTGTCCAGCCCCGCGCAGGCAGCGGCGGCGCGTGGGCGGCAGCGCCTTCCCCTCCGGCAAGCTTCAAGGTGCTTCCCCCAGATGGTTAGGCGTCAAAACTGGGTACCTGCAAGATGCAAAAAGGGCTCGAGAGCAGCGTCTCGGCCGGTTGTCAGTGCGTGGGTGGGGAAGGTAGCCGGAGCTCAAGAGCTCCGGCAACGTGGTTTGTTGCGAAAAGAAGGCGAAATACTCGGTGGTTCAATGGGATGAAAAGTGCGAAATGGAGCACGAGATGTCCAGCTGATGAATCGACCAGAGAAAATGCACGAGATATCATAAAAAAATGGACCTCAATGGCTGTCAAAGTCAGAGGTGGGAACCTCGACGGCCGCTTGGCCGGAGATGATGGAACTTGGGCCAAATGACCACGCAAGATCCGCCCTAGATGGCTGGAGACCACGCTGTCACCATGGTCGATCCAGAGCGTGTCCTAGGGTGCCAAAACGAAGTCAAAAGGGGTTCAAAAGCAAATGGAAGAGAAGAGGTGTGGTTTTGAAACATGGCTCTGGAGCGACCTTCGAGGCAAGATTGCGAGCAGGCGAAGAAGATGTTGGAGGATCCAAGTGGTCGGCGCGAATCCTGGTAGTACAAGCTACAACTTTCGTGAAGGACGCAACCCTCCTCGAGCAACGCACAAGCGGCGAAAAAATCGAGAAGAATGGGTCACGGGCACTTCTGACAAGGGCGCAGGGCTATGGTCAGGGAGTTGACCGGCTGGTCAACGTCCCAGACCACCTGGTTGGTCCACGTGGACCAGCCAGGAAAAAGCCCCAAAAAATGTTTTGTTAATTACTTTTAAATAGTAAATGGCATTATTAATTGATGGTTATAAAATAAAAAATATTCGTTATTTTATGTAGTATTTTATTATGATTTTTAATTTATTTTATGAAGTATATTTTTACAAGTTGCTTTTTATACCCTATATAGGTATATTATATATATGTTGAGTATTTTATTTTTATTTTTGTGTTTTTAATTTATTTATTTTTGTTTATTATTTTCTAAAATTATGAAACACCTTTATATATACACCAATATAATTTTATTTTAATTTTCTGATATATGTTATACACTTAATAAAATGGAAGTGTTATTTGTATAGGTATAGATACATGTATTATACCTATGCACTATAATATATACAAGTATTTTTAATTGAGTTTTATTTATGTTTTTATTCTGATTTTAATGTACAAATATATTATAAATAATATTTACAACATTATAAAAAATATAAAATAATAAATAAATAATAAATTGAATATTTTAATCTGTACAATGTACAATGTGGATCCAAAACTCAACTTTCAAACCGTAGCTCCGAAAAAATACGAAACCACCTCCATTAAATAGATTGTTTTATTCTATATACAATTAAAGGTGAGTTTGATGCATTTGGAGTTTTCATTTGTGAGATACGGGTCTGGGAAGTTGGGATTCTGGAATTTTATTCAGACCATAACTTTTTATCTGTACATTATTTTTCAGTGAAATCAATTTTGTATTTTCTTTATAAATTATATACAATTTTCATGTACAAAGTTTCTTTATTTGATGTATAGAAAGTGAAACCAAAAATAGGTCCCAAAAAGAATAAAGAATGAAGAAAATAACATAAGTATTTGACCCTTATCTCCCCCTACTTTATTCCTGGTCGACCTATTCATCAAGATGCCTAGGTCTCGGGGTTTCGGGTTATAAAATATTTACAATATTTTATTCTTTTTCTTTTCTTTTCTTTATTCTATAATTTTGTCTTTAAAAACCGCATTTTATACAGTATTTACACACATATGCATAGATGCTAAAATGCATGAATTAGCTCTATTTACACGCATTTACTAGGGTTTTTAAGGCCAAAATGATAGCATAAAGATGATGAAACGTAGCTTCATCATCCCCCTATACTTTACCTTTGCTAGTCCCTAGCAAACACTTATGCAATAAGTGCAAAAAGAAAAGAAAGAAAAGAAAAAGAAGAAAATTAGATTAAGTTTAATTATTGAACTTGTCTTCGCAAAATCAAAGTTTGGAGCTTAAGTCGGACCTTTGGAATTTTAGTGCGGTCGGAACCTTAATGAGAACCAAGTTTGAAATCCAACAGTCCTTGAGAATCCCAAAACTCTGTCCAAGTCTCCTCAATAGCCAGGTCAGAAATACTTCAACTCATACGCAAACTCTTACGACTATGAGTCTGACTCGTACAGTGTAAGTGATATGTAGCTCCCCCACCTCAGAAGTGACAAAGAAACAACCTCCCCCAGCCTGGTAACTCTAATGCCTTGATCTAGCAACTCTTTCCTCGAGAAGCGGGGTATTCCCTTCTAAGTTCAAGTGCAACCGGCTCAAGAAGAGGGGGAAGAAGTATAGACTTTTGGGAGCTCAACCAGTGTAGCTAAGTCTCCCGCTGCAAGCTTCATGAGATGTGACATGGATACCATAAGCTTTTGCTTTATTGGACTATATACACTCCGGTGGGGTTATTAAATTTTCAATCCGACCCACCACTTTTTTGGAGTTCTCTTTTTTTTTTCTCTTTTTTTTTCTTTTTTTTTCAATTGCATCTGTACAACATATCTACATGGTGCAGCATATATACAAGAAATTTTCCTCTTGAGCCAGTAGACTATCCCTCTTTTGAAGCTTTATTGCAACCCACGACTTCTGTCTTTAGCCTTCATCACCACTAGACCAAGTTGAGGCGCACTTTCTTCACTAGAAGAAGAAGAGAGGTTCCGCCTAGAAGTACTACCCTCATATGCTACCCCAAGCCAAAGGAAACTGCCTCCTCATCACCTCATCCGTGGAGAGCTATGTGAAAGGTGCAGGTGTCCAAGTTAGGTCATTATCAACAAGAGTCGTGCGTGTGCTCCGAAATACTCTACTTAGGCAGTCAAGAATCCATTGAACCAAGTCCCGTGATCCTCAAAGAATTAAGTCAACTAAACCTGAAGTACCTCAAACCCAGTTCCTATAAGGTTCCTGTTATTAGGTAGATTTTAAGGTCCAATGAAGCTCCAATCTCCGGATTTTACTTAGACTTGTTCAGTTATCAAATTCAATCCGAAAAATGCTCATGCCATGCAAATGCGATGCAGAATGCAGAAAATATTTTTGTGATGCAATTTTCAAGATTTTGAATTTTTTATGGATTTTTTGAAAAGATGATGCATGTGCATGCAGATGCAAATTTTTTTTTTGGTATTTTAAAAAAGATCTTTCAAATGTTTTTTGGATTTTAGTTTTGCAAATGTTTTGGGATTTTTGAAAAGAAAAAGTTTTGGCTGAAAACTAGGTGAAAAATATGTACACGGGAGTGTTTCTTATAATTACAAGAAGTGTATTTTAAGGATTTACAAAGGTAAGTGGTCAATTTTATAAGTACATACATATAGTGGATTTTGGTGTGATGTAAATATTCCTCAAACTTATTTGACACAAGCTTTTGACACAATTTTTGAAAACTATAGTCCAAAATAATTTTTACAAATATTTTTGCAAACATGTACATACATTTGAAAATCATTTTGCAAAGGTTTTCAAAACAATATATATAGGTTTTTCAAAATATTTTTGCAACCCATTTTTGAAGCCAATTTGCAAATCATTTTCCAAACATTTTATTTCACATAAAGAAAATAACTTTTACAAATCACACATTTTTTTACAGGTTGAAACATGTAACAAAATATTTTAAAAATAGTTTTCAATAGATGTTCACAAAGATTTTCAAACTATTTTTCAAACATTTTGCAAAAAAACATTTTCACCTGATTTATAATCAGTAAATACAAAAAGGATTTGAGGAATAATCACATCTTTTATTAAGAATTTTTAATGAATTTTAAAGAATTTTTAGCCATATTATTAAGAAAATACGAAAGTACGAGTTATGGCTAAAGTATATACGCAGTATATACGACCCCCCTATACTTAGTTTGAGCTATGTCCTCATAGATCAGAGAGAAAAGAGAAGACATAACTCGTATTGAGTATAGGAAAATCTAAAGAATAAATGAACGAATGAATGAACCAATGAGAAGTTGACCGTCCCCCCCTATACTTAGGATCAAAACTATATAGCAGACTGTACTCAAGCAGGGAGGGTCAAGGGTGGAATGAACAGATCGTACTCAGATTGTCTCCCCTATACTTAGGGTAAGATATCCCTAAGTATAGACAAGAAGAGGAGACAATGGAGAGGATCGAAAAATAGAGAAACTCGGGGTGCACACCCCCTATACTTAGGACAAAGTACGTCCTAAGTATGGAAAACTGTCTACAAGGGCGGCACCTTTTCGGTAGATGAAGAAGATAGAAGAGGAAAAGAAGAAAAGAAGAAAAAGAAGAAAGAGATGAAGATAGAAGAAGAGATTGTGAGGATGTACGCATCGCTCCCCCTATACTTAGGATGAAAGAAGCCCTAAGTATAGGTAACGACAGGAGAGATGACACGGAACGAAGAATGAACACTCGACTCGTCCACCCTCCTATACTTAGGACAAAGTACGTCCTAAGCAAGGCAGACACGAGAATGGGTGGACGAGTAAAGACGGGAGATAGAAAGAGATGAACAAAGGAGAATGTGCAACAGAGGTGGATGTACATATGATCAAGAAGGTAGAAAGCGAACCTTCTTGCGGGACCGCTGAGGAATAGATCTGGTATGGTGCAGGTCGACATCGGGGTCCACAGTGGATGGAAGCTGATCAGGGTCGACAGAGTGAAGGTCCTCAGAGGCCTTAGGGTGTGAAGGCACAGACGGATCAGTGAAAGAAGTGTGACTAGGTCCGGCCTTGGGAGTCTCGCTAGTGTCAAAGTGAAAAGGGACGAACTCATCATCATCGGAAGTAGTGTACTCAGAGTCTTCCTGCGAGGAGTCATCCAGGTCAAAACCAAAAGGCACGAACTCATCGGTGGAAGTAGTCGAACTCTGGTCGTCCTCTATAATTTCAACTGGATCATCTTTCTCATCAAAAGGCCCGAATTTCTGAAGAAAAGCAACTAAATCAAATTCGGCCCTTAGTCTCATTAGTATCTACATGGACAGGAGCGGACTCATCAGTGGAAGTAGTCAGAGCATGTCCGTCCTGTATAGTCTCTAAATTTGCCCTCCGCTCAATGGTATCGATCGTGTAAATCCCGCGGATTTCATCATTACATCGCCAATCACAGGAAGCAGCAACACCAAGGTCTATGCTTTCCGAGCTTTCCTCCTTGGAGAGGAATTCTCGGGTCTCATCATCGGTCATGAAGAAGGTCTCTCTGATATCCTCATATAGATCATAGTCCTCGGGGTCAGCCAAGATAGGTGAAGTCACGTTAGGTGCAGGTCTCTGGTCAGCAGTGGGTGCGGTGATCAATGCTTCGCTCTCGTCAGCAGGACGGAAGCGAATCTCTCCTGATCCGTAATCAATAACGACCCTCGCAGAGGTAAGGAATGGCCGTCCCAGGATGATTGGAGAGTGCTCCCCTGTGGAGGTCTCCATGGGCAATACGACAAAATCAACTATGTGGCTCGTGCCCTGAATCGAAAATGACGGCGTTTTCAAGGATACCCTTCGGCCTCTTTATTGATCCATCAGCAAACTGTACGATCATCCTGGTCTTCTTGAGAGGCCCTAGGTGAAGAGACTGTACCAGCGAGAAGGGTATGATACTGATCGATGCACCGCCGTCTAGGAGAGTGTGATCACATGTGTGGTCAGAGATGGTGCAGCTAATGAAAGGTGTGGCAGTGTTCCTCTTCCGAGGTATGGGACGATGAGTGATGGCGTGGGCAGTGGCCATGGTCAAGATGTGACGCTCAGATCTGCTCCTCCGCTTTCTCTTTTTGGGAAGAGGAGCAGACATATGGGTCATGGTCTGCTGAAGTGGGGCACGGATAATCTCATGTATGGTGGCCACCACTTCAGGTTCAGTTAGCATTTTTTGGAATTTTTGGACCTCCTCCATACAAGGGAGGAAGTCGGAATCAGCATATACACGAGGCATGCCAAGAGCAGTCTGTACAACGGCATCCTCGGGGTCAGAGGTGGGACAAGGTGTGAGAGGCAGTGTGGTCAAAGGATCTGGCAAGTGGTACCTCTCCTCACAGTCTGGCTCGATCATGTGTCTCCCGAACTCTTTTTGTGTTTTTATATTTTTCTCATTTTTTGTATTTTGGGCGATTGCAAACTCTCATGATAATCCTCACATGATTCCATATCCTCAAAGACTGGAGCGGCATTTTGGTTCTTATTTAAACTAGTAAGGTCAGCAATCCTCGAATTCATATGCTCCATCATCTGATTCAAAGTCTCAAGTGTTGATATCATGAAAGGTGACTCCAAAATCTCAGGATCGGGTGTGTCGAATGTGGGTGGTGGGTGTGGACAAAAATCACATTCCGGATCAGGATACTCAAGGAAGAGCGGGTTGTCGAAATGTGTAGGCGATGGTGGTGAAAATGACTGGTGAAGGTCAAAGTCCGAATCCTGAGGTAGTGGGTTGGTCGGATATGTACAAAAATCAGGAGCAAAGTCCTCCTGGAAAAAAGGAGGTGGACCGGCTGGAGTGAACGAGGGATCCGCAAAGTCCGGATAAAATACGCTCCAGGGGTCCATCTCGGAAACAAAAGACAATGATCGGGAGAGCACGATGGTCAAGTCAAGAGAAGTGGAGAAAAGGCGCAAGTGCACAGAGACGATCTAGAATGCACACAACAGTCACAAACAAAAATGAAAACAAGACAAACCCTCAATTCAACTACTCAACTCGGTAGAGACCACAAGAGCGGTCTTTTTATCTTGTCTGTTTTAGAGTTAGGTTAGAAGTCCAAAAGTTACACAAACACTTAGGGGCTCAATGGGATTTGGGCACTAATCCTTAGTGTGTGCGCGAGCAAGTAAAACGAAGACAATGAGGGGATTACTCGCCCCAAGACAAATTTTTCTTTTTGGTGGTTTTTAGGGTCAAGTAATATTAACAGTCCCAATTTTATTAGTTATCACTTTTTTTGGATTTTTAATAAGAAATGCACGGACCTACGGGGAGTCAATTCTTTTAAGCACCTAGGTGATCAAAATCAGAGGTAGAGAGTCGGAAAAGCAATGCAAGCGACAAAACGATGATGTATGCTAAAGCGTAAATGCTCACCTTGCCTCCAGCACTCTACATGCAGGGATGCTCAGCAGAATTGAAACCTAATCTATATGCAAATGCAAAGCCGATGAAATCGCCCTAAGTTTCAGAAATTGCTATTATCGTGAAGAACCACAAGTCGGCCACTTATCTTTAACCTAAGAGTCCGGTCTTGGCTTACCCCTCCTCTTCTCGACACACTCGAGTTCAGGAGTAGCGCTTGATGGGGCTCGCTCACGGCACGGGTTAGAAGATGATGACGCGACTGTTTAAATTTGACTAAGTCCAAACGCGGCTATAGGTACATGCAAGATATATTAGGTGTTTGGCCTTAATCTATCGCAAGCAATCCTAAATCAAAGGGCTCAATCACACAAAGTAAGGAAACAAAATCGGAAAACAAATGAAAAAGGCGGTGAAAACCGTAAAATTCACGGTGAGCCCCCAAGTGTACAAACACTTGGAAATTGGGCCCGAATGTCCAAGAGTCCAAGTACCTGTATTATTACAAATAGAGTCTCTCCTCTCACTGAAATTACACAATTAAATAATGCACAAAAAATGCTCAAAAATGTACTTATCTTCTCAAATACTCCAAGCCTTCTTTGATGCTAGGCCGGCAAGCTGACGCCCGGCTTCACGTGGGTGCGTAGGCGCCTAGGGTAGAGTGCCTCCTCGATCCGCGGTTCCTCGCACAAAGTCAACAAGAGAGGGTGATTAGACAAGTAAGACGATTATATCAAATAAACGAGCTAATGAATAAGGCAAGAATATGCAAATAATCCAAACACAAGCAAAACCCGAACTACGCGCTGTTGCTCCCCGGCAACGGCGCCATTTGTTGAACCGAGAAATCCGAGGGTCGTACGGTTTCACAAGGCGAAACCGCAGTCGATGCGGTGACCGCTTGAAAATCCTGATTCAAACAACCAATTAACCCACGACAAATATATCAAGCAGTGAAAGTAAATGTGCGGAGTTAAAATTTATTATAACTCTACAACAAGATGTGTATAGTGCAAGTATGTGTAGAGGTCGAACACATGGAGCAGCAGGTAGAACGGGGCAAAATGCTCAAAATTGTGTGTGTGAAAGTGATCAAGAGTCTACTATGCTAATTTTTTGTGGGTTTTTAATTTTTATATTTTTTTATTTTTAATTTTATACTTTTGTATTTTGATTTTTAATTTACTGATTTTATATTTTCTTTTTATATTTTATATTTTTTTTATTTTCTTTTTCAATATTGGAATATATGAAATATGTAATAAAAGGGAGAAAGAGGTATTTATAAAAATAGATAAAAATGTTCAAAAATTAGCAAATAAAGTCTTTTTGGTCTTTTTATATTTTTCTACTATTTTTGTGATTTTTGGGTAATTTTTAGAATGTTTTTGGTATTTTTTTAATTAGCAAAATAAAGAAAACAGTAGCAAAAATGCAAGACTGAAACTAAAATGGAGAAATAAAATAGCAATCAGTAACAAAAATTCTCCAAATTAATTTTCAATGAAGGATAATAAAACAAAGAAAATTCAGAGACAAAGTTTGTATTTTTAGGAATTTTGAGGAATTTTTAGGATTTTTATGAAGGTTTTTAGAGTTTTGTGATTTTTATGAGTTTTCTTTTGTTAATTTTTAATGATTTTTGGCCTGGAGCTAAGACACACTAAAGGGAACAAAATATATTTTTTCGGATTTTTCTGAGAGTTGTTATATTTTTTAGTGATTTTCTAATGCAAACAGTGCTGAAGATAGATGTTTTTGATTTTTAATAAACATTAAAATGCAATAATTATGAAAAATAAAAATATGAAGTTAAGCTACACTACAACAGAAACTTAATCTGATTTTTGGAGATTTTTTTGGATTTTATAGAAGCATGCAAAAAAATACAAGAAGCACCAAGAACAATACAAACGGCCAGGGGTATAAGCGTAATTAGCAGAAAATCCGAGGGGCAGAATGTAAATTTCCAGAAAATCTATGAATGTACTAACAACTTGCTGGACTAAATGTCAAAACGAAAAGCCGTAGGGGCACTTTGCAAAAACGCCCAGGTCACACGCGCTGTGCGCGTGACCTGGCGGGGACAAGTTTGCGAGAATACAAAAACGCAGGGGCCCGTTGGTAAATTCTACAAAGTAAATAAAACGCAACTGAAAGTTTCAAGTTGTTCTGGGAATTACACAAAATACGTGGGGTGCGGGTACAAAATTCCCCACTTATCCACGTGGCGTGCGTAGATAGTCTTGATGAGAAGAGATCGGACGATGTAGTTTCCTTGGACGCGGACGGTTGTGATCAAAAGGGGAGGGGAAAGATGGACGGTGGCTGTAGCTCGCCCCCTCCCCCGCGTTTTGTTCTGTCCAGCCCCGCGCAGGCAGCGGCGGCGCGTGGGCGGCGGCGCCTTCCCCCTCCGGCAAGCTTCAAGGTGCTTCCCCCAGATGGTTAGGCGTCAAAACTGGGTACCTGCAAGATGCAAAAAGGGCTCGAGAGCAGCGTCTCGGCCGGTTTGTCAGTGCGTGGGTGGTGAAGATAGCCGGAGCTCAAGAGCTCCGGCAACGTGGTTTGTTGCGAAAAGAAGGCGAAATACTCGGTGGTTCAATGGGATGAAAGTGCGAAATGGAGCACGAGATGTCCAGCTGATGAATCGACAGAGAAAATGCACGAGATATCATAAAAAAATGGACCTCAATGGCTGTCAAAGTCAGAGGTGGGAACCTCGACGACCGCTTGGCCGGAGATGATGGAACTTGGCCAAATGACCACGCAAGATCCGCCCTAGATGGCTGGAGACCACGCTGTCACCATGGTCGATCCAGAGCGCGTCCTAGGGTGCCAAAACGAAGTCAAAAGGGGTTCAAAAGCAAATGGAAGAGAAGAGGTGTGGTTTTGAAACATGGCTCTGGAGCGACCTTCGAGGCAAGATTGCGAGCAGGCGAAGAAGATCTTGGAGGATCCAAGTGGTCGGCGCGAATCCTAGTAGTACAAGCTACAACTTTCGTGAAGGACGCAACCCTCCTCGAGCAACGCACAAGCGGCGAAAAAATCGAGAAGAATGGGTCACGGGCACTTCTGACAAGGGCGCAGGGCTATGGTCAGGGAGTTGACCGGCTGGTCAACGTCCCAGACCACCTGGTTGGTCCACGTGGACCAACCAGGAAAAAGCCCCAAAAAATGTTTTGTTAATTACTTTTAAAATAGTAAATGGCATTATTAATTGATGGTTATAAAATAAAAAATATTCGTTATTTTATGTAGTATTTTATTATGATTTTTAATTTATTTTATGAAGTATATTTTTACAAGTTGCTTTTATACCCTTATATAGGTATATTATCTATATGTTTCAGTATTTTATTTTTATTTTTGTGTTTTTAATTTATTTATTTTTGTTTATTATTTTCTAAAATTATGAAACACCTTTATATACACCAATATATTTTTATTTTAATTTTCTGATATATGTTATACACTTAATAAAATGGAAGTGTTATTTGTATAGGTATAGATACATGTATTATACCTATGCACTATAATATATACAAGTATTTTTAATTGAGTTTTATTTATGTTTTTATTCTGATTTTAATGTACAAATATATTATAAATAATATTTACAACATTATAAAAATATAAAAATAATAAATAAATAATAAATTGAATATTTTAATCTGTACAATGTACAATGTGGATCCAAAACTCAACTTTCAAACTGTAGCTCCGAAAAATACAAAACCACCTCCATTAAATAGATTATTTTATTCTATATACAATTAAAGGTGAGTTTGATGCATTTGGAGTTTTCATTTGTGAGATACGGGTCTGGGAAGTTGGGATTCTGGAATTTTATTCAGACCATAACTTTTTATCTGTACATTATTTTTCAGTGAAATCAATTTTGTATTTTTCTTTATAAAATTATCTACAATTTTCATGTACAAAGTTTCTTTATTTGATGTATAGAAAGTGAAACCAAAAATAGGTCCCAAAAAGAATAAAGAATGAAGAAAATAACATAAGTATTTGACCATTATCTCCCCTACTTTATTCCTGGTCGACCTATTCATCAAGATGCCTAGGTCTCGGGGTTTCGGGTCATAAAATATTTACAATATTTTATTCTTTTTCTTTTCTTTTCTTTATTCTATAATTTTGTCTTTAAAAACCGCATTTTATACAGTATTTACACACATGCATAGATGCTAAAATGCATGAATTAGCTCTATTTACACGCATTTACTAGGGTTTTTAAGGCCAAAATGATAGAATAAAGATGATGAAACGTAGCTTCATCAATGGGCAAACTATGTAAATTTCCACATAAAGAATTATATTAAATTCCTCGAAGCTCTTAAAAATTCATAATGATAGAGCATAGGTTTCTCTACAACATGCAATTTTTGGAATTAAGAAATGATGCTAAATGAGTGGTTAAATAAACGTGCAAACACATGGGTGTAAATGCAAACAGAAATAAAATTGTTTAAAATAGAAACATGCTTTCATGGACTAAAATGCAATTACCTATAATGATGAGGATATGAGTGCAATTTCTCCACGGGACCACATGCACCTCACGTGATGTTGCTTGGCAGGGACTAGAATGTAATTTATAAAACTTGAAGGTCCTTGGTTGCAAATTACCCAATTTACGCACGTGGGTCACATGATATGCAAGCTCGGATGGTGGCCCAGGCGGCGGTGGAGGTTCGGGCGCTTCGCCTAGAGGCTCGGGTCCAGAGACAAGCTCAGTTGGCTCGGGTCAGTTTCAGGTGCTCCGAGCCTAAAGGATCGGGGAAGAGGCTCGGAGCTGACACGTGTATGCCCTCAGACCGTTAGATCTCAAAAGATCCAATGGTAGCTATAACTCCTGGAAGAGGGAGACATGGCATGCTGTGGGCCGCCCGATCAAGATGATCGGACAGTAGCTGTGCTACTAGTTCCTCCTTGCCGTCGCTTCCTGCAGCGGGCTTGGCTGGGCTCTGGCGAAGGTCAGATAGCTCCGCCTCCTTCTTTCTTGCTCAGTGAAGACGCCAGGCTGCTCCTGAATGGCTGGGCGTCCTCGTGGGAGTGCCGATGTCGATTTTCTTATTTGCAACGTTAGAAACGTAACTGAGGCGTGCAACGTGATGTGCATGAAGTGGAGGGGGGGGGGTTGAGGCCATGGGGGAGAAGTGATGAATTGTCCGGTGTGCTCCTCCGTCGTGAACGATAGAGCAATGGTCGGGGATGCTCGATGGGTCGTGGAGATGAATGGAGAGATACGCAGAGATGGTAACTTTGATGCAAAGCTCGACCGATGGTCTGTTGAAGGTGGTATTGAGCGAGGAAGTCAAAAAAATTCAGAGAAAATTGGAGGAGAAGAAGGGGAAGATCGAAGAAAAATATGAAGGAGTCTTACTGGGAATTGGGGCTCTGATTGGAGTCGTCGGTCATCGCTCTAGGGCTGGCAGGTGCCCGAGCTTGAGCAGCTTGAAGCTTAAGCTGCTGCACGATGAAGGTTTGTTGTGGATCTCATCGGAGAATATCCTCTGTCGTCGCTCATTTTCAAGCCCAATCTCTATCACAGATTGGAGGAGTAGAGCTCGAGGGACTCTCGTGCAAGGACGGATGACGGTGAAATGGGGTGGAGGCAGAGTATTTAAAGAGGGAAGGTGGTGGTACAATGATGGTGGAAGTGGTTTGCGTGGGAGTTGTGGAGCGACGTGGAGGAAGTTATGGAGGGTATGGACTCCAGCGAGGATGGTTGACGTCAGGTCTTGGATGTGGGCTCGTCGGGAAGTGGAGATGATGGACGATATGGTCGGCAAAATAGAAAGCAAGCGGCTAATTTTGTGAAGTGGGGCGACGTGGGCAAGGTCAATCCGGAGGTAGAAGACGAGTTCTCCGCCGTTGGATCTAGCGATCCAACGACTGAGGTTTAGGCATCAAAGGATGGCTAGGATCTGATCGATAGCGACGCGATCAAAGGGCGTGAGAGGCACCACGTGGTGTGTTGCGGTGAAAGCACTGAAGGATGGACCAGACGTGATATGGTCCTCGATCTAATGGTTGAGAAATGATGAGGAGTGGGCGGCTGAGATGAGGTTCCTGGAGAAGAGATGGAAGGCTATGATGGAGCCACGTGGCGAGACGTGGTGCAGGCTTAAGCGTGTGGTCCAGATGAGATAAGGGGGAAGATCGGGCGGTGGAGATCAGCTATGGAAGGTACGGAGGATATCAAATGTCCAGAATGTGATTGGACGGCAAGAAGTAGAGGGCGCGTGACGCAACCAGAAGGCGCCATGTGGCCCAATCACATTATTCAGAGAAGAAGATGATTTATGAAGGGGGAAATGACCGAATTTAGAAAAACTCAAAACATGAAAGTTGTAGATCTCGATGAGATCTACTAGTTCATGTTGACAAAAAATGGACATGAGGTCAAATAAAGAGAGAGAATACAAGGGTACAAATACAAAAAAGTACAATATACAATAGGGGCCCAAAACCCAAGTTTTACATACGAACTCTGATTTTAATGAAATTGGTCTTCTTTTAAAGGTTTTTGAATTTATATTATTTTAAAAGGGAGTAGACCTAGATCGGATGTTGTAAGAGAGAGATATGCACATTTTAAGGTTCCTGGTCTCAACTTGGATTTGGGACTTATTAGTCACTTTTTCAAATTAGTATTTTTTTGATATTTTTCTTTAGTTAATGTTAGTAATACATACACTATAGAGTTGGTTTTATTATATTTGGAGTTAGTATGAAATATACACAAATATGGTATTTACAGGTGATTTTACAAGTGAATTTGGCTCATTTAAATGCGAAAATGCAAGCTAAAATGTAGATATTATTTATGGATGCATGAATGCTAATTATGCAATATAAATGGAAATATGCAACTACTTACTTGGGAACAAAGCTCTATTTTCAACTTTTATAGTGATGAATACCAGATTCATCATGTGCCCAAAGGTGTCTCGAAGGAGGTCCTATAGGCCCATAAGACTGAGTTAAAAAACGGTGACCAATCCATTAGGTATGGGTGGACAACCTTATGCAAAATAGTCTTAATCTCTTTTATTGAAACCTCAGCAAGACCATTCGTCTATGGATGGTATGTCGTGGCAACTCTATGCTGAACTCGTTAGTAAGGCCCTTACCTTGTCGTTGATAGAATGAATCCCCCCGTCAGAAATCTAGACTCTAGATACCCCAAACCTTGATATGATATTTTTCCTCGAAAATTTGCAAACAGTCTTTGCATCTGCAGTTCGGGTAGGGATACCTCAATCCAACGACTCACATAATCCACAACTACAAAACATACTCAAATCTTAATGAATGGACCCACGAAATTGATGCCCCATGCATCAAACCTCACAGAAGTGAATGGACTGCATCGGTATCATATCTCTCCATCCACAAGTGCACATCCTTTGACAATCAGTATACCTCTTCACTAATTCATCTAAATACGTGAAGAGGGTAGGCCACCAAAGGCTGGATTGGAGAACCTTTTATGATGTTCATCTCTCAGAGTGATGTCCTCCTGCCTCAAGCTTGTAGCAATAGGTGAGGATGCTATGGTGCTCCTCTTGAGGAATACACCAACGCCATACGCTATCCCCTCCTTCATGATAAAGAGTGGGATCCTCCCAATGGTATGACTTGGACTTCGCGAGAAAGGTCTTAAGTCGCTGCTTTGGCCAACCTCGTAGAACTTTCTTAGCAACAAGATAGTTCACAATGTCAGCGGACCATGGAAGTGAGGTGATAACAAGAATCGCATCGTCTGCGAATGTCTCAGTGATAGGTGTGATCATATCAGAATCCTCAAGATGCTCTAATCGGGAGAGGTGATCCGCCACCACATTCTTAACTCTAGGTTTATCCTTATTCTCAATATCAAACTCCTGGAGTAGAAGGATCCATCTAGTCAATTTGGCATTGGCATCCTTCTTTGCCATTAGATATCAGATGGCAGTCTGATCTGTATAGATAGTCACTCTAGATCTGAAAATATATGATCGAAACTTATCCAGAGCAAATACTACGACTAGCATCTCCTTCTCAGTCACAATATAGTTCTGCTGAGCGGCATCCAAAATCTGGCTAGCGTAGTGCATGGCAAATAATAAATTATCCCTCCTCTGACCAATCATGGCCCCTACAACAAATTCAGAAGCATCCATCATGACATCAAATGGGAGAGACCAATTGGATAACTGAAGGATAGGAGCCTGAATAACCAAATTCTTGAGAGTCTTAAAATAAGAAAGACACTTATCATCTACAAGGAACTCGGTGTACTTTGTGAGCAAATCAATCGGTGGTAGAGTAATTCTACTGAAGTCCTGTATAAACCGTCGGTAGAAATTGACATGCCCTAGACAAGACAACATCTGTCTCAAATTGGACAGTGGAGTGAGCTTCTTGATGATATCTACCTTGGCCGGATCAACCTCCATGTCCCTGTTGGAGATCATGTGACCAAGGACCGTCCCTTGGGTCATCATGAAATGACTCTTCTCCCAAGATAAGACTAGATGGACCTCAATGCAGAGTTGAAGTATCAGTCTAGGCAAGCAAGGCAAGCATCAAACCTGTCTCCTTCGATTGAAAAGTCATCCATGAAGACCTCTAAACAGTCATCCACCATGCTCGAGAAAATGAAAAGCATGCACATTTGGAATGTAGCGAGGGTGTTATATAATCCAAAGGGCATCTGTCATACTTTTTAAACAAACAGGAGAACGTCATTTTCTCCTGGTCTTCGGGGGCTATGGCCACCTGGTTGTATCCTGAGTACCCATCAATAAAGCAGTAATGACTCTTCCCAGCCAACCTCTCGATGATCTGATCAATAAATGGTAACGGTAAATGATCCTTCTTGGTGGCTTGATTCAATCGTCCGTAGTCCACACAGACCCTCCAAGAAGTGGGTACTCTGGTAGCTATCTCCTCTCCAGATTCTTGGGTATCACATGTAACCGACTAACCCATTTGGAGTCAGAGATGGGGTAGATAAAATCGATGTTCCACCACTTAGATATTTTCTTCAAGACTACATCTCGAAGATTTGGATTCGGCCTCCGTTGGAACTCGCGCGATGGCTTGGAGTCGTCTTAGAGATATATGTGGTGGGAGCACATTGCCGGACTTATCCATTGTAGATCAACTATAGTCCACCTGATTGCCTTACATTTTCTTTCAAGAGCCTCCATCAAACGAGATTCTTGGTCTTTAGTCAGATCTGCTAAGATAATAACTGGAAACATTTCTGGCTCTCCAGTAAGGAATCTATATTTCATGTTCTGTGGTAAGGTCTTCAGTTCAGAGCATGTGGGAGCTGGAAGAACTGTATTCTGAAAAGTCTGAGTGAAGGCTATCAAATCTGCATGTGAGAACTCTCGCTAGATCAACGAATCTGACGAAGACGACCCTGCTAGCATGTCTATCAACTGTGTTGGCTCAATCTCTGCTCTAGCTGTAGGCTTTGTGGACATCAGATACTGTAAATAATCATCGAAGTCTTGCCAATCAAAATCAGTGTCTGAGGCCGAGGGATCTGAATCAGAATCACAAGAAATATATTCTGCTTCACTACCCAAATCACAATCATCAACCTCTAAGGTGTCATGTGTCATGAGTTCTGTGGCTCTGCAGTTTCTAAAGGTGTGACAACAACTCGTGAGATCAACTCTGTGCAAACGAAATCATCATCTATATTCATAAAATCACACTTATGGTGGAAGACTAGCTCTGAGTCTGTCATCTGTTATGAACTTTGCTCGGAGCAAGCTGAATCTCTGGCTCTTAACTCCTCAATTGTCTCTATTTGTATACTCTCTCCCTCGATGTGAAAGTATACCTTCCCACTATCATGATCGGATACTGCCTTGGTTGTGGTGAAGAAAGGTTGTCCTAAAATAATGGGGTATCAGTCACACATTCAGGGATCTGCATGTCCAATACAACAAAGTCCATGAGGAATTTCATGCCGTGAATTATGACGATAACGTTCTTTAATAACTCCTTCGGCCTCTTAACAGGTCGATCTGCAAACTGAAGAACTATCATGCTCTGTCGAAGAGGATCAAACTTGAATAAATCGAGTAAGGCAGTCGGGAGGAGGTTAATCAAGGATCCACTATCAAATAGAATCCGATCGAACAATTGCTTATGGATGTGGCACCTGACATATAGAACTCCTACATCAGGTCTCTTGGTTGGCAATCGGTTCTAGATAGCGAAGCAAGTGGCAAGAATGAGCACATGGATTTCTGTATTGTGATTTCTCCTCATCTTCATACGGATGGTGTTTTTCTCTCTAAGATTCTTCTGGAAAAGAGGGATATGCTCAAGTGCCTCCTGAAGAGTCAGCTGGATCTTAAATATGTCTATCATCTGCTTGTTGAACTCTATTTGCGGTCTCTTTTTTGAATTTTCTATTTTTTGTTCCTTCTCTAAGAGGAGTGATTGAGGGAAGGGGAAAGAGGGACCCTCCTCAAAAGAATGAGGGTTAGGAGTGGGTTTCTGGGCATGCATAATGTTAGAATCCATGCAAACATCATCAATATTAACAGTGGATCCAAAGGAGGAACAAAAACCTTTCCTTTATTAATATTTTTGATTTTTGAAGTTTTTCCATTTTTTTACTTTTTTAAAATATCCTCAGGAACAGGGGAGGGCAAAACAACTGTATGAATCTTGGTGGCATCAGTACCACCGACAACATCTAAACTTGCGGTAGCAGTACCGCTCTCTAGCATGGCATCTGGTAATCTAGTGGCATCAGCACCACCATCTGCAATTAGGGATACGATGGCATCAACATTGTTGTCTGGATCTTCTTCATTGGTGGTTTCAGTACCACTGTCATCATTATGATTAGCGGTATCAACATCGCTCTTGACTCCGTCTAGCGCTCTAAAATTTGCATTGGGATGTCTCCTAGGCCAGTCGCAGCCGACTGGCTTCCTACCACTCCTAAGAGTCATAAAATCAACATCAAATAAATAATGAATGCCATCTAGAATATCACTAGGAGAGGAGGTCTCTGTAGACTATACATGCTCAGAATTTCTCTTCATATTATTAGGGTTAGGTTCAATCTGTGCAGGTATGGCATCCTTGCCTTTTATTATCACCCTCATTTCCTGTCGGAACTCATCCATCTCTCACTGGAAGATAGCTTGTTTCTCAGAAAGCATACATGCGAGATCATCAAGGGTTGTGTTCTCATATGAGTGTGAATGAGAACTAGATGCGTTGCCTTGTTGAAAATGATGTTGGCTCTATTTTTGTTGTTGGTACGAGTGAGGAGGAGGCTGTGGGTATTGCTGATGAGGTTGTTGCTGCGTCCATTGTTGAACCTGGTATGAAGGTCGAGGACCATGCTGTGGTTGCTGGGAGTATTGGGGCTACTACTGTTGGGTGCCTTGCTCTATCTATACTTGAGGCTGTTGCTGGGATGAAGAACCTTCAGTGGACCATCTGAAGCCTGGGTGGTCACAACGGATCCCGAGCCGCTGTTGGTATTGTGAGTACCAAATCCTGTTGATTTCCATTAATGGCTCTTGTGGCTCATGGACTAACAGGGGAAGGGGCGCTACGGGAAGATCTGGATGGTATACCACAAACTGAGTATATAAAGAAGAGGGTGGTGGCAGCTGGTACTGCAAGAGTGACTGGATCGGTTCCGCCTGA
The DNA here is from genome assembly GCA_037367405.1 of Ottelia alismoides. Lineage (NCBI taxonomy): Eukaryota > Viridiplantae > Streptophyta > Magnoliopsida > Alismatales > Hydrocharitaceae > Ottelia > Ottelia alismoides. The sequence continues at coordinate 250,472 of JAZKJV010007407.1, read as the reverse complement.
TTTTGATGGGCTTGACGATACGTGGCGGATGGCTGGGATGAACTGCTTCCTGGATCAGACTGTGACCTGAAATGTGGCTGAGAAGTCATCTGTGCCTCTTAGAGATACATGATCTGAGTCTTCAGGTCACTAATAGTTTGGGCTAGTTCATTAATTTTATTGAGCTTGTCAAGGCCCCGACACGTCTTCTTCTCGATGATCTCCATCTGATCCAACTTCTGGCTGAGATTCCCACATCAGCAGCAGAAGACTCTACTAGTGCCACTACTACCGTAGAAGAGGAAGAAGGACGGGCTTCAATGTGTGCTATCCTATGATATGAAGTCGCATGTGGGAGAGGCTTCCTCTGAGTGTAAACCCGAATCTGGGACATCATCGTGTAGTTTTCGGCCATCTCCTTATAAATGGCCCAAACTTGGTCTTCATTCTTGGCAAAATATGAACCTCCACACGAGGCGTTCACAAGCCCCTACAACGCAGGTGTCAACCCACAGAAGAAACTATGGACGATGTTGGGCTTGTTGATCTCATGGTGGCGACACATGTCAATGAGCTCTCGAAATCGATCCCAAGCTTCATGGAATCGTTCATTAGGGATCATTGTGGAAATGTTGATCATAGCTCTTGTTGCATTTGTTCGACTGAGTGGGTAGTATTTGCTCGAGTACTTGGTCCATAGCTGCTCCCAAGTAGTGACAATCTTCCCCAAGTGTTTCAGCCAATAGGTTGCTCTATCAACCAAAGAGAATGGGAAAACTATCAGCTTGATGGAGTCCTCGTCCAAAAATCTATCGTGGATGGTGTTGCAGATCATCTCGAATTCTTGCAGATGGAAACGGGGCTCTTCGGTGACGTGCCCATAGAACTTGGGAAGAAGATGGATCTCTAGGAGCGAAGCTCAAAGTTTCCCAGGATGACAGGCAGTTGGATCCATCTGTGAGGGTTGCACCAGGGTTGTGCAACTGCCTCATGGTGTGTGATGGCATCTGAGCATCTTGCATCTTGTCCTAGTGTCTGTCGTTTGTTCGGCCCTCCTGGCATGGTATTTCTCTACCACCAGCTGATATATCTGGCTCTTCTATCCCAACTCGCATCTGAGTGAGTTCTCTCCTCACCTCTGTCATGAATATTCCTTGGTCCCTGATTTGTCTCTGCATGGTCTCCAAGGAAGCTAGTAGTGTGTTGTTGATGGCTTCTTGATCCAATACAAATGATGAAGTATGAGGCTACTCATCAGTCCTGTCATCACTAACCATCTCTTCGGTCTCTGCAAAGGCAAAAGACCCCAGCTCAGGTGTTTTCAAATGAATATATAGTTGTGTTGGCCGTTCAGTCTATACCTCAGGAGTGGAAGAAGGGTGCTCGAGAGGGAACATGGTAGAGGTAAATTCGGGTTCAGAGAATGGGACTGAGCTCTCCGAAGCTGCCCTAGATGAAAGGGGATGAGTGATGGATAGTGGTGCTGCCAAAGATAGCCTAAGGGGCCTTCTTCCCATCATCGTAATATGTGGATTTATGAAGATTTGATATGGACTAAAAGCAGGATAAGAAAACAAACCCATGATTCACCAGCTTAATGTTGTGTGATGACCGTGAAAGCCCAATCATTTATCTTGTCAATTTTTATTTTTGGTAATATTCCAATCTTACAATGTGAGTTTAGTGAGCTGTTAGAAGCCCGATTCTCCCTGGAGACTGGCCCGGATTCTTACGACTAGTTTCACCTATTTCTAACCACTATAGGTTTAAGTACGGACCGTTTTTGGCTACTCGATTTACTTGAGGATGGATCCTTACACAATGTCCTCTAAACCACCCACTCTGCTAAGGAAGTTCAGACAGTTTATCGGTTATGCAAAAATCCTCACTGGAGAATAGCTAACCATTTTTGTTATAACCGGTAGTCTGAAGAAAGTTCAGGTGTGGTTCTATCCTAGTGTGCGGTCTCTCAACTCCCAACAAGTAAAATCATACAAGTAGGGGATTACTCTCCCCAAAACAAAATTTTTGGAGTTAATTTCGGTTTTAGGTCAAGTGTGCTTTAGCAATCCTGATTTTATTGGTTATCACTTTTTAGATATTTTTTCGAATAAAAACAAACTCTAACAAATTTTCCGATTTCCTTTTTATTTAAGTCCAATAAAATAAGGGGAGGAAGGCAGAAAAGCTGATGCGCGATGAAACTCTATGATGCATGCAGAGTTAGAAATGCATACCTTGCTCAAGTAGTCTGCATGCAAAGTGATCCACGCATAAACTTAAGATTATATTTAAACTAATCCAAATGATGGACGAGAAAATCTCCCTAAGACAGTAACTTCTATTAACAAGAAGAACTAATGCTAATTAATTAGAGAAGAGATCTGAGTTCGGTCCTGGAGGTCCCTCGGTGCCTGCCACAACAGGTCCTGCTGGCACTGTATGCGACCTCTCACGATGCTAGGTTCACAATCAAATTAAATTAGATTTTTATCTGACTAAGTTCAATCACGATCTATAGGAACATATATTATATTAGGGTGTTTGAACCTTAGTTTCTACCGAGCTCAACCAGAATAAAACTTAAGTATATGGGCTATAACCTCAGAAAACAAATAAAAATAAAAGGTAAAAAATCACGAAAAATCCGGTGAGGACCCCCAAGTGCACCGACACTCGGTGAAATAGACCCCGAATAATGGTTAAGTGTTTAGGAGAGTCCAAAAGTCTAAGCTATTACAAGAATATTTACAAAAATAAAACTAAGGTAATTCTATCTAATATAACTGCTTCCGCTCCTCCTCAGGTGCAGGTCCCTTCAAAGCGAACATCATCCTCCAAGATGTCCCTCGCACAAAAAGCAAAATAGAAGATGGTCAAAAACAATTATAAAAGAGAGAAGCAAATAAAATGGAAAACTAAATAATTGAAAATCCCAACTACTGAGTCATGCTCTCCGGCAATGGTGCCATTCTGATAACTGATATTCACCCACTTTAGGAGGAGTTAATTAATCAAATGTCATTGTCTTAAGCCAACCAAATCGATTAATCAGGAAAAGAAATCACTAATAGATTAAACATAGAAATCGAGAGATTTTACTACTTTTATTGTCCTGGTATAACGAGTAGGGTCGAACTCAAGGAGCACAATTATACACTAAGTAGATGATTTCAAAAATCAAAGGATTTTTATTGTTTTTTAATGGTTTTCAAGTTTTTAAAATTTTTATTTTTCAATATAAAAGAATATGCACAAAAAGATAAGATTATACACAAGGAATTGTATTTTCAAATGGGTTAAAAAAGTGCTCAGAAAAGTAAAGTAAAAATAATTTTGGATTTTATATATTTTATAGCGTTCTTGGTAATTTTGGGTATTTTTCAGATATTTTTGTGATTTTTTAAAATCAAATAATTACAAAATAAACAATAAACACACAACTAGAGAATTTTTGCAATTTTAAATTAAGTAAAAGGTCAAAATTCCTAGAAGTGATTTCTATGGTAAGCTAGAAAGAAACATCTACAAACATGAACTGAAAACACATTTTTTTCCAATTTTTTGTCAATTTTATATGTTTTTTATTAGTTTTTGAGGGTTTTCCAAATTTTTAGGTTTTTATAAAGTATTTTCCAACAAAATTTATACATGAGCTAAAAGGTGACAAAAGGCGACTATGTTAATTTTTATGGATTTTTTAATGATTTTTGATTTTTTAATTTTCTACGGTAAACAAGGGGTTTTCTATTATTTTTGAAAATTTAATAATATAAAATGAAGGAAAATCAACAACAAAAAATCACTATAAGTAATACATGAAATCACAAACCAAAGATAATTTTTAGGAAAATTTTGGAGTTAATTTGCTATTTAGTGCACTTAATAAAAGATAAGCAATTTAAAAAGTTTGCCGGTACCAATCTGCAAATATTTTAAGTTCTTGGGCCTAAAGAATAATACAATCAAGAAGTATAAGGGCCCATATGCAACTTATCCAAAAAATACATGTGCAGTCTGTGAAACCATACACATAGGGGTGCGAATGTAAATACTCAAAACATGGCATTCATTTCATAACCAGTTCAAAACATAGGGTTAAATATGCAAATGCACCTATGAAACATATGAAGCTACACGCGAATTCTGTTTAGATGGATTAAAATGCATATATTAAAACTACATGGTCCTTTTTTAAAATGTTTTTGACTACATAATATTTTATTGAACTAACACGAAATAAAACAAAAAGGTGAGGGCTAGAAGGAAATATACCCTCACAAGGGGCGTCGACACGTGGTGCTGATCTAGTCTGGCAGCTCGGGATCAGCGTGAATGGACGGATGATGACTCGCCTGACCACTCAGGTAAAAGGCAATCAAGGGTCGTTGCGACCCGAATAGCCAAGCGGTGTCAATCAAGAAAAAAAATAGACCACCAAATCGGATAAAAATCAATCAAGCACAAATGGCGGTCTTGCTATTATATTAACCTGGTATAGCGATCAGGGTCGATCACAAGGAGCACGTAATGGCCTTGCGGCCTATGAAGTAGTCTCAAAAAAAGAATAAAATGAAATAAAATTCTTTTTGGTGGATTTTTAATTGTTTTAAATTTTTTTGGATTTTTAATAAGGAAAACAAATAAACAAGCCAACACAACAATTTATTTAATGCAAGAAAAATCACTCAAAAATTCAAATAAAAATGTTTTTGTGTATTTTATGGTTTTTACTGTTTTTAATTAATTTTTGGTATTTTTCTGATTTTTATTTAATTTTCTAAAAATAAAACAATGCAAGAAAATGAAGGTACTGTCCAACCGAGCTTGAGAGACTTAGATAAAATATCTAAAAGCCCCTAAAAAGCTTGGAGGTAATTTTCCTGTATAGAGAAAGAAACAAGGAAAATTTAGGCACCTTAATTATTATTTTTGGGTTTTTAGATTAATTATTAGAATTTTTATGAGTTTTTAGGTGTTTTCAATTTTTATGAGTTTTCTTTAATGAAAAGTGACCAAAATTGGTCAAAAAATCAAGCAAAACAAACTAAACAGTAACTATTTTTTTTTGTAATTTTTAGATGAGTTTTAATATTTTTTGTGATTTTTCAAGTCAGACAGTGAAGAAAATGCATGTTTTTTTAATTTTTAAAAATATCAAGTAAAAGAAAAAATGTCCCCAAAAATTCTAGAAAATTTTACATCATGGCAGGAGCCATGTATCCAATTTTCATTGAATTTGGAGTTAGTTTGATATCTTATTAAGAATCAAAACCAAGACACAATGCACAGGGACCTAAACGCAAATAATGAAAGTTCTGGGGGGTTCGGTGTAAAAATCCCAAGAAATCACGCGCGAAGCACGTGTCTGGGGCACTCAAGGACCTAATTGCAAAGAAATAAAGTTTCTAGGCTAAATAATAACAAGTATTAAAAGCCCAGAACTTTAGTGTAATTTACCCACTAATATAACGCACATGCGCATAAAAATCACTCACAGGGGCATATCTGCAATTTTCTAAAACATTTCATTCATTAAGTAACATCCAGAACTACAAGGGCGTCAATGCAAATAACCCAACAAAGTTCACGTGACGATGCACGTGGTCCACGTAGACATGGGTATAAATGCAAATAAAGAAAGTACGAGGTCCAAAATACAAAATGTTCGGAGTAAAATTAACGTGATAAAATATTTACAGGACTAACTAATAAAAACCATAAACAGAGGGGCCTAAGGTAAATTTACCCCTTATTATGATCCGAGGGCTGAGATGGCGCCGCGTGCGTGATCGGACGGTCGAGAAAGCGCGGCGCACAACGAAGAAACCCTCGGTGTGATCGGGCGGCTGGGAAGCTCCCACGTGGAAGATCTAACGGCTGTGGTGCGTCGTGGGTGAACGAAGGGCTTCCGCTCTGATCGGACGTGGAGGCTCAACCACGTAGATGATCTGACGACTGGGGTGCAGCGTGGAAGGCGTCGCTGATCGGACGGTTCGTATCACTCCTCAGATAGATCTGACGCTGCTGGTGGCTCCTCAAATGAACGGCTGAGATGCGAACTGGAGGTCGAGGAGGATCCGACGGTATCTGGAGTTTGAGGAAGAACTGATGGCCGGCGACCTTCGCCGGCCCGCTGCGCACGCTCCCGGCCTCCTCGCGAGGCCCTGATGACCGGAGATGAACCGCTGTGGCCTTCCGCATCCGATGATGACCTCCGATGACTCAATGGAGCTCCGAGGAGCTCTGGAGAGTCCGGTGGAGGCGAAGCTGCTGGACCAGATGGTCCAAGCCCTCAGATTAGGGTTGGGCATGGGCCGGGCTCGGGCCGGGTTCTCCTTGGCCCGGCCCAAGCCCATTTTAGAATATGGGCTAACGGGTCGGGCCTAGGCCCATTTTATTTTCAAAAATTAGGCCCAAGCCCAAACCCGGCCCAAATAAAATGGGTCGGGTTCGGGTCGGGCCGGCCCAATTTAACACCTATGTATACGAATATCATGTCTTCCATTCTTCTTGCATTTGTGTGGTTGTTTCTTATGCATGTGTGCATGTTTAAAACTATAAAGTATGCTAACTAATTTGTGATTTTAACATTAGTTGTATGTTGGAAATACAAATGTAGTAAAAATATGGCGACTTAAACCACCATTCAATTCACCATTACATATTCTATTGTAGATGCGGGCACTATGACCCAATACAAATTGGTTACTTACAGTTGTACATGATGTAACACTTGAGGACACAGATTCCATTATTGCATATTAATGTAATAATCTTGTATATTAATGTAATAATATCCTCAATCCACTATTGGATATGATTAATAATGTATCTAAGCATTTATTCTACACTTGAATAAGGATAGTAAAGTTAGACCATGGTATTTGGAATGAACATGAATATAATTGATATAATTATACCGTACTGGATATAAATATACTTGCTTTAGAATGGATCGGGCTATCGGGCTAACGGGTTTGGGCCTTCTAAGGCCCAAACCCGGCCTGTTAATCAATATGGGCTCATTTTAGGGCCCACGGCCCGCCCATTAAATTCCGGGTTCGGGTTTGGGTCGGGTTATACGGGTCGGGTTTTGGGCCGGGTCGGGCCGGCCCAGCCCAATGCCCAACCCTACCTCAGATGGGCTCGGATGTCCCTGCAAAGAGCGCCAGCAAACTCGCGGGTCGAGGGCAAGTTGCCTCGACCCAGTTAGGCGTGGTGAGCGTGAACGGTGAGGCGTGGTGGTCGAGCTCCGGCGATGCGACGGCGGAGGAGCTCGAGACCCCATCTCCTGTGCGAGCTGGGTTGAATGGATGGGCGGAGAAGGTGCGCGGAGGAAGGGGGAGATGGCCGGAATCGATGATGGTCGGCGACGATGAGATTTGGGGCTAATCGAAAATTAAAGAAAAGGAAAAAGAATCTAAGCTACCTGGGAGGAGGGATCGACTGGGGATGAGCTGGGCTAGCTCTGGTCCTTGCCTTGCGGGTCGTCGTGGCCCGAGGCTCTGGCGCTACCTCTTGGCGGCGCTCGACGGCGGAAGCTCGCCAGATCGATGTCCCCTTGCTCCCTCCTCGCTGCAACACCCTCTGGAGCGAGCTGTCACTCTCGCCAAGACGGTGGTGGTCACTGGGTGGTGAACAAATGAGCCAAAGATGAGAAAATAGGTGGCGGAGCTCGGCTCTTATAGTCTCTGGGGTCCGGCTAGGGTTGATCGGGTAGGGCTGCTCGGAGCGCGGACCCCGATGCAATCCCCCGGGCGTAGGTCTCGGATGCAAGGAGAAGAAGTAGGACCCAGGGTTTGCGCAAATGGCGGGCGGATTGAGCACGGAAAAAGAGGAGAAGTCAGGTCGGGCGCGAGATCCGCAGAGGTTTGCTCCGCGGGGGAGAGTTGACCGGGGGTCAACAAACCCCTGTGGACCAATCAGAATCAGCCACATGGAAAATGTTTGGAAAATCAATTAAAAATAGCAAATGGCCGATTTATTAAAAACTTAAAACATGAAATATTTTTGTTTTAATTTTTCTATTTTTTTGGTGATTTTTAATTAATTTTTCAAGATAAAAATAGGGTATTTATAATATAGTACTATACATAGATCTATATACAATATTGAATTTTTTATTTTTGATTTTTGATTTGTTATTTTTTGTGCATTTTTATTCCTATTTTATATTTTATTTATTTATAGTATAGAATTAGGAATAGAAGGGTATTTTTAATTTATTTTTATTATTTATATACAATAGTGAAATAAATAGGTATATACATCTATATACAAGGTGTATTTACAATATTATTTTTGGTTTTTAATTTTGTTCTTTTTATTTTGTTTTTATTTTTGTTGTTTTTATTTTATTTATTTATACCATAATAAATAGAATATTTACAGATTTTATTGAAATTAATTTTGTTTATTTATAGGGATAAATAAATATATAAGTGAGTTTATGTACATGGTGGATATACAAGGGTGAAGGTATTTTTATTTTCTTTTTAGTTTTCTCATTTTTATTTTAAATTTATATTTACAAATATTTATAAATAAATAGAAACCCACTTTTATTTTTGTTTTTAGAGGAAAATATTTTTATTTTACTTACAGGTATCTTTACACACATGAGCACCCTATCTCTCTCTACTTTGGCTTTTATGCGGTCAGGCCCATGCTGAGCCCTCCCTTGGGGTTAGGTTGCTCAATATTTATTCTAAATATTTCCCACTTTTTCTTTTATCTCTTTATTCTTTTATTTTTACACAAAAACATGCTAATTATTAAACTTTATATAATGCATGCTTTTGGTAATTATTTGTATTTACATGAATATACATGCATTTGCAAAGGTTTTTGTAGCTAAAATATAAGAATAAAGAGTGATGAATGGGTATTCATCACCCCCTATACTTAACTTTTGCTAGTCCCTTAGCAAACACTTATTTGAAAAAGAAGTGAAAAAGAAAGAAAGAAAAAGAAAAAGAGGAGAATGTACATGGATCAAGGTTGAATATTAAACTTTCCTTCATTAAATTGAATTATGGAGCTCGATCAGATCTTTGGATTATTAATGTGTCGGAACCTTATTTGGACTTAAGCTTAAAACCCAACAGCCTCTAAGTTCCACCAATCTATGGTCAAGACTCCTTAATAAACCAGATCAGAACAAGTCTACATACACAAACTCTAATGACCATGAATCTTTCCATGCAGTGTAAGTGATATGTAGCTCCCCACCTCAGAAGTGATAAAGAAACAACCTCCCTCATCCTGGTAACTCTAATGCCTCGGTCTAGCAACTCTTTCCTCGAGAAGCGGGGTATTCCCTTCTAAGTTCAAGTAGAACCGGCTCAAGAAGAGGGGGAATAAGAGGTATAGACTTTTGGGAGCTCAACCAGTGTAGCTAAGTCTCCCGTTGCAAGCTTCATGAGATGTAACATTGATACCATAAGCTTTTGTTTTATTTGACTATATACACTCCGGTGGGGTTATTAAATTTTCAATCCGACCCACCACTTTTTTGGAGTTCTTTTTGCATTTTTTTCAAGTGCATCTGTACAACATATCTACATGGTGCAGCATATATACAAGAAATTTTCCTCTTGAGCCAGTAGACTATCCCTCTTTTGAAGCTTTATTGCAACCCATGGCTTCTGTCTTTAGCCTTCATCACCACTAGACCAAGTTGAGACGCACTTCCTTCACTAGAAGAAGAAGAGAGGTTCCGCCTAGAAGTACTACCCTCATATGCTACCCCAAGCCAAAGGAAACTGCCTCCTCACTACCTCATCCGTGGTTAGCCATGTGTAAAGTGCTGGTACAAGTCAAGCCATTGTCTCTAAGAGTCATGCGTGTGTTGTTAAGTGTTCTACTTAGGCTCATCAAGATGACATATGCTCATAGCCTAGTGGACTCAAAGAATTAAGTCCTTATGGACCTGAAAAGCCTTAACCCTAAGCCCTATAAGGTTCCGCTTGGAATTAGGTGGATTAAGATCTTAATCAAGCTCCATTTCCCAATTTAATTCCAGGCTTAGTTTAAATGTCAACTATCATCCAGGTAAACTATATATATATATATACAAAGATGCTATTTACACATATTTACAATCATGCAAAATTTTTGAAAAATGTTTTGAAATCATGGATGGATGAATGCATGAAGTGCAAGTTTTGCAAAAGTATTTACACACATTTACAAAATTTTTGCAAACTTTTGATTTTCAAAACATTTTGGAAAAATTTTGCACTATATACATAATTTTGATAAGAAAAGATTTTCACAAGCTTTACACAAAAGATTTTTGAAAACATTTTTACAAAAATAATTTGTACACTAGCCATGTATGTGCAATAAAAGAATGATTATTTACAGGAAAAATTTTAATTTTTGTGATTTTTAGGGTTTTTAGCCATTTTATTTATTAACACACTCACATAAAGTACGAGTTATGGCTAAAGTGTATATGAAGTATATACACACCCCCTATACTTAGCTCGAACGATGTCCTCAGAGTCAAGAGCGATGAAGAAGACATAAATCGTGCTTAGTATAGGGAAGTGAAAAGGAATGGTATATACAGAGATGAATCAAAGAACAGAATGAGGAGAACTCAGTGGTTTCTCCCTATACCTAGGATCCAATAATCCTAAGTATAGCAAGCTGTACATGAAGGGAAATCCGAGTGAAGGATGTACAGAGTCTGCCACCTATACTTAGGGTAAAATATCCCTAAGTATAGGCAACAACATAGGGGTAGAAAGAATGAAAAGAATACCCGAAGGTCCTACATCCCCCCTATACTTAGGGTAGAGTACACCCTAAGTATAGCATAATCATAAGATGAGGAAATGGATGTGGGACTAAAGAATAGAGTGATATGGACAACTGGATCTATACAGGTCGGAAGAACAGTGATAATCAGGCGTGAGATGCAATAGATGTGAGTCAAGAGACCACATCTCACGCAAAGTGAATAGGGGCAACATCAACAACCCGCGGCTCATGATCTAGAAACGGCTTGAGCCGCTGGCCGTTCACTCGAAAGGTACTCTCAGAAGACAACTCAGATATATCAATGCTACCATTGTCGTGTACCTTTCTCACCAGATAAGGTCCCTTCCACTTGCTCTGTAGCTTTCCTGGAAATAATCGAAGCCTCGCATCAAACAACCATACTCTCTGTTCAGGCTCAAAATGCTTGTGGCTGATATGAGAATCATGCCACTCTTTCACTCTCTCTCCTTATAATGTAGGCTGTTTGAGAAGGCGGTATCTCTAAGCTCCTCCAAGGCTGCTAACTCTGCCCTCCTCTGGTCTCCTACACTATCTGGATCCATAAGTATCTCAGTGACTGCCCATAGTGACTTGTGTCTCAGCTCAACAGGCAAATGCACGGCTTGCCATATACGAGGCGAAAGGGAGATGTGCCCAATGGTGTCTTGAAAGACATCCTATATGCCCACAAGACCGAGTCCAAAAGCTGTGACCAATCCTTTCGGTCAGGGCAGACGACTTTCTGCAATATAGTCTTGATCTCCTTGTTCGACACCTCGGCTAGACCATTCGTCTGTGGATGGTATGGAGTGGCAACTCGATGGTCTATGCCGAACTCACTAGCAAGTGCCTTCACCTGGTCGTTGATGAAATGAGACCCCCCATCTGAAATCAATACTCGAGGTACCCCGAACCGCGTGATGATGTGCTTCCTCAAAAATATGCAAACAGTCCTCGCATCAGCGGCTCGGGCGGGGATAGCCTCAACCCAACGACTCACATAATCAATGGCCAACAGGATGTACTCAAATCCCTGACTCTTAGGGAATGGACCCATGAAATCGATGCCCCATGCGTCAAAAACCTCACAGAAGTGAATGGGCTGCATCGGCATCATATCACGTTGTCCATAAGTGCCCATCCTCTGACAGTCAGTACACCTCTTCACGAACTCATCAGAGTCCTTGAAGAGAGTAGGCCACCACAAGCCGGATTGGAGCACTTTCTGTGCCGTTCTCCTCCCAGAATGATGTCCTCCTGCCTCAAGCTTGTGGCAGTAAGTGAGGACGCTATGATGCTCCTCCTGAGGAATGCACCGACGCCAGACGCTATACCCTCCTTCGTGGTAAAGGATGGGATCCTCCCAGTGGTAGGACTTGGCCTTCGCGAGGAAGGTCTCAAGCCTCTGTCTGGGTTAATCTTGTGGGACTTTCCCAGCAACGAGAAAGTTCACAATATCGACATACCATAGGAGTGAGGCGATAGCAAGGATCTCCTCATCTGGGAAGGTCTCACAAATGGGATCAATCTGCTCAAACTCCTCAGGCTGCTCTAAACGGGAGAGATGATCCGCCACCACATTCTTAACTCCAGGCTTATCCTTGATCTCATTGTCGAACTCCTGGAGTAGAAGGATCCATCTAGTCAGTCTGGCCTTGGCATCCTTCTTTGCCATGAGGTATCGGATGGTGGTATGATCAGTATACAAAGTCACTCTAGATCCAATGATGTAAGATCTGAACTTATCTAGGGCGAATACTACTGCTAGCATCTCTTTCTCTGTGACTGTATAATTCCGCTGGGCAGAATCCAAGGTGCGGCTAGCATAGTGGATAGCAAAGGGGACTCCATCCCTCCTCTGTCCCAGCACAGCCCCCACGGCAAAATCGGAGGCGTCTGTCATGATCTCGAATGGGAGAGACCAATATGGTGGCTGGAGGACAGGAGCCTCAACAATACAATGCTTGAGAGTCTCGAAGGACGAAAGACACTTGTCATTGACAAGGAACTCGGTGTCTTTCGTCAGCAAGTCAGTCAACGGTCGGGCAACCCTACTGAAATCACGAATGAATCGCCGATAGAAACCGACGTGCCCCAGGAAAGACCGTAACTGCCGCAAATTGGACGGTGGTGAGAGTTTTCTAATGACATCAACCTTGGCCGGATCAACCTCCATGCCCCTGTTGGAGATGATGTGGCCAAGCACCGTCCCTTGGGTCACCATAAAGTGACTCTTCTCCCAAGAAAGAACCAAGCGGACCTCAATACATTGCTGAAGTACCCGGTCTAGGCAGTCAAGATAGGAGTCGAATCCGTCGCCGTAAACCAAGAAATCATCCATGAAGACCTCTAAGCACTCCCCTACCATGTCCGAAAAGATCGACAACATGCATATCTGAAAAGTCGCAGGGGCATTGCATAGCCAAATGTCATGCATCGGAAGGCGTATGTGCCAAAGGGACAGGTAAAGGTGGTCTTCTCCTGATCCTCAGGAGCGATGGCCACCTGGTTGTAGCCCGAGTACCCATCCAGAAAACAGTAATGGCTCTTCCCTGCCAGTCTCTCAATGATCTGATCAATAAAGGGCAAGGGAAATGATCCTTCTTGGTGGCCTGGTTGAGTCTCTTGTAGTCAACACAAACCCGCCAAGAAGTGGATACTCATGTAGCAATCTCCTCTCCAGACTCGCTAATCACTGTAGTGATGCCCGTCTTCTTGGGCACCACATGCAAAGGGCTGACCCACTTGGAGTCGGAGATGGGATAGATAAAATCGGCGCTCCACCATTTTGAAATTTCTTTCATGACAACCTCTCTCAGATTTGGGTTCAGCCATCGCTGGAACTCACGCGACGGCTTCGCCTCATCCTCGAGATAGATATGGTGGGAGCACAGGGCCGGATTAATCCCTTGGAGATCTGCTACGCTCCATCCTATCGCCTTGCGGTTCTTTTCAAGAACCCCCATCAGACGGGATTCCTGCTCTCCAGTCAGATCAGCTGAGATAATGACTGGGTACATCTCATGCTCACCCGCAAGGAATCTATACTTCAAGGATGAAGGAAGTGGCTTCAGCTCTAGACAACTGGGTGCTGGCAAATCTGGCCTTGAAAGAAGTCGCGTGTATGCTGCCAAATCTGCCTGGGAGAATGAGAGCGTACTCTCACAAACTGGGTCTGAAGAAGGCTGCTCAACTGAACTGTCTCTGATCTGCTCGGCATCTACCTCCTCCTCAGCTGTAGGCTCAGTGGAAATCAGGTCTGGCATGTAATCATCACAATCTGCCCACTCAGACTCTGACTCCGAGGGATCTGCATCACACAAGGTGGCATCAGTACCACCATCATCACAAAAATCCGTGTCGCGGTCAAGAACCTGCTCTGCTGCCTCTAAAGTATCCTGAACCAGGAATGTGCTCTCCAAGCTCTCCTCTGCTGTCATCTCTGCATCAGCGGTGTCTGAAAATGAGAGGATGGCCTGTGCTGCTGGGTCTGCCCAAACTGCCTCATCGTCTGTGATCACAAAGTCACAGTCCTGGTGGATGTCTAGCCCTGAATCTGTCAGCTGCTCTGTATCTGAAGTGGTCTCTGAGCATGATCTCTCTCCGGCTCTGCTGTCCTCGACCGTCTCTATTTGTACACTTTCGCCCTCGACGCGAAAGTATACCTTCCCGCTGTCATGATCAGTCACCGCCTTGGCTGTGGCCAAGAACGGACGACCGAGAATGATGGGGGTATCGGTCACTGAATCAGGGATTTCCATGTCCAACACTACAAAGTCCATGGGGAATTGCAGGCCCTGAATAGTGATGACAACGTCTCGCAACAACCCCTTCGTCCTCTTGACAGATCTATCAGCAAACTGAAGGACTGTCCTGCTCTGTCTAAGAGTGCCCAACTCGAAGCGGTCGAGAAGGGCTGCCGGAAGGAGGTTGATCGATGATCCGCTATCTAATAGAGTACGGTCGAACCTCTGCTCAGTGATATGGCATCTGACATAAGGGGCTCCTGAATCTGGCCTCTTGGACGGCAGATGACTCTGGATCGCGAAACACGTGGCTTTCGTCAGCACATGGATCTCAGAGTGGTGGTTCCTCCTCTTCCTCCTGACTGTGGTCCTGTCTCTCAATGAACGCTGTGTTGGACATGTGAGCCCACGGCGAGCCATTATGCAATAAATGTTATTGCAAATATCATTCCCTGATCTGAAATAAAGAATAAATAATTTGCATAATAGGTCCCTCTGTACAATTAGGGTTATGTACCATGGCTATCTTAATGATCATACAGCTGTTGATTCAATATATGAATCATAGAGGCTGGTGCTTGGATGAATATCTAAAGGGTTAGATTGAGGACTCATCAAGCACCGTCAAATGATTATTAAGATGTGATCTCCAGCCTGAGTAGGAGATGGCAATCCTCTCTCACATAGGTTGATATCTGACCGACCTCTTGATGCAGGTCCTCTGCATAGGAATAGAGATTCGGAGGTGTCAGATTAGTTAGGTCAAAGAGTTGACTTAACGAGATCGAGATAACATAAGTCCTATGTTGAATGCTGTCACAGCATAGGCACACATCCTCTGACCGGAGACAGATGTATTGCTATATGTCTGAGTATGTACATTTGACAGACCAATAGGTTGATGACCTAACCAAGGTCTATACACCGGCGCGTCGGTGTGCATATAAGGGCATATGAGCAATACGATCTCTCAAAGGGATCATACAGGTTCACTACTGAACCGGAAGACATGAGCTCACTCATGAGATATTGGGAAGAATCAAATTCCGTGCACGGTCGTCTCGCTTTGGAAGCTTGACTGAATTTGTAGGTTTGATATATACTTTTGGAAAGTATATGATCAAGACCTAGGTATGATATATGCTTTTGGAAAGTATATGATCGATACCAAATCCCAATGATCAAATGAGAAACTTAGTGATCAAACCCTGAAGAAGACAGTGTAAAATAGATCTTGATCTTCGGGTTGACCATGGGTCTTCCAGTATGCAGGATGTACAGGTATTGGGAATACCTGAGGGTGATGTGATCATAAACGATTGTATATCCATGACGCTTCCATTCCGAGGGAGTGATGAAACAGGTCTGGATTTTAGTGACTCCTTCCAGTAGAGAAGCAATCTGATCTTAGTCCAAGTGTTGGACATTGATCTGAATGAGATTCAGATTAAATGAGAAGATTGGATTTGCGGTCTTGATTTAATCAAGCATCTGTGGGAGGTTCGTACGATCTGGATTTGAGACGAGATCTCAACATCCAAGTCACTATATGTGGAATAATACAATCGCCCTGTCCTTATCTCCAAGTATCTGCGGAGAAAGCACATTATTCATGAAAGGGTTCAAGAATAATTCTTTTGATGAAATATCCAAGCAAGGACTTGATGATTAAATGAGATTTAATTATCAAGCTTAAATATGAATATGATTCATATTGTGAAAATGATTATCTAAGATAATTAAATGAGATTTAATTATCAAGGATTGAGAGAATGTGGATAACACTATCCATGATATATGTGTGTTATAAATATGATTTATAATATACATATATAAGAGAGAGAATTTGTGTAAATAGCATTTGTTAATTAATAATGTGGATTAGATTCACATTTGTTAATTAATTGGAAATGCAATTTACTAACTAGTTTGGGTTGTGAATATGATTCACACAATATTCAATGGCAAGATTGAAATATTCACAAATTAATTTGGAATTAATTTGGTGAATATTTATTGTGATTAATTAAGGAATAATATGATAAATAAAATAAAAAAACCACCTCCATAGGTGGCGTCACCCATGAATGGTTCATGGGTGACGCCCCCCCTTTTTAGGAGGGTGGTTAACTCCACTTCATTTATCATGTTATCTCTTGATTAATTGATTTTAAATTGTTGTTGTTGAACAAACAATCCTAGCCATTGATTTATCATGGACCAAGCATAGCCCTTGGATCCATGTGTCCCATGGATTGAGATCCATTGGATCCTAAACTAGTATATAAGGAGGGCTAGGGTAGCCTCTCCAACATACATCATTAAGAGTTGTACAAGGTGACAACTCTCTCCCTCTCTCTTTCTCATTCTCGTCCTCTCTCTCTTTCTCTTCTCCATCAAGTGGCCGTCCACTTTGTGTTGAGAAAGGAGAGACTCTCGGTTTTCGCCTTCGACGACTCATGGATCTCCATCTTCCTTGGAGTTGCTTACTCTAAAGGAAGACGACGGATTTCGTTTGACGAAATCGGGGGAGCCATCGCTTGGATCTTCATCGAGGATTGCGGGAAGGAACGTGACTCATCATCGCGCCCGCAAGTGCGTTCTTCGTGGATCGGACTTAAGATAGGAGGATCTCTACTTTGGGATCTCGCGATCACAACCACGCTTCAAGAGGTATTCCTTGTACTTGGTGGTTTGATGAAACGATCCGAGAAGTGTTCTCGTGATCATGTGGTTTCATCTTTAGATTTAAAAAAAATTTTAATTTCCGCTGCATCTAGCGACTAGTACGACTAGTTGCTCCGATTGCATACGATGCGATCGACATGCTTCCGTGATGCGCTTAAGGATTCCCAATATCCTTCAAGTGGTATCAGAGCCATAGGTCGAATAAGGTTTTGGATATGATCCATAGACCTTAGACGATTTGGTTCTTGAAAGGGTTGCGAAATTTTTACTGCATTTCAATTTTCGCACCTATGTCTAATTGAATTTTTCGGCTTTGTTTAAAATGTTTAAACACGAAATTTTCAATTGGATTTTGTTCCCCATTAAACAAGGAAACCATAGGACTTGAGTTTACTAAATTAGGACTTCATTTGCTCAAGATATGGCTTTTTGAATATGACTATATTCACTGTTGCGGGAACTGCGGATTTGAACGTGATTAATGAGATAATTACGGTTTTAATCCGCCTTGAAATGCGTGAATTATCACTTGGGTTCTTTAATAAATCAAATAGGCAATCTTTGGAAACTGAGTTTGCATTTTTTGGATTTAAATTGATCAAGATAAGTTAATTTTAGTGATTGGGGGTCACTGCTGGAAATTAACAATTTTGATCTTGAACCTTGTGATATGTCATTCAATTATCATGATGAAAATTAATTGTTAATTTTCTGGAATAATTAGTGATAAATATTTGTGAAATATTTAAAGAGATAATTATTTCATTGAATGACACTTGCCTAAACCACAATGATGAGATATTAGATCTTGATCATTGGTTCATCAACAAACATTGCTTTCATGAAAACCATAGTTTATCCTACAATTGTTGTAGGACAACTTTTACATGAAAACCCTTTTGCTTGAATAGGATTGGGGATTTGTCTAGCAAATCTCCTTATAATCAAAAATGTTTTGATTTATATTATATGGTATAACTTCGGTTGAAAAACCGATGAACATCTCAAAGTACATGATGGTCTATTTGGTATTATCCTTTCCCGAGGCGGATGTGGTGCCTAGTCGGAGAGCATTGGGGTAGCGGGTTGCAACGTATGTGGTCCGTCCCACTCTCGTCGGTACTGGCCATGACAGCGGGTAGGGATTGTATAATGCCGGAAAAGGTCAAAGTGTATTTTTCTAATTATTAAAATTCGAATAATACGTACTTTGAGAATATACCTACTATTCAAGTAAAAGACATGTTTGTTGATTGATGATTGGATTGATGATTAATTTAATATGATTAAATTAATTATATCCAATAAACACTCTATTTTGAATAGATGTGTATTTCCCTTGGAAGAATTAATTATGTGAATATGATTCACAATAATTAATTACAATTTGAATATGAGGTGGAGGATCACATAAGTGACATCCATGGTCTCCCGTCAAGGCAAAGGATTCCGTCGCCAGTTGTTGTGTATGGGAGACGCCTGTCCGAAGTGACAGATCCTGTGCATGATTTAATTGGATCGGGTTCTTTGCTTCTCGAAAGAGTAAGGCCGTATACGTAGTGACCCCAATATCGGGTCCTCATATTATTGGGGCGATATTGGATTGCGTATAGCGAGTATTAAGTCTGTTGACGGTTGGTTCAATTAATGACGGGTCAACATCATCTTAGGGGTGGTGGGCCCGGGTGTTAAAGACCGAATTGGGAAATGCAAGTTGGACTTGCAAAGCGGAATGTGTTCCCGCTTCTTTTTATCCGAGTTGTAGGTTCTCATATTATTGGGATGCAACAAAGATAGGAAAGGAGATCCCAGATCTTGCTAGAAATATAATGGTAAGAATATCTCTTACATTGAAAGTGATTAAGGGAATGAACTTTCAGTGTTGACAAGGCAAGACAACTTTGATATAAAAATTCCTAAATCAAAGTAAAACATGTATATATAATATATATACACTTATGCAAATTTCTTATTTCAGATAATCCTTCATTAAACCCACTCAATGTTATACTCAATGATAACCAGTAAAAATATCTTGGATTGGACTCATGATCCAGATATTGTACTTGCAATTGGACACATAATGTATGTGGTTGCAGTGTGCAAGTCCCCTCAACATAATGAGGAAGGGGCAATTAAATAAGACAATAAGACATCACCTTAGGGTTTGTATGTCTCTATAGTCTTGATCTTTCATCGAGTGTACTTTGGAAGTGACATGTCGATGGTGATCGTAATTGTCGAGTAATCCTTATAAAATAAAAGAAGATATTTTGGCATACATGTGTGCTCTAGACATTTAATCATGAATGACATGGTTCTCTGCATTATGCAGAATGGTGGCTCGAAAGAGATGATGTATTCAAAATGTTTGAATACCTACCTGAACCTAAGTCTCCAAGAGTTAAGATGGATGTAGATATGATGAATGTCATCATTCTACTATCTATACTCAAGTCATTCATGAAGCTTCATAATAATCATTTTGAATGAATTTAATGAAGCATGTATAAATGTTGAAATGCTCTTGTATTGAAATCCTTTGAATTCAACATAAGAGATTCTTTGTCTTAGACAATGGTTGTTTATTGATGAAGAGAGCACAGTGGAAGCATGGGTCGGACCCGAGTAAGAAGGAAAGTCAAAGAGTTGACCTACTTCTGTGACTTCCATATGACATCCAAAGAGTTGGATGAATGCCAATACTGCAATATGTTGATGTGTTGATAGTATGACTATCAAATCTGTCTAAAATCCTTAGTGAAGGACTCAGATAGAGCATCAGAATAATCTACATATAATCATTGACTCTGACTTTATTATTTCATAAGATAAAGTCTGACAATTGTATCCCAATCTTCTAATGACATTTGCAATTGGTTGCATATATATATTAGAAGATTAGAATTTGATCTTGAGGTTTAGTAGACATCTACATGGATATTGCTGTAATTGTTATAGCAATCTCTGTTGGATAGATAGACTTCATATTCTCAGTGGGAGAGCCCTTAGTCTTAGAGGATGTCTCTATGACCTAGATATTAGAATACCCTCATTGTTTGTTTCTAAATGTTGGAAATAAACATGAATTCTGAGATAGAACTGTCATAAAGAGTTATGATGGAAATATTTCAGATAGTAATCTAGCATCTAGTGGACTCCACAAAATTAGAAAATTAATGAATGGTTCATTAAGATTTCTAGTACTGAAAATCAAACCTTATAAGATCAATAGGAGGATGAAGATCATTTGACAATGATCTGGCATCAAGTCTTGGACATATGTCTGTTGATTTGATCAATAGACTAGTAAGATATGAAACTTTAGAATGTCTAAAATTTCAAATCTTACATACTTGTGAATATTGCATTCAAAGTAAAACGTCCAATACAGCCTTCTTTGGGAATGGTGTTAGATGTCGAGGTATTCAAGATCTCATACATATTGATGTATGTGGATCATCTATATCATAGTGAACATTATGGATATGTGATATCTATTGATGATTACGTATGATATGAGATTTCTTCTCTTCACCTGAGAAACCTTTGAAATGTTCAAAGATTTCACAATTTTGGTTTAGAACCAAAGTTTGAAGAAAGATGAAATGAATTTGATCTAACCTAGGTAGCTTGTACCTATTAGATAAAATTCAAAGAATACCTTATGGAGATATGAATATTATTTCTATCTCACTCCTCCTGATAAACCTGAACTCAATAGAGTTGTAGGGAGATACAATTGAATCATGTGTGACATGATTTGATCAATGATGAATTTTAGCATAATTATCCTTAGTTTCCAAGTATATATGTGTAGTAGAGACTACAATATATATATGCTAAATGAGGTTCCATGCATGTAAGCTGGAATCTGGCACTTGAGAGTGCTACTTCATTAGGAAAATAAAGAATGGTATTGGATACCTACTTTATGACCTTGAGATTCTTAAAAGATCTCATCTCTGAGAATGTGATTCTTGGAGGATTGAGACTCTTGAGAATCAAGATGAAAATGAAGTAAAGGAACTCATTTAATCTTGAGAAGATAATGAGGCTACTGAAATCGGAAACTAAAAGGACAATTAAAGATGAAACATTAATACCTCTTCAAATGAGTTTGAGGATGTATTCCATGTGTCAGTGAAGTCTGACAATGATCGGACCTTCATGTGATGAAGCTCCTGAGGATCATGACATGGAAAGATGGATATTAGCAATAAAGTCTAAAGTAGACTTCATATACAAGTGTTGTATATAGACCCTCGAGGATCCATCTATAAGGGTTAGACCCATTAAGATGTAAATGGAACTTCAAGAGAAGAGGGAACCTGATGAGAAGGTAGAGACCTTCAAAGCTCGGTTCGTAGCCATAAGCTACACATCGGAAGAGAAGACATTGCTTGCGATGAGACTTGCTCTTCGGTAACCATGCTTAAACTCATCAGAATATTGCTAAAATTAGCTACACAACTTGACTATTGCATCTTCGGGATGTAATTCAAGATTGCATTCCTCTAAGAATACCTCTCTGGGGATATTCACATGAAGTAGCCCCAGGGCTTCATGATCGGGGAAAGTAAAATGTGAAAGCTAAAGAAATCCATCTATGGACTCAAATAAGCTTCTTGTTGTTGGAACATAAGATTTGATGAAATTATAAATGTTATGATTTCAAATAGAATCTTGATGAACCATGTGAAGCTTAGTGGGAGTGCCATTGTGTTCATCGAGCTAAATGTAGATAATATCCTAATCATTTGGAATGATATAAGGATGATAATAAGTGTTTTATAGACTGGCTATTCCATACCTTGAGATATGATCTCAAGAATACCTCTTAGATCTTAGTTCTGAAGTTGTTCAGAAGCAAAGAAAAGAGGGTATTGGGACTGTGACATTTGTAGTACACCTTGGACATATTCCATTCCTGGAAATTCCAAGAAAGGCTTCCTTCCTTGAGATTTGGTACTGACCTATCTAAAGGAATAGCACCTCAAAGAGTTGAGGAAGTGAATGCTAGAACTGCTTGCACTTGTGCATCAGTTATGAGAAGCTAAGTGTATGCCAGATGTGAACAAAAGCCAGATATCTGCCATGCAGTGGGAGTGGTAAACTGTTACTAATCCTACTATGGAGAAAGAACACTTGATTGCAGTAATAACAATATCTTCAAAGATGACAAGGCTTTAGACATAGTGATCTCTAAGTCTTATCTTCAAGAAATTAAGACTTTATAGATAGATATCTAAAAGGTCTTAATTGTGGATACCTTGAGAGATAGTGATCTCCCGGAATAAGGGTATTCTAATAAGGATTATGGAAATACTGGTTATAATAGTTATTGAGCAATAGTGTCAAGGACACTATAACTGCTTTGACTAGATTGAGTATAGGTTGCATTAGATGCAACATTCGCATTGGATGCGAGCACTGTTACCTAGGGATATGCAAGTACCGTAAAAGGACTTGGCATAGTCTTTTGGGAATAGAGTGACTGATCAGCTTACCTAGCTATTTCTAAATAGCCTATGATTGTCACATGAGTGCGGGTTTAAATGATTAGCCCATTAATGGCTCTTTGGGCGAGTGGAAGATTGTTGGACGTGTGAGCCCACGGCGAGCCATTATGCAATAAATGTTATTGCAAATATCATTCCCTGATCTGAAATGAAGAATAAATAATTTGCATAATAGGTCCCTCTGTACAATTAGGGTTATGTACCATGGCTATCTTAATGATCATACAGCTGTTGATTCAATATATGAATCATAGAGGTTGGTGCTTGGATGAATATCTAAAGGGTTAGATTGAGGACTCATCAAGCACCGTCAAATGATTATTAAGATGTGATCTCCAGCCTGAGTAGGAGATGGCAATCCTCTCTCACATAGGTTGATATCTGACCGACCTCTTGATGCAGGTCCTCTGCATAGGAATAGAGATTCGGAGGTGTCAGATTAGTTAGGTCAAAGAGTTGACTTAACGAGATCGAGATAACATAAGTCCTATGTTGAATGCTGTCACAGCATAGGCACACATCCTCTGACCGGAGACAGATGTATTGCTATATGTCTGAGTATGTACATTTGACATACCAATAGGTTGATGACCTAACCAAGGTCTATACACCGGCGCGTTGGTGTGCATATAAGGGCATATGAGCAATACGATCTCTCAAAGGGATCATACAGGTTCACTACTGAACCGGAAGACATGAGCTCACTCATGAGATATTGGGAAGAATCAAATTCCGTGCACGGTCGTCTCGCTTTGGAAGCTTGACTGAATTTGTAGGTTTGATATATACTTTTGGAAAGTATATGATCAAGACCTAGGTATGATATATGCTTTTGGAAAGTATATGATCGATACCAAATCCCAATGATCAAATGAGAAACTTAGTGATCAAACCCTGAAGAAGACAGTGTAAAATAGATCTTGATCTTCGGGTTGACCATGGGTCTTCCAGTATGCAGGATGTACAGGTATTGGGAATACCTGAGGGTGATGTGATCATAAACGATTGTATATCCATGACGCTTCCATTCCGAGGGAGTGATGAAACAGGTCTGGATTTTAGTGACTCCTTCCAGTAGAGAAGCAATCTGATCTTAGTCCAAGTGTTGGACATTGATCTGAATGAGATTCAGATTAAATGAGAAGATTGGATTTGCGGTCTTGATTTAATCAAGCATCTGTTGGGAGGTTCGTACGATCTGGATTTGAGACGAGATCTCAACATCCAAGTCACTATATGTGGAATAATACAATCACCCTGTCCTTATCTCCAAGTATCTGCGGAGAAAGCACATTATTCATGAAAGGGTTCAAGAATAATTCTTTTGATGAAATATCCAAGCAAGGACTTGATGATTAAATGAGATTTAATTATCAAGCTTAAATATGAATATGATTCATATTGTGAAAATGATTATCTAAGATAATTAAATGAGATTTAATTATCAAGGATTGAGAGAATGTGGATAACACTATCCATGATATATGTGTGTTATAAATATGATTTATAATATACATATATAAGAGAGAGAATTTGTGTAAATAGCATTTGTTAATTAATAATGTGGATTGGATTCACATTTGTTAATTAATTGGAAATGCAATTTACTAACTAGTTTGGGTTGTGAATATGATTCACACAATATTCAATGGCAAGATTGAAATATTCACAAATTAATTTGGAATTAATTTGGTGAATATTTATTGTGATTAATTAAGGAATAATATGATAAATAAAAAAAAACCACCTCCATAGGTGGCGTCACCCATGAATGGTTCATGGGTGACGCCCCCCCTTTTTAGGAGGGTGGTTAACTCCACTTCATTTATCATGTTATCTCTTGATTAATTGATTTTAAATTGTTGTTGTTGAACAAACAATCCTAGCCATTGATTTATCATGGACCAAGCGTAGCCCTTGGATCCATGTGTCCCATGGATTGAGATCCATTGGATCCTAAACTAGTATATAAGGAGGGCTAGGGTAGCCTCTCCAACATACATCATTAAGAGTTGTACAAGGTGACAACTCTCTCCCTCTCTCTTTCTCATTCTCGTCCTCTCTCTCTTTCTCTTCTCCATCAAGTGGCCGTCCACTTTGTGTTGAGAAAGGAGAGACTCTCGGTTTTCGCCTTCGACGACTCATGGATCTCCATCTTCCTTGGAGTTGCTTACTCTAAAGGAAGACGACGGATTTCGTTTGACGAAATCGGGGGAGCCATCGCTTGGATCTTCATCGAGGATTGCGGGAAGGAACGTGACTCATCATCGCGCCCGCAAGTGCGTTCTTCGTGGATCGGACTTAAGATAGGAGGATCTCTACTTTGGGATCTCGCGATCACAACCACGCTTCAAGAGGTATTCCTTGTACTTGGTGGTTTGATGAAACGATCCGAGAAGTGTTCTCGTGATCATGTGGTTTCATCTTTAGATTTAAAAAAAATTTTAATTTCCGATGCATCTAGCGACTAGTACGACTAGTTGCTCCGATTGCATACGATGCGATCGACACGCTTCCGTGATGCGCTTAAGGATTCCCAATATCCTTCAAGCTGAAGAAGTGGGATGTGCTGCAAAGCCTCCTGAAGAGTCAGATGTATGTGAAAACGATCTATCATCTGCTGGCTGAACTCTTCCTGCTCTCTCTTTTTGGGATTTTCTGTTTTCTTCCCCTTCCCCATCTGAAGGGCTCTAGGGAAGGGGATCACTGGGTCCTTCTCAGATGAAGGACTAGGAAAGGGTCTAGGCGGTTCGACGACCGGATCTACACATACATCATGCACCACAGTGGGACCAAAAGAAAATAAACCCTTTCCTTTATTCACAACATGGTTCCGAGATACATCCGGTGAAGGAAAAACAACAGATTTCTCAACATGAACTCTGGTGGCCTCAGTACCACCAGTGGTTGGATCGGCT
Source organism: Ottelia alismoides (assembly GCA_037367405.1). Classification (NCBI taxonomy): domain Eukaryota; kingdom Viridiplantae; phylum Streptophyta; class Magnoliopsida; order Alismatales; family Hydrocharitaceae; genus Ottelia; species Ottelia alismoides. The sequence continues at coordinate 224,846 of JAZKJV010007407.1, read as the reverse complement.
GGAAGACTCGCGGCCTCAGTACCGCGCTCTGGCTCGGCATCGTGGGTGGCCTCAGTACCACCTCCTCGAACTGGTAGAACGGCGGCCTCAGTACCGCCGGTGGAATCAGCATCCTTGTTGGCATCAGTACCACCGTCGTCATCCTCCCCGTCGGGCGCTCTAGGTGGATCCTCATGATGTAGCTCAGACGAGGCACCACCTACTGGCATCCTACCGCTCCTAAGTGTGACAAAATCAGTATCAAACAGATATCCAGTCATATCACCAAATGTATCACTAGGAGTGGTATACTCAGTACAAGCTACCTGCTCAGATTTCCGCTTCAGGCTGTTGGGGTTCGGCTCTATCTGGGCAGGGATGGCGGCCTTCCCTCTCACGATGTCCCGCATCTCCTGGCGGAACTCGTCCATCTTCCGTCTGAAGGTAGCCTGATGATCTGTGAGGAGGCGGGCTGTGTCATCCAAGACAGGGTTCTCATGGGAACCCGACGGGTAGCCTCTCTGGTAGTGAGGTTGCTGGATCTGCTGCTGGTGAGGCTGAGAGGGGTATGGGTGATGCTGCTGCTGCTGGTGGTGAGGCTGATCTCGCCTCCAAGACTGTCCCTGCTGATAGGGACGAGGACCGTAGGACGACTGCTGCTGCTGTGGTGGTGGGTACACTGGGGGCTGCTGCTAGTGCTCTCTCTGATGGTTGTACTGGCCACCCTGTCCTGACGGCTGCTGCTGGGGATGGGTACCTCCGTTCCCCCACCGGAATCCGGGATGGTATCGTCGGATACCGGGCTGAGGGCGGTCATACCAAATCCCGTTGACATCCATCAACGGCTCTGCATCGTACTGGGCTGGCGGGAGTACTGCTAGAGGCTGATCCGGCTGGTATACCACTATCTGCATGTCTGGAGACGGTGGTGACTGGTAGGTAGGCTGCGGCTGCTGGTACGGCTCCGCCTGTACAAGGTGAACTTGTCTAGGTTGCTGGTGTGAGCTGGAGCGCTGGGACGAGCTGCTGCTGCTGCCGGAGTCGCCTCGCGACTGAAGACGGGGCTGGGAAGCCGTCTGTGCCTCCTGGAGACACATGAGCTGGGTCTTCATGTCGCTCAGAGTCTGTGCCATCTGCTCCATCTGAGTGATGCCCTGGCACTGCTTCTTCTCGATCAGCTCCATCCGATCCAACTTCTCGCTAATGATGCCCATGTCCGCAACTGTGGACTCTGCCTGTGCTGCTGCTACCGCGGACGAACTGGAAGGACCGGCGTCGACCCGTGCTATCCTCTGGTACTGTACGGGTCCTGGCTGCTGGGGTCTGCCCTGAGTGTACAACCTGATCTGGGACATCACCATGTAGTTCTCGGCCATCTCCTCGTAGATGGCCCAGACCTGGTCGTGATCCTTGGCGAAATAAGTCCCGCCACAAGAAGCGTTCACCAAGCCCTTAAGCTCTGGTGTCAGCCCGCTGAAGAAGCTCTGAACAAGGTTCGGCTTGGAAATGTCGTGGTGCGGGCATCTGTCGGTCAGCTCTCGAAACCTCTCCCATGCCTCGTGGAACTGCTCGTTGGGGAGCATGGAGAAGTTGCTGATCAGGGCTCTAGCGGCATTCGTCCGCCCGAGTGGATAGTACTTGTGCAAGTACTCGGCGCGGAGCTGCTCTCAAGTGTAGACAAACTTCCCCAAGTGCTTCAGCCAGGTGGCTGCTCTGTCTGCTAAGGAAAAGGGGAAGGCAATCATCCGTATGGTGTCCTGGTCCACCTGACGATCATGGACAGTACTGCATATCATCTCAAACTCCTGCTGGTGGAGATGAGGCTCCTCTGTGGCCAAACCGTGAAACCGGGGAAGGAGCCGCAAAGTGTTCGGGGGGAACTTGAAGTCCCCCACGATGGCTGGTAGCACCACCCAACGGTGCGTCAAAGTCGATCCGGGATTGTGGTTATCCCGCATCGATCTCGGTGGTCCTGCTGCTGCTGCTGCTGCTGCGGCTGCCGCGGCAGCTGCCGCATCGTCAGGTCCTCCTCCGCGGTTTTCACGGTCGGCTCTCATCTGCTCAAGCTCTCTCCTCATCTCTATCATGAATGCCCCCTGATCTCTCAACTGCTGCTGCACTGACTCAAGGGAGGCGATCAGGGTAGAGTTGATCGCACCCTGGTCCAGAACAAAATGCTGATCTCCTCGTGGACCTCCAGGGTGGTCATCAGAACTGTCGGCCATAGGCTCTGAAAAATCAAAACAACCGAACTCAGGTGCCGATAAATCATCTGTCTGTCTCTCCTCTGGCACTGGTATCTCGATATCAGAAGAAGGGTGGTCGAGGGGGAACAGGGTGGAATCGTACTCGGGTTCGGAGAGGGGGTCTGAGCTCTCACGAACCGACCTAGATGAAGGGACTGGAGTGCTAAAAAGCAGTGCAGCCAGAGGCTGCGTAAGAGACCTCCTACCCATCATCGTGATCTGGCGAGTAGTGTGGATGAGATCTGGAAAAACTATGAGTACAAGCAAACCCCCACTTCACCAACGCGACGCGAGCTGAAGACCGTAAAGGTTCGGTCAATTTATCTTGTCAATTTTATTTTGGTGAACACTCAAGATATTAGAGCGATTACGTGACCTGTTGGGATACCCGATACTCTCTCAACCGACTGTCCCACACAGAAGAGTCGGTAGTCAGTCGAGATGAGTACCGGAGGCCTTTACCTAGTGTACGGGTCACTCTCTCGCACAAGCGAACCAAGCAATGAGGGGGTTGCTCTCCCCAAGACAAATTTTTAGTTCAAGTGTCTTTTAGGGTCAATAGTTTTAGCAGTCCCAATTTTATTGTTTTTCTTTTTTAGATATTTTTCATACAAGCAAAAATGCCTAACGAATTTTTCGGGGTTCCTGGTTATTAAGTCAAAAATAGGGGGGAGAAGACGAAAAAGCCGATGCGCGAAAATCAATGATGCATGCAAAGATAGAAATGCGTACCTGTCTCCAGCACTCTACATGCAATATGCGTGTAGAATTTTAAAGACAGAAATAAAACTACCTATATGGTGCAGCGGAAAACCGAGTCCTAAGCAGGCAACTTCTACTCGAAAGCACCATCTAGCTGGTCACTCGCCCTCGATCCAAAGAGTCCGGTCTAGACCCACCCCTCCTCTTCTCGACAGGTCGAGTTCAAGAGTAGCTCTTGACGGGGCAGGCTCGCGGCGCGTAGGCTCTCAGGAAATGACTCAGCTATTTTTATTAATGATTTATTAGTAGGTCCAATTAACGATCTATAGGTACGAGCAGTCTATTAGGTGTGTGGATCCTACTGAGTACGTCACAATCAATCAGAAATTCCTAAGGCTAGGGTCTCGATAAAAACCACGTAAAACCGTAAAAGGCAACGAAAAAGAAATCTGAAACTGCGAAAAAACCGCGAAAAAGTCTAAGGTAACTAAAGGGTCCCCCGAGCACACCGGTGCTCGGCGAAATAGACCCGAGAGTCCAAGTCCTGTTGTCCCTGTGTTATTACAATTCAAATAAGCGAGAAATAAAACTAATCTAAACTATGCTACTCCGTGGCTATTCCGCGGCTCCTGTGTTCGTGCTTGCTCCTCGCGTCCTCCTGCGGCTCTGTAAAGAAGAGAGCCGCCACCGGTTCCCGCGGTTGCTCGGCTTCTGAAGAAAGCCGCCTCGGTCCTCGGGCCCTCGCAAGAAAACAAACAGAACGTCAGACCAGATTATTTAAACAATTATGCAAATAAATGATATATACAAAATATGTACAAAAAGCCGTGGAAAAGAAAATCGCGGAAAAATCGAAAAGAGACTACTAAGTCGTGCTCCCCGGCAACGGTGCCATTCTGATGACTAGCCTGACCACTCAGGTAAAAGGTAATCAAGGGTCGTTGCGACCCGAATAGCCAAGCGGTGTCAATCAAGAAAAAAAATAGACCACCAAATCGGATAAAAATCAATCAAGCACAAATAGCGGTCTTGCTATTATATTAACCTGGTATAGCGACCAGGGTCGATCACAAGGAGCACGTGATGGCCTTGCGGCCTACGAAGTAGTCTCAAAAAAAGAATAAAATGAAATAAAATTCTTTTTGGTGGATTTTTAATTGTTTTAATTTTTTTTGGATTTTTAATAAGGAAAACAAATAAACAAGCCAACACAACAATTTATTTAATGCATCAAAAATCATTCAAAAATTCAAATAAAAATGTTTTTGTGTATTTTATGATTTTTACTGTTTTTGGTTAATTTTTGGTATTTTTTTGTTTTTTATTTAATTTTCTAAAAATAAAACAATGCAAGAAAATGAAGGTACTGTCCAGCCGAGCTTGAGAGACTTAGATAAAATATCTAAAAGCCCCTAAAAAGCTTAAAGGTAATTTTCCTGTAGAGAGAAAGAAACAAGGAAAATTTAGGCACCTTAATTATTATTTTTGGGTTTTTAGATTAATTATTAGAATTTTTATGAGTTTTTAGGTGTTTTCAATTTTTATGAGTTTTCTATAATGAAAAGTGACCAAAATTGGTCAGAAAATCAAGCAAAACAAACTAAACAGTAACTAATTTTTTTGTAATTTTTAGATGAGTTTTAATATTTTTTGTGATTTTTCAAGTCAGACAGTAAAGAAAATGCATGTTTTTTTTAATTTTTAAAAATATCAAGTAAAAGCAAAAATGTCTCCAAATATTCTAGAAAATTTTACATCATGGCAGGAGCCATGTATCCAATTTTCATTGAATTTGGAGTTAGTTTGATATCTTATTAAGAATCAAAACCAAGACACAATGCACAGGGACCTAAACGCAAATAATGAAAGTTCTGGGGGGTCCGGTGCAAAAATCCCATGAAATCACGCGCGAAGCACGTGTCTGGGGCACTCAGGGACCTAATTGCAAAGAAATAAAGTTTCTGGGCTAAATAATAACAAGTTTTAAAAGCCCAGGAACTTTAGTGTAATTTACCCACTAATATAACGCACATGCGCATAAAAATCACTCACAGGGGCATATCTGCAATTTTCTAAAACATTTCATTCATTAAGTAACATCCAGAACTACAAGGGCGTCAATGCAAATAACCCAACAAAGTTCACGTGACGATGTACGTGGTCCACGTAGACAGGGGTATAAATGCAAATAAAGAAAGTACGAGGTCCAAAATGCAAAATGTTCGGACTAAAATGAACGTGATAAAATATTTACAGGACTAACTAATAAAAACCATAAACAGAGGGGTCTAAGGTAAATTTACCCCTTATTATGATCCGAGGGCTGAGATGGCGCCACGTGCGTGATCGGACGGTCGAGAAAGCGCGGTGCACAACGAAGAAACCCTCGGCGTGATCGAGCGGCTGGAAAGCTCCCACGTGGAAGATCTAACGGCTTTAGTGCGTCGTGGGTGAACGAAGGGCTTCCGCTCTGATCGGACGGTGGAGGCTCAGCCACGTAGATGATCTGACAACTGGGGTGCAGCGTGGAAGGCCTCGCTGATCGGACGGTTCGGATCGCTCCTCAGATAGATCTGACGCTGCTGGTGGCTCCTCAAATGAACGGATGAGATGCGAACTGGAGGTCGAGGAGGATCCGACGGTATCTGGAGGTCGAGGAAGAACTGATGGCCGGCGACCTTCGCCGGCCCGCTGCGCGCGCTCCTGGCCTCCTCGCGAGGCCCTGATGATCGGAGATGAACCGTTGTGGCCTTCCGCGTCCGATGATGACCTCCGACGACTCAATGGAGATCCGAGGAGCTCTGGAGAGTTCGGTGGAGGCGAAGCTGCTGGACCAGATGGTCCAAGCCCTCAGATGGGCTCGGATGTCCCTGCAAAGAGCGCCAGCAAACTCGCGGGTCGAGGGCAAGTTGCCTCAACCCAGTTAGGCGTGGTGAGCGTGAACGGTGAGGCGTGGTGGTCGAGCTCCGGCGATGCGACGGCGGAGGAGCTTGAGACCCCAGCTCCTGTGCGAGCTTGGTTGAATGGATGGACAGAGAAGGTGCGCGGAGGAAGGGCGAACGTGATGGGGGATTCCGATGATCGAACGGAAGGGGGAGATGGCCGGAATCGATGATGGTCGGCGACGGCGAGATTTGGGGCTAATCGAAAATTAAAGAAAAAGGAAAAAGAGTCTAAGCTACCTGGGTGGAGGGATCGACTGGGGATGAGCTAGGCTAGCTCTGGTCCTTGCCTCGCGGGTCGTCGTGGCCCGAGGCTCTGGCGCTACCTCTTGGCGACGCTCGGCGGCGGAAGCTCGCCGGATCGATGTCCCCTTGCTCCCTCCTCGCTGCAACACCCTCTGGAGCGAGCTGTCACTCTCGCCAAGACGGTGGAGGTCACTGGGTGGTGAACAAATGAGCCAAAGATGAGAAAATAGGTGGCAGAGCTCGGCTCTTATAGTCTCAGGGGTCCGGCTAGGGTTGATCGGGTAGGGCTGCTCGGAGCGCGGACCCCGATGCAATCCCCCGGGCGTGAGTCTCGGATGCAAGGAGAAGAAGTAGGACCCGGGGTTTGCGCAAATGGCGGGCGGATCAAGCGTGGAAAAAGAGGAGAAGTCGGGTCGGGCGCGAGATCCGTAGAGGTTTGGTCTGCGGGGGAGAGTTGACCGGGGGTCAACAAACCCCCGTGGACCAATCAGAATCAGCCACGTGGAAAATATTTGGAAAATCAATTAAAAATAGCAAATGATCGATTTATTAAAAACTTAAAACATGAAATATTTTTGTTTTAATTTTTTCTATTTTTTGTTGATTTTTAATTAATTTTTAAAAATAAAAATACAGTATTTACAATATAGTACTATACATAGATCTATATACAATATTGAATTTTTACTTTTGATTTTTAATTTGTTATTTTTTGTGCATTTTTATTCCTATTTTATATTTTATTTATTTATAGTATAGAATTAGGAATAAAAGGGTATTTTTATTTTATTTTTATTATTTATATACAATAGTGAAATAAATAGGTATATACATCTATATACAAGGTGTATTTACAATATTATTTTTGGTTTTTAATTTTGTTCTTTTTATTTTGTTTTTATTTTTATTGTTTTTATTTTATTTATTTATACCATAATAAATAGAACATTTATAGATTTTATCGAAATTAGTTTTGTTTATTTATAGGGATAAATATATATATAAGTGAGTTTATGTACATGGTGGATATACAAGGGTGAAGGTATTTTTATTTTCTTTTTAGTTTTCTCATTTTTATTTTAAATTTATATTTACAAATATTTATAAATAAATAGAAACCCACTTTTATTTTTGTTTTTAGAGGAAAATATTTTTATTTTATTTACAGGTATCTTTACACACATGAGCACCCTATCTCTCTCTACTTTGGCTTTTATGCGGTCAGGCCCATGCTGAGCCCTCCCTTGGGGTTAGGTTGCTCAATATTTATTCTAAATATTTCCCTCTTTTTCTTTTATCTCTTTATTCTTTTATTTTTGCACAAAAACATGCTAATTATTAAACTTTATATAATGCATGCTTTTGGTAATTATTTGTATTTACATGAATATACATGCATTTGCAAAGGTTTTTGTAGCTAAAATATAAGAATAAAGAGTGATGGATGGGTATTCATCAACGGATGCTTCACTTAGAGATGAGCATTAGGATCTGATGATACCACTTCGGCGATGTGTGGCTGGAAGCCACTCCTCCTGATGATTGGACGATCAGAGGGGTCTCTAAAATGTAAGTATGAGACTAGATATGGGAGAACCCATGATCCAACTATGTGGAGAACGTCAATAAGAATATGGAGGAACTCACCTCCGGTGAGTTTTGAACAGTGATTATGTGGACTCCCATTGGACTCCAAGGTTGCTCAGATGGGGAAAATGGAGCTGGTGACTATCCGCAGCAGCTGGGTTGAGAAAGATCCAGGACTTCAAGGTGAGTCCTAGAGACGCGTAGTGTTCCTGGAGCATTCTGAATGAAATGCAGGTGCTAAATATCCTCCAGAAAGGAGGTCTTTGGTCCTGGTCCTGCATGAAAAATGGTTGGCTCGAAGAGGGAACTCCGACGAAGGGTTAAAACACCAAATAAGCGAAAGGGGATGCTGATGGGTCAGGTCCTATGTTGGGTGAAGGAGTCAATCTGAGATTCGACCCAACGTAATGGTTGGGTCGATGGTTAGGATGTGGAGTGAGACGAAGAAGTGAAGTACGAGGTGTGCGAAGTGTACGCTGAGTCGGAGCAGGTGATCAGGTGAACGAGATAAAATTTGATGCTATGTTCAGAATGGAAGAATCAAGCGAAAAATGAGCATTTGCGAGCAGTAAATGGTACCTATGTATGTATGACGTTGCTTGGGAGGGAGATGAAGAATCTCCGGGGTTAGAGCCTTGATGGACGACGAAGCCAGAGACTGAGCTCCATGCGGCAGAGCTTGTCGGAGATGCCGCCAGATCTAGGGACGCCCCTGCTGCCTCTTTCATTCTATTGTCACTCTGGGAAAGGGGGTTGGGCACACCAAAGGTGGTGGAGCAACCAAAGATGGCAGAAACGGAAGGGTTGTATGGGTTTTTATAATCATTCCATGTTCGAGAAAGATTGATTGAGAGCATGTGAACTGAGGCACGAATCCTAAGGATGATGTTCGGGTGAAGATCAGGGATCCGAGGTGCTCAATCGAGATGAAGGAGCGAGGGCCAATTCAATTGGGTCAGATCAGAATAATAGGGTAAAGTTGGTGTTAAACTCGTCCTGGAGAAAAAAAGGAAGAAGGGTGGGGGACTGTTGATACGAGTCGGCAATCCCCACTGGACCAATAGGAAGCAACACAGAATGGGGACAAAATACGATACTTGAGAAAATAGGAAAATAAGTGATAAAAATTAGAAAATAAATAGTAAATGAATTCAAAATAAAAATAATTAAAATAAAAATGTTTATTATTTTTCAAGATATTTTTCTATGATTTCTAATTATGTTTATGAAATTATATATAGTATATATAGTATATGGTGTTAAGTATAGGCATAGTATACATATATATTATTATTTTATTTTTATTTCATTATTTTAAAACATAAATCCTTTATTTTATATTTTATTTATTTATAAAATAATTTGAGGAGTACAAAATGGTTTTTATTTGATTTTTATGATTTAGATAAAAGTATAAAATAAATAGGTATCCATATACAATATATACACATATGGCTTTTGTACAATAAACTTTGGATTTTATTTTATTTTGTATTTTCTATTTTTATTTAATTTTTAGGAATATGTATAAGTGTTTAAAATATAATATGCACAAACTATAAATAAAAATAATTAATATATGAACATTTATAAGCATAGGTAGCACATGGCTATATAATGCACCCAACAAAACAATTTTTACACCATAAATCCAAAACTTATCAAATCACCTCCATTTTAAAGGTAGTTTAATTTAGAGTCCATTAAAGGTGATTTTGGAAGATTAGGATTCATATGGAGTTGGAATTGATCTTTTAAGTTATTATTTTGTGGCTTTTGGATGAGTGGTTTTATTCACAATATGTTTACTATTTAATTTAAAAATATTTTCATTATTTAGAAAACATTTTTATGTAAAATTTTATTGATAAAATGATTTATTTTGAGGTCCTTTTATTGATGAATAAAATAGGAGAAGTGATATGTACATAGAAAGCATATTGAAGAATATACGAGGACCCGATCTCCCGCTACTTTATTCCTTGTCGATCAGGTCAATGATTGACCTTCTATCGAGGTTTGGGTCCGTATGTACTTATTTCATAATGACATCCTTCTTTCTTTTTCTTTTCTCATTATTCTTTTATTTTTGGAAAATATGTATTAATTATGCAATATTAGCAATGACATGCACAGTGATAATGTATTGTATTTACACTTTTTTATCGATGTTTTTGTTACAAGATAAATCTAAAATAAAATAATAAAGAGTGATAACCATAGATTCATCAATAATCGATTAAAGGAAGCAGTAACCATGTTTTTGGGTGGGGCCAATTCAGTCATGATTGTCTTCTTTGAAGGTCTGGGATGTGGTGTTGTGATGACCATGGGTTCCTCATCAGACGAGTCACCATATATATTGTAAAATTCTTGAAGGGTCGGCACACATATCTGGTAGGAATTAGTATTCTCAATTTTCTTGGCATTGGTAGTGATGCAAGCAACCGAAGCCATGGATGTGTGGGGAGTCTCTTATCTAATGTTATCTCGACAACCGGTATTTCAGGTGTAATAGAGAGGTGAGAATCATCTATCCCTCGACCGTCACGATTGTCAACATCTTTGTCAGTTACTTAAAGTAGAGTGTATCAAAGAATGGATGCGATCAGAGTGCTCCCATTGCTGTAAAATAGATTTCTCGAGTCTCACAATCTATAGACTCCTTAGCTAGGGGCAAAGAACGATTTCCCGAGAATAATCAGAGACTGGGTAAACTCTCCTCGATTTTCAATGTCAATGACTGAGAAGGCTACCTGGAGTAGAGCACCTTGGAAAGTAATGATGACTGAAAGGGTTCCTTTCGATCGTTTTATAGATCGATCAACTAGTTGAATGATCTCTCTTGACTTTCTGATTTGGTCGAGTTTGAGCTTGTTAAACATGAAGGTTGGGAAGATATTTATCAATGAGTCATCATCGATCCTAGCATGGGTGAAGGTAATGTCTTTGATTTCACATTAAACCCTAGGCAATCACTCCACTCTTCAGCTTTTGATCTTTCTCCCCATCATCAAGGAGGTGTCCATAGACACTAGATGTTTCTTAGTCCTTGTCCTTTTATTGCCCAACCTCTTAGGAATCAATTTACTTTTCACAAATCGTTTGATGTCAGGAAAGTGATCTATGGCCTCTATCAAGGCAAGCGCAAAAATCAATTCCTCATCGAGTGCTTCCCTCAGGGAAGGATCCAATTTTTTAGATCTTTTTCATTTTCTATTTTTATAAGATTATCTGGACTTTCAATTTTTTGGTCTTTTTGGGATTTTCAATTTTTATTGTTTTGAACATGTGAAGGAGAAGTGAAAGGATGTATAAACTCCGGATTGGAAGGTAAGTGGTTAGTATAAGAAGGAGGTAGAATAGACTCCAGCTGTACAAAGTGTGTGTGTTTCCTTATGTTCTCTAGATTATTTTCACCATTGAATCCACTTAATTCATTCGCCACTTCCATACCTGAGCCAGAATAAAATGATATTAGTCGGTTGAAGGCATTTCTATATTTGTCCTCACTTAACTCACATATGTTCATAATCGTAGAAATGTTATCCTCCAATGATTCATCATAACAAATCATGGAAGCATTGTGTTTACTCGGAAGATAATGTTGAGATCTTGAAGTCTCATACTCAACATGTCTAGAATCTAGCATGTAATGCTGGGTCGAGTATGGACCATCTGAATGACAGATATTGGTTGGAGCCTCGAATAATGGAGTCAATGAACAGGGGGCTGGTAAGTCTAGCTCATGAGTCCAAGCCCGTGCATGTATGGGATTTCCAAATGTGTGATATAAAGGTTGTTTAGTGTGGACTCAACCACTATGGCCAATCAAGTCAGGAGGATCCAATGGTGTAGGCCTCTCCACTTGATTTGTTTGATCAACCATGTTATACCACAAGGTCAAGTCGGGATGTGTATATGGGAATTGTTGTTCGATCACAACTTGAGGTGAGAAAGAGGTATGTTGGGGGTAAATAATTCTACCATTTCTTTGTCTCAGTAGTAGCATGCTCTTCATATGATTCTTAGACTCCTACAAGCATCTGATTATAAGGTGAACCAACCCTGGGTGGAAGTGTATATGGGGAGTAAGGAGGTAGGATAGGTGAGAAATGCGAAGAAGCAGGAAAGACAGTCAAAGGTCCGACTTCATAATAGAGTTGAAGTGGAACCGTCCACAGGTAAGGGTCTCCCGTGGATGGTGGAGTATATATGGAACAAGTAGAAGGTGAAGATGAACAGTATATGGTCAAGGAGGAGTGACCAGAGGGTTCAAGGTATGGGGACCAATATCCCAACATCTTGAAGAGGAGTGTATGAATGTAAGTGGATCGAGGTAGAAAATGTGCAAGTACATAAGATAACACACAAGGATAGACACAAAACAAACCAAGAGCAAACCCCAAATTCACCAACTTCACACGTGAGGGCCGTAAAGGTTCTGCCGAATTATCTTGTTAGTTTTAGTTAGTGATAAATGCAATCTTTGAAAGAGTCAATGAGTTGTTAAGTGCATGTATTTTCCTATAGACTGGCCCGATTCTAGGATTTTTGTATATTGCATTTAGGTCCTTCCCAGGCACGTGTATACCACGTGCAGGGTTGGGAATATTGCAGGCATGCCCTTGCGGGTTTGGATATTGGCATTTGTTCTTGGAAATTGATTTATTAGTTATATTTTTTGAGGAAAATTGCACGTTGGCCCCTGGATGTTTGGATATTTACATATATGCCCTTGCTAGTAGTGTAATTTTTCTTTGTTGCCCATATTTAATTCATGCATCTATAAAATTCCAAAAATCCCCCAAAAATTACCACAAGTTCCTGTTGCTATCTAGATTCTCTCCATATTTTTATTTTGCATTTTTCTTGCATTTTCATATTTATAAAAATTCAAAAACATGCATTTTCAGCACTGTTTGCATTAGAAAATACGTAAAAATTATAAAACATTTTTGAAAAATTCCAAAAAAATTGTATTTTGTGTGTTTACATATCTTTTACTCCAGACCAAAAATCACTATAAATTTCAAAAGAAAACTCCTAAAAATTACAAAACCCTTAAACCCTTCCTAAAAATCTTAAAAATTCTACAAAAATATTAAAAATGCAATTTCAGTTTCCGTATTTTCTCTGATTTATTATCTTTTAATTAAAATTAATTTGAGGACTTTTGGACTCTGATTTATATTTTTCATCCTCATTTTAATTTCGGCCAGCAACATTTATTCACTGTTTTCACTATTTTTGACTTTAAAAATACCAAAAACATTAGGAAAAATATATAAAAATCACAAAAACATTAGAAAAATTCACAAAAATACTTTATTTCATGTAATTTGGGTTTTTTTCTCATTTTTTATCTCTCTCTTATCCCTCTTGTATTATATATTCTATATAGTTTTATATATTTATTAAAAAATAAAAATATAAAAAGAAAATACAAAACCAGTAAATTAAAAATAAAAATATAAAAATATAAAAATCGAAAATTAAATAAAAATCATAAAATTAAAAACCCACAAAAATAGCATTGGGAGACACTTCATCATATTCATTTTTGTGCATTATTTCCTTGGTCTATCTTGTTTGCTCCCTGAGTTCGACCTCTACACAGTTGCACACTATACACATTTTTGTAGAGTTATAATAAATTTTGACTCCACATTTGCTTCTTATTGCTTGATACACATTGTGGGTTGATTGTTGACTTAGCCGGGAATTATCGAGGGTCTCCGCAGCGACTTTGTCTCCGCCTTGTGTGAGATATTTAGATCTTCGTTTCTCTCGGTTAATCAAATGGCGTCGTTGCCAGGGAGCAACAACGTATAGGTCATATATTTGAGTGATTGTGTTTGATTGTCTATATTATTGCTTCACTTGTTCTCTCTACTTTTGATATACATTTTTGAGCTATCTGACTACCCTCTTTGTTGGCTTTGTGCGAGGTACCGCGGATCGAGGGAGGTGCATTTCCTTAGGTGCCTGGGCACCCATGTGAAGCCAGTTACGGCCCGTACAAGGAAGACTTAGGGATTTTTGTAGATTAGCTCTAGTCTATATTTCTTTGTAATTATTTGTGAGAAAGAGACATATAACTTGTAATATTCAGGACACTCAGACACTTCGACATCTCACGAGGTCCAGTGCCCGAAGGATTGTTCCCTTGGGGGCCTCGTCGGTTTTTCGCGGTTTTTCTTGTGGTTTTTGTCGCCTTTATTACCTGTTGATTTCACGAGGATTTAGCCCCTAGATATAGGAGTTTTTATTGATTGTGACATAACTAGCTAAGGCCCAACACCTAATATCTTGTCTGTGCCTATAGATCGTAATTGGACTTAGCTAAAAATCAACTGAAAAAGCTATTAACTTGGACTAGAGACCACGTGCCAGGAGGGGTTGTATACAGCGCGTGCGGGATCCATTGTGGTGGACACCGATCGGCTCCCAAGACCGGACTCCGGTCTCTCTTTCGAGTCTTAGCTATCTGTTCTTCACGATTAATAGAAGTTGCTCATCTAGGGACGGTTTTCTTCGTGCATCATATAGGTAGTTTTGTTCCTGTCTTTTAATTTATGCGTGGATCACCCTGCATGTAAAGTGCTGGAGCAAGGTACGCATTTGTATCTCTGCATGCATCATTGTGTTTGATCGCGCATCGGCTTTTCCGACTTCCTCCCTCGTTTTATTGGACCTATAATAATTAGGAGATCGGAAAATTCGTTAGGCGTTGTATTTATTCAGAAAAAATACCTAAAAAGTGAAAACCATAAAATTGGGACTGCTAATGCAAACTTGACTCTAAAACTCATCCCACCATAAATTTTTTTGTCTAGGGGACAATAACCCCCTCATTGTTTGATTTATCTGCAGCGAGAGAGTGACCCGCACACTAGGCTAGAGCCACACCCTAAATCTTGGTCGACTACTGGTCTTGGTGAGTCGTTCTCCAGTGAGGATCTCTCCGGTCCGCGACGTCCTTAGCAGACGGGGTTGATCGGGTAGCTGGTAAACGGTCCGCAACTCCTACTGGCTGGGAAAGATCTCATTTGGGATTGGGACAGTTGTCTAGGAGAGTTGATTCCCAACAGCTCGCTTAATCGCTCTGATAGGTTGACTGATCACCTTAATAAAATTTGACAAGATAAAAGACCGAATCTTCACGGTCATCAGCTCAGAGTTGTGTAGGTGAATCGGGGGTTTGATTTCACATCTTGTTTTCATTCCAGATCTCATCCGCCCTTTCTCCAGATCAAAATGATGGGATGGGAAGGAGATCCCTCAGGCCACGTCTGGTGGCACCGCTATCGAGCACTCCTTCCTATTCATCTAGGTCGGCTTCGGGGAGTCCATACCCACTCTCCGAACCCGAGTTTACTTCCGCCCTGTTCCCCTCGACCATCCTTCTTCCTCCATCAGTCCATTAGTGTCAGAATTTAATGCAAAACAGAGTTTAGAGCATTTGACGGCACCTGAGATGGGTTCTTTTGCCTTTTCAGAGAATCGAGAAATGGCCGGCAGAGGAGAACACCCGGATGAGCAGGAACACCCTCCATTCATATATGACCAAGCTGCCATAAATAATTCACTATTAGCCTCCCTGGAGACCATGCAGAGACAGATCAAAGACCAGGGAGTATTCATGGGTGATATCATAAGAGAGCTGGCGCAGATGCGAGAAGGCAGAGATGACAGACCCGAGGGCGGTGGTGGAGATATACCATAAGCAGAAGGTGGAGGA
The DNA here is from genome assembly GCA_037367405.1 of Ottelia alismoides. Lineage (NCBI taxonomy): Eukaryota > Viridiplantae > Streptophyta > Magnoliopsida > Alismatales > Hydrocharitaceae > Ottelia > Ottelia alismoides. The sequence goes on along the minus strand of JAZKJV010007407.1, from coordinate 209,400 downwards.
GGACACCCTAACCAGGAGAGGCCGCCGCCGATGACCATGAGGCAGTTGCACAATCCAGCTGCAACCCTCACTCACCAATGGATCCAGCTTCCCCTCATTGTCGGGAACTTCGAGCTTCGTCCGCAGACTATTTAGTTATTGCCCAAGTATCATGGGCTAGCCACCGAGGAACCTCATCTCCATCTGTAGGAGTTCGAAATGATTTGCAGCACTATCCATGACAGATTCGTGGACGAGGACACGATCAAGATGATTGCCTTCCCATTCTCCTTAGCTGACAGAGTAGCCTACTGGCTGAAACACCTTGGGAAGTACGTTACATCCTGGGCACAACTTCGGACTGCATACTTGAACAAGTATTATCCTCTCGGCCGGATGAACGCAGCGCGAGCCATGATCAGTAACTTCAAAATGGTACCAAATGAACAATTCCATGAGGCTTGGGATCGCTTTAGAGAGCTCATTGACCGGTGTCCACATCATGAGATATCAAAGCCCAACTTGGTTCAGAGTTTCTTTTGTGGGTTAACATTGGAGCTGCAGGGGCTTGTAAATGCCTCTTGTGGTGGGTCCTATTTCTCCAAGGATGAAGACGACGTTTGGGCCATCTATGAAGGGATGGCAGAGAACTCGAAAGTCATGGCCCAAGCCCGAGTCTACACACAGCAGAAGCCCCCCCAAGGAGCAAGATCATTTCAGAGGATCTCCCGCATCGATGCCGGTCCCCACATTCCGTCAACAACCGTAGCCCAAGCCGAATCCACAGCAGCCGACATGGGGATCATTAGTGAGAAGTTGGACCGCATCGAGATCCTCGAGAAGAAGCAGAGTCAGGGGCTGGCCTAGATGGACCAGTTGACGAAGACCATGAGCGACCTGATGACACAGATCTTGTGTATTCAGGAAGCACAGACGTCCGTGCAGCCCCCCAGATCACGTGCTGATGCCAACAGTAGCATCTCCACCCATCCCTCTACCTCACACAGCCAGGTTCATCACATATAGGCAGAGCCAGTCCAGCAGCTACAGTACTGCCCATCGCAGCCACCATCTCATGACACTCAGATAGTGATCTATCAGCCGGATCAGCCATTGGCAGCTCTCCCTCCACCATCCTTTGAGCAGGAACCATTGATGGAAGTCAATGGGATATGGTCCAATCGGTATCCACAGCAGGTCGGGATTCGGTGGGATCACCCCAGATTCCGATAGACCACCGGAGGTACTTCCTCCCAACAACAGTCTCCCGCTCAGGGAAGTCGGAGCAGCCAACACCAGCAGCAACCCCAGTATTCCCAGCAGTACTACCAGCAGGGTCCTCATCCCTCCTATCAGGGACAACAGTGGAGGCAGCGTCAGCAACCTCACCAGACATACTCCCAGCCTCCCCATCACTACTCTCAGCAGCAACAACCTCATTTCCAGCAGGGGAACACTTCTGGTTCTCAAGTGCCAACCTTCGAGAATCCAGCACTCGATGACCTCGCCCACTTGCTTTCTGAACAGCATGCATCCTTCCGGCGGGAAATGGATGAGTTCTGGCAGGAGATGAGGGATATCATCAAGGGCAAGGCCTCCATACCAGCACATATTGAGCCTAATCCAAACAATTTGAAGAGGAAATTTGAGCAGGTACAGTCTTCAGAGGTTACCACTCCTAGTGACTTTTGGATGACATGTCTTCTTTTTGTGATGTTGATTTCGTGACTACTAGGAGCGGTAGGATGCCAGCCAACGGTACCTGATGAATCCACATTTCATCATCTTTATTCTATCATTTTGGCATCAAAAACCCTAGCAAATGCGTGTAAATAGCATTAAATACATCATCTTAGCATTCATGCATGCGCATCTAAATAGTGTACAAAATACTGTAATTAAAGCCAAAATTATAGAATAAACTAAAGAAAAGAAAAAGAATAAAATATTGTAAATATTTTATGACCCAAACCCCCGAGACCTAGGCATCTAGATGAATAGGTCGACAAGGAATAAAGTAGAGGGAGATGAGGGTCAAATACAATTAAAATTCCTTCACTTTATTCATTTTGGGACCTATTTTTGGTTCCACTTCTTATACATCAAATAAATAAACTCTATACATGAAAGTTATAGATAATTGAATAAATAAAGATACAAAATTGATTTCACTGAAAAATAATATACAGATAAAAAGTTATGGTCTGAACAAGATTCCAGAACTCCAACTTCCCAGACTGGTATCTTGCAAATAAAAACTCGAAATGTACCAAACTCACCTTTAATTATATATAGCATAAAATATTCTATTTAATTGAGGTGGTTTCGTATTTTTCGGAGTTACGGTTTGAAGGTTGAGTTTTGGACCCTTGTAGTATACGTGTACAGATTAAAATATTTAATTTATTATTTTCATTATTTTTGTAAGTTTATATTTTTATAATTTTGAAAATACTACTTATAATTTATTTGTACATTAAAATCAGAATAAAAACTTAAATAAAACTCAAATAAAAATACATGTATATAAGATACATAGGTATACTACATATACTTATACCTATATAATGTATACTTGTATTTTATTAAACATACAAAACAAATCAGAAAAACAAAAAAATATAATTAAGTATATAAAAGTATTTTATAATTTTATAAAATACTAAATAAAAATAATAAAACTAAAATACACGAAATAAAAATAAAAGAACAAAATATATAGATATTATACCTATAAGGGGTATAAAAGTAAACTTGTAAAAATATAGCCCATAAAAATAATTTAAAATCAGAATAAAATACTACATAAAATAATAGATATTTCTTATTTTATAACCTAAAATTAATAAAATCATTTTCGATTTTTAAATGAATTAATACTTCTTTTTCCAGGGATTTTTCCTGATTGGTCCATGTGGACCAATCAGGGGACAGTCAAAGTTGACCTTGGTCAACTGGCTGTCCTAGCCCTGGCAACCTGTCAGAGCCTTGGTTTCGACCCCTTTTTTGTCGATTTTTCCAGGCCAAGCCTTGCATTATTTCATGTCGCACCCTTCTTGACTTTTCATCCCCCATTATCGAGGGTGCCCACCCAAGTGAAACCTCGGGCTATGGATCAATGATCTGCTCGATATGCCTTGGTCTTTGGACCACCTCAGTCAACGAGTCAAATAACATATATGGAACCCTTGACTTCATTCAAACTTTGAACCCCATTCTTGGTCCCTCTCGTTCCCCTTTCTATCTCAATTGAGTCCTGGAGGTAACAGCTCCAAGATCAGCTATTCAAGGAGGCGGAGCAGCGCTGACCTGGGCGTTCCATCACCTCCGGCCAACCCCCGTTGAGGTACCCTTAACCTCGGGCCCCCAGGCCCTTGAGGTGTTTATTCCTCCTTAGTTTTTCTCGCATTCGTCTAGTCCTTGTCTTAGGATCAAAAACCCTTCAGAAAGCGTCTTGAATCATCTATCAAATTGCGTGCCCAACTCATCTCGCCGCAGCGCATCTCTGGCCAGTCACTGTCACACCACCCCTATCCGTCGTTCATCCTCCATGGAGTCCAAGCATTTTGCCCTGGACTCTATCATCTTTTTTCTGCAGGTACGCGCACAAGAATGACACCTGAGAGCATTTTTTTGGGTTCGCCGGAGGAACCTGGAGGTCACTAGCTCTGCCGCCGTCGTAGGCGAGAACCAGCACCCCTCCGGCCTTTTTGAAGCTCCCAGGACCTGGAGAACGCCTGCAGGAAGAGATCTGGGCCCTTTTGAGCTTTGAACGCCGACGAAGGAGGGTAGGGGAGGTCGCGGAAGTTTGCCGTCGCCGACCTTCTTCCGCGTTCTTCCTCTAGGCCTTTCAGCCGTCTGATCGAGGAGGAGGCCCAGACGCTACAATTGCCATTGGATCTAGGCCTCCCATCATCGTCCGATCACTCGGCCAGATCTAATCGCAGCGCACATCCACGAAGCAGTATCACGTGAGGAGATTGCGCCACGTGTCCAAGTGAAGACCCCCAACCGTCAGATCTCCTTTGCGAGGGAATTTTGCAAGTATACCCCTCGCGCTTTTGTAATTTTATTTTAGTCCATAAATTTTAAATGGTAGTTTAAATATTTTGTAAAATTTTCATTTAGGCCCTTGGACTTTAGGTATTTGCAGATAGGACCTCTGCCACGTCACCTCACGTGACTTGTTCACGTGAGGTGTGGGTTTTTTGTAGGGAGGCCCTTGGCCTTTTGTCTATTTCATTTCAGTGCTTTAAGTTTTGTATTAAGTGTTAAATTTTTGGGAAAATTGCATGTATACCCTCGAGCGTTTCTGAAATTACATTTGAGTCCTTCCCAAGCGCGTGCAAGTCACGCGCCCTGTGGGCATTTTACACCGATACCCCTACGGGTCTGGAAATTTGTATTTGGTCCATAAATTCGAATATTAATTGTATTATTTTGTGGAAAATTGCATGTATGCCCTTGGATGTTTTAGTATTTGCATATATACCCCTGCTAGGCTGAATTATTTATGCTTGCTTGTTCTATTTATTTAAGGCATCTTTTTAATTCAAAAAATTCCACAAAACTCATATTAAGCTCCTGTTAACTTGCACTTGCACACCACATTTTTATCTTTCATTTTTGTCGCATTTTGGCATTTATTAAAAATAAAAAATATGCATGTTAGCTACTGTCTAGCTTAGAAAATACCCAAAAAATATTAAAATACCTCGAAAAATTCCAAAAATATTACCTACTGTCTATTTTATCTTATTCTAGTGTCAATCCAAAAATCACTAAAAATCTCAAAAGAAAAACCTTCAAAATTAGAAAGCATCTTAAAACTTCAAAAAAATCTATAAAATCGTAGAAAAATCCAAAAAAATACAAATCAGGTCCTGTAGGTTCCCTACTTTATTACCTTTATTTCAAAGTTAGTTTGGAAAAATTTTGTGGCTGTTTGATATTTTTCATTCCTATTTTACCTTCAGCTAGTAGTTTTTTCCCTGTTTTACTTTATTTTGCCTTTTAAAAATACCAAAAAGATTTTGAAAAATACCCAAAAATCACAAAAACAGTAAAAAAGAATAAAAAGACCAAAAATATTTTATTCCTGAATTTTTGAGCATTTTTGCATAATTTTATAAATATTCTATCACCTCTTTTATTCCATAGCTTATATATTCCAATATTGAAAAAAAGAAAGTAAAAAAATATATAAAATATAAAAATAAAATATAAAATAAGAAAAATTAAAATTCAAAATACAAAATTAAAAATAAAAAAAATTAAAAAATAAAAAACCCACAAAAACATTTGCTTTGCATATTGTAGACCACATTTACACTCACTCACATACACATTTTATAGATCTATCCTGCCTTGCTCCCTGTGTTCGAACTCTTTGCATACTTACTTCTATACATCTTTTGTGCAGAGTTAAAAATAAATTTTAACTTCACATTTATTTCTTATTGCTTGATCTATAGTGTGGGTTAATTGTTGATTAATTAGGGATTTTTAGCGGTCACCGCAGCGACCCTTGTGTTCCCACTTTGTGTGGAATACTAGACTGTTAGAAATCCGTGGTTATCAGTACCTCATCTGAGCGACAGCCATACGATGAACTAGGAGCACCAGATGAGGAGAGTAGCGGTTCCGATGCCGCTAATGATGCTGATGCCACCAAGGATGTAGATCTAGATGACGGTACTGAGGCCGTCATGATTCCAGACACAGGAGGTGCTGTTGAGGCCACAAATTTGTTTGATGACCCAGAAGTAGACGGTGGTGCTGATGCCACTATTTTTGATGATGTGCTAGAGCGTGGTGTCGATGCCGCGAAGTCAGATGCCGTGGGTGGTGCTGAGGCCACCACTTCTACTTTTGTTGAGCTCCCACCTATTGTGTTGCCACCTTTTGTATCTCAGGACTGTGGTAACAAGAAAAGAACAAAAATATGAATAAAGGAAAGGTTTCTGTATCCAATTCGAGTCCATATGTGTTGCATGATGATCCTTGTATGGATTCCATTCCTTCACAGGCACAGTGACCTATGCCTAGTCCTCCATCTGAGGAGGCCCCTACCATCCCCTTCCCTCAAGCACTCCGCTTAGCGAAGGGGAATAAAAGAGAAAAATCCCAAAAAGAATCACCAGTTAGAGTTCAGCAACCAGATGATTGACAGATTCCAGATCCAGCTGACTCTACAGGAGGCGCTTGAGAACATCCCCCTCTTCCAAAAGAATTTGAGAGAGAAGACCACAGTCCATAGGAAGAGGAGAAACCACAAAGATGAGATCCATGTGCTCACCCACTCTACATGCTTTGCCATTCAGAGCAGATTGCCAGCCAAGAGACCTGATGCAGGAGTTCCCTATGTCAGATGCGAAATTCAGGAGCAGCAGTTCGATCGTACTCTATTAGATAGCGGTTCTTCTATCAACCTCCTTCCGACAACCTTACTCGACCGATTTGAGTTTGGTCCTCTTCTTCGGAGCAGGACAGTCCTTCAGTTTGTTGATAGGTCGACTAAGAGGCCGAAGGGGTTGTTGAGAGACGCGGTCGTTACCATTCAGGGCCTGAAATTCACCGTGGACTTTGTTGTACTGGACATGGAGATCCCTGAGTCGGTAACATATGCCCCCATCATACTCGAACGCCCATTCTTGGCCACTGCCAAGGCGGTGACCGACCATGATAGTGGGAAAGAGTGCTTTCGCGTAGAGGGCGAAAGTATACAAATAGAGATGATTGACGAGGCCCGAGAGAGAGAATTAGTGTGCTCAGAGCAGTTGAGTGATACCGAGTAGATGACATAGGCTGAGCGAGACGTCCACCAGGAATGTGACTTTGTGATGACATATGATGAATCCATTTGGACAGATCTAGTAGAACGAGCCCTCGCCTTGCCCACAGATTCAGCATACCTACAACTTATGTCAGTTGAGAGCTTGGAGACCACACCCCTGGCTGAGGACACATCTGAGGCTGACAATTCCGAGTTGAGTGGTGATGCAGAGTTTCATTCTTGTTCTTCTAGTTCAGATCCCTCGGATTCAGACGTTGATTGGGATGACTTTGGTGACTACTTTCCTTGTCTGATTCCTTCTGAGCCGACAGCCAGGATGGAGTGTGAGCCAGTACAGTTCATAGATGATTCAGCAGGGTTCCCTTCGTCAGATCTTCATGCACAGCGAGAGTTCTCTCATGCAGACCTGGTAGCCTTCACACAAACATATCAGAAGCCAGATCTACCACCTCCCAGTTGTCCAGAATTGAAGCCCTTGCAACTGTCGTTGAAGTACATATTCCTTACAGGTGAGCCAGATATGCACCCAGTCATTATCTCAACAGATTTGACTGGAGAACAATAATCTCGTCTGATGGAGGTTCTTGAAAGAAACCGCAAGGCGATTGGATGGAGTATAGCTGATCTCTAGGGGATTAGTCCGGCTTTGTGCTCCCACCACATCTATCTTGAAGAGGATGCTAAGCCATCATGTGAGTTCCAGCGACGGCTGAACCCGAATCTTCGAGATGTGGTCATGAAGGAAATATCGAGGTGATGGAGCGCCAATTTTATCTACCCCATCTCCGACTCTAAGTGGGTCAGTCTATTACATGTGGTACCCAAGAAGACGGGTATGACTGCAGTTGTGAGTGAGTCTGGATAGGAGATAACTACCAGGGTACCCACTTCTTGGAGGGTCTGTGTGGACTACAGACGATTGAATGAGGCCACCAAGAAGGATCATTTCCCACTACCATTCATTGATCAGATTATCGAGAGGCTAGCTGGGAAGAGTCACTATTGTTTTCTTGACGGATACTCTGGATATAATCAAGTGGCCATTGTGCCCGAAGACCCGGATAAAACGACATTCACCTGTCCGTTTGGGACTTATGCTTTCAGATGGATGCCCTTTGGTCTATGTAACGCCCCAGCGACATTCCAAAGGTGCATGTTGTCCATTTTCTTGGACATGGTAGGTGACTATTTGGAGGTCTTCATGGATGACTTCTCGGTCTATGGAGATGGGTTTGATGCTTGTCTTGACTGCCTTCATGGGAGAAGAGTCACTTCATGGTGACTCAAGGGACAGTCCTTGGCCATATCATCTCCGACAGGGGCATGGAGGTTGATTAGGCTAAGGTGGATATCATTAGAAAACTCAATCCACCGTCCAATTTGCGCCAATTATGATCTTTTTTGGGGCATGTCAGTTTCTACTGACGGTTCATTCAGGACTTCAGTCGTATTGCCTAACCTCTCACTGATTTGCTGATGAAAGACACCAAGTTCCTTGTAAATGATAAGTGTCTTGCGTCTTTTGAGACTCTCAAGAATATGGTTGTCACAGCTCCTATCCTTCAGCCACCCGATTGGTCTCTCCCATTCGAGATCATGACGAACGCTTCTGATTTTGCCGTAGGGGTTGTGCTTGGATAGAGGAGGGATGGATTGTTGTATGCCATTCACTACACTAGCCGGACTTTGGATGCCGCTCAGGGGAACTACACCATGACTGAGAAAGAGATGCTAGCTGTAATCTTTGCTTTGGATAAGTACAGATCATATATTCTCGGATCTAGAGTGATTATCTTTACCGATCACACCGCCATCCGGTACCTCATGTCCAAGAAGGATGCCAAAGCTCGCCTTACCAGATGGATCCTTCTGCTCTAGGAGTTTGACATTGAGATTAAGGATAAGCCTGGAGTTAAGAATGTGGTGGCAGATCATCTCTCCCCCTTAGAGAACTTTGAGGAATCTGAGCCCAGCGCACCTATTACTGAGACATTCCCAGATGAGGCGATCTTGGCTATCACCTCGCTCCCATGGTATGCCGACATTGTGAACTATCTTGTCGCCAAGACGGTTCCACAGGGTTGGCCTAGGCAGAAACTTGAGACATTCCTTGCAAAGGCCAAGTTTTACTATTGGGAGGATCCTGTCCTTTATCATGGAGGGGATAGCATCTGGAGGAGGTGCATTCCTCAAGAAGAACAGCATAGCGTCCTCACCTACTGCCACAAGCTTGATGCAGGAGGACATCATTCTGGGAGACGAACAACACAAAAGGTGCTCCAATCCGGCCTTTGGCGGCCTACTCTCTTCAAGGATTCTGATGAATTCGTGAAGAGATGCACTGACAGTCAGAAGATGGGCACTTGTGGACAGAGAGACATGATGCCCATGCAGCCCATTCACTTTTGTGAGGTTTTCGATGCACGGGGGATTGATTTCATGGGCCCATTTCCTAAGAGTCAGGGGTTTGATTACATTTTGCTTGTTGTGGATTATGTGAGCCGTTGGGTTGAGGCCATCCCCGCCCGAGCCGCAGATGCTAAGACCGTGTGCCGATTTTTGAGGAAAAATATCATTTCACGATTCGGGGTGCCTAGAGTTTTGATTTCAGATGGGGGTCTCACTTCATTAATGACAAGGTTAGGGCCCTTGCAGATGAGTTCAGCATTGGCCATCGTGTTGCCACTCCATATCACCCTCAAACTAATGGTCTTGCTGAAGTATCGAACAGGGAGATCAAGACTATCTTACAGAAGGTTGTCCGCCCAGACCAGAAGGATTGGTCACAAGTTTTGGACTCGGTCTTGTGGGCCTATCAAACTTCCTTCAAGACACCATTAGGGACATCTCCCTTTCGTTGTGTCTATGGCAAGCCGTGCCATCTTCCAGTGGAGATCAAGCACAAGTCACTATGGGCAGTTACTGAGTTATTATTAGATCCCAAGAGTATAGGAGAACAGAGGAAAGCAGAGTTGGCAGCCCTGGAGGAACTGAGAGATACAACCTTTTCTAGCAGCCTATAGTATAAGGAAAAAGTGAAGACATGGCACGATTCTCATATCAACCATAAACAGTTTGAGTCCGATCAGCGCGTATGGTTGTTTGATTCTAGGCTGAAATTATTTCCAGGGAAATTACAGAGTAAGTGGAAAGGACCGTATGTAGTCTGGAAGGTGCATAACAATGGCATCATTGACATACCCGAGTTGTCATCTTCCTCTACTTTTCGCATCAACGGTCAACACTTGAAATTGTATCTTGATCATGATCCACCGACCGTTGACATTACCCCTATTCATTTGGTATGAGATGTGCTCTTTTACTCGCATCATCTGCATTTCATACATGATATCACTTCTATCTTCCATTGTGTAGATCCATTTGTCCATATCATTCATTCTTTCTTCCGTATGTCTGCCACCCCATTGCCATCCTATGATTTTGCTATACTTAGGACGTACCTTGTCCTAAGTATAGGGGGTGCACACATTGAGTTGTGATCTGTATATTCTCTTTTCTTTTTTTCTTCTTTTCTTCTTTTCCTCTTCTATCCTCTTTATCTACCAAAAAGGTACCGCCTCTTTGTGTCAAGACTCTTATACTTAGGACGTACTTTGTCCTAAGTATAGGGGGTGTGCACCCCGAGTTGATTCTATTCTTTGATCCTCTCTACTGTCTCCTCTTCTTGTCTATACTTAGGGATATCTTACCCTAAGTATAGGGGGAGACAGTCTGAGTACGATTACGATCTGTTCATTCCCACCCTTGACCCACCCTGCTTTGTGTACAGTCTGCTATACTTAGGATTATTTGATCCTAAGTATAGGGGGGACGTTCACTTCTCATTTGATTATTCATTCATCTTTAATTCTTTAGAATTTTCTATACTCAGTACGAGTTATGTCTTCTCTTTTCTCTCTGATCTATGAGGACAGAGCTCAAGCCAAGTATAGGGGGGTCGTATATACTACGTATATACTTTAGCCATAACTCGTACTTTCGTATTTTTACTAATAAATATAGCTAATTACACTGATAAAATTCATTAAAATCATTAATAAAAAGATGTGATTATTCCTCAAATTCTTTTTGTACTTATTGATTAATAAATCAGGTGAAAATATTTTTTGCAAAATGTTTGAAAAATAGTTTGAAAATCCTTATGAAAATCTTTTGAAAACTATTTGGAAAACATTTTGTTACATGTTTTCAACCTCTGTAAAAATATTTTGATTGTAAAATTATTTTCTTTGTGTGAAATAAAATGTTTGAAAAATGATTTGCAAATGGTTTGAAAAATGGTTGCAAAAATATGTGAAAAAACTATCTATACTGTTTGGAAAACCTTTGCAAAATGATTTTCAAATATGTGTACATGTTTGTAAAAACTATTTGTAGAAATTATTTTGGACTATAGTTTTCAAAATTGTTGAAAAACCTTTGTCAAATAAGTTTGAGGAATACATACATCTCACCAAAATTCTCTATGTATATACCTATAAAATTGACCACTTACCCTTTGTAAATTCTTAAAATCCACTTCTTGTAAATACAAGAAGCATTCCCGTGTAAATATTTGTACCTAGTTTTTGGCCAAAACCTTTTGTTTTTAAAAATCCCAAAAACATTTGCAAAATTAAAATCCAGAAACATAAAAAAATGCATATGCATCATCTTTTCAAAAATCCATAAAAATTCAAAATCTTTGAAAATTGCATCACAAAAATATTTTCTGCATTTGCATAGCGTGCACATTTTTCGGATTGAGTTTGATAATTGAACGAATCTAAGTAAAATCCTAAGATTGGAGCTTGGTTGGACTTTAAATCTACCTAATTAACAGGAACCTTGTAGGAGTTCGAATTGAGGTACTTCAGGTCTAGTTGACTTAATTCTTTTAGGATCATGAGACTTGGTTCAATGGATTCTTTACTGCCTAAGTAGAGTATTTCGGAGCACACACACGACTCTTGTTGATAATGACCTAACTTGGACACCTGCACCTTTCACTTGGCTTAACTCAGTTGGAGTGGTGAGGAGGTTGGATTTGTCGGTATGAGACGCACACAAGTGGAAACACTTGTCCTCCTCTAGGGAGGGAAGTGCATCCCAACACGTCCAGTAATGATGAGTTTCGAGGACAGGAGATTGTGGGTTGCGATAAAGCTACAAAAGAGGGATAGTCTAACTGGCTCAAGAGGAAAAATTCCCTATGTAAATGTTGTTGTATATAGTATTAAAAAACTCCAAAAAAGTGGACATGCCTGTACAAAAATAAAAATGCCTGCCGGAGTGTACATATGTGTATAGTCAATAAGCAAGCTTGAGCTTTAAAGTCAAATTATGTGAGCCTGCAGCTGGATGACTTGACTACACTAGTCTTGCATCCTAGGATAGGTAGCTACACTGGCTACCGTCCATTCTTCTCTTCACCCCCTCCTCTTGGGTTGGTTGCCACTTGAACTTAGAAGGGAATACCCTGCTCCTAGAGGAATGAGTTGTTGGATTGGGGAATCATTGGGTTGTCATACTGGAGAAGTCAGTCTCTGTCATTTCAGTTGGGGAGAGCCACTATCACTTACACTGTACGAGTCAGATTCATAGTCGTAAGGATTTGCGTATGAGTTGAAATATTTCTGACCTGTCTATTGAGGAGACTTTAGCAGAGTTTTGGGATTCTCAGAGACTGTTGGATTTCAAATCTAGTTCTCATTAAGGTTCCGCACGTTCTAAAATTCCAAAGGTCCGACATAAGCTCCAAACTTTGATTTTGTGAAGACAAGTTCGATAATTACACTTAATCCAATTTTCTTCTTTTTCTTTTCTTTGTTTTTCTTTCTACACTTATTGCATAAGTGTTTGCTAGGGGCTAGCAAAGGCAAAGTATAGGGGGATGATGAATCCACATTTCATCATCTTTATTCTGTCATTTTGGCCTCAAAAACCCTGTCAAATGCATGTAAATATCCTTAATTAGTGCATCTTAGCATTCACACAGGTATGCGGTTTTTAAAGCCAAAATTATAGAATAAATAAAAGAAAAGAAAAAAAATAAAATATTGCAAATATTTTATGATCCGAAACTCCGAGACCTAGGCATCTCGATGAATAGGTCGACAAGGAATAAAGTAGGGGGAGATAAGGGCCAAAATACAATAAAAATCCCTCTCATTTAAGTCATTCTTTATTCATTTTGGGACCTATTTTTAATTCCACTTTTTTATACTTCAAATAAAGAAACTTTGTCATGAAAGTTGTAGATAATTAAATAAAGAAAAATACAAAAATTATTTCACTCAAAAATAATGTACAGATAAAAAGTTCTGGTCTGAATAAAATTCCAGAATCCCAACTTCCTAGACATGTATCTCCCAAATAAAAACGCGAAACGCGTCAAACTCATCTTTAATTGTATATAATTTGAAATAAGCTATTTAATGAAGGTGGTTTCGCATTTAACGGAGTTACGGTTTGAAAGTTGAGTTTTGGACCCCACTTGTATACTTGTACAGATTAAAATATTCATTTTATTTATTATTCATCATTTTTAAAATTTGTATTTTTATAATTTTTTAAATATTATTTATAATATATTTGTACATTAAAATCATAATGAAGACCCAAAGAAAATAAAAAAATAAAGTACTTGTATATAACATACCTAGGTCTAATACCTATAACTATACCTATATAATTGATTCTTCTATTTTATTAAGTGTAAAAACGCTTCAGAAAAAATAAAATAAAAATATATTTAAGTGTATAAAAATATTTTATGAATATATAAAATAATAAACAAAAATAAATAAATTAAATACATAAAATAAAAATAAAATATTAAAATACATAGATTTGTATACCTATATAGACCTAAAAAGGCAACCTGTATTTTTATACCTCATAAAAATAATTAAAAATCATATTAAAATACTTTATAAATAACAAATATTTTTTATTTTATAACTAAAAATTAATTAATTCATTTTCTATTTTTAATTGAATTTACAAAATATTTTTCCAGGATTTTTCCTGGTTGGTCCACGTGGACCAACCACGAGGTCTGGAGAGTTGACCGGCGGGTCAACTCTCTGCCCTAGCCCTTGTAGCCTTGTCAGAACTCGTTTTCTGTCCCATTTCGCGAATTTTTCGAGGTCAATCCTTGCACCATCTCATGATAGTCTCCTCACGACTTGTGTGCCTCGTTCATCGCTCTTTCACGCCCTATGATCGCCTCGAGAATTGGAGCCGCGATTCGAGCGATCTCCCTCGTTCTTCCCATCCGACCGTCAACCATTCATATACGCCCCCCTCTCCTTCCTTCAATTTTTGAACCCCTCAATCCAAGTTTACCTCCCGTTTGAGCGCCCAAGAGCTCAAGGAAGGTGACGGCTTCCTCTTCAGAGCTTCAGACAGGTCGAGCGACGCCCGAGGAGTCTCCACCACCTCTGCCATCTCCGACGTCGAGGTATCCCCCTACCTCAGGTTAACCCCTTTGAGGTCTTCGTTTTTATCCCATTTTTTCTTGTCCATTTCGTTCACCATAGTCTTAGAAGTCAAACCCCCTAGTTGCCTTTACATTTTGATCATCCACGCACCTCCACGATAACCTCGCCGGAGCGCATCTCCGGCTACCACCTCGCACTACCGTTCCTAACACCCATACCACCTCCGCGGGGTCCAGGCATTTTGCCCTGGACCCTCTCACTCTCTTTCGCAGGTACTTGGAGCGTAATAAGAGCTTGGGGCTCATTTTAATCTCTCGCCGGAGCATTCGGAGCTTCCCAGCTCTGTCGCCTTGTAGTGAGAGCTCCGGCCCACGCCGGATCTTTTTGGAGCATCCAGCCGACAAAGGACCCTCCCAGAAGCTCACAGCCCATTTTTGAGCCTTCCAGATTGCCGGAGGACCAGGATTTGGCTCGGGGAAGTTCGCCTCCGCGTTCTTCCCCGTTCTTCCTCCGTACTCCTCCGCCGTCCGATTGCGTCGCAGCTCCAGTTTGAATAGAAGCTGTTGGATCTTCCTCTGCAGCCACCGTTCGATCAGCCAAGGAAGTCTAATCGTAGCCGTTCATCCGTGATCCGTTATCGGGCGTTCCTGAGGCACCACGTGTCAAGTGAATCGACGCCCGCCGTTGGATCGCCCCGCCTGGGTATTTTGCGTCTTTTACCCCGTCTCTTTTTGTATTTATTTCTTAGTCTATAAACCTTCAGTTGCAGTTATAAATAGTTTGTAATATTTACATTTGAACCCTCAGACTTTTCATAATCGCACTTAGGTCCGATCCACGTCACCTCACGTACCTATGCGCGTGAGGGGACTAGGTATTTTGCGAGGACCCCCTTGTGGGTTTGTGTATTTCGTTTGAGAACAAGAACTTTCTATTATAAATGTTTGGGATATTTTGCATGACAGCCCCTGCGATTTTTGTATATTGCATTTAGGTCCTTCCTAGGCGCGTGTATACCACGTGCGGGGTTGGGAATATTGCAGGCATGCCCTTGCGGGTTTGGATATTGGCATTTGGTCTTGGAAATTGATTTATTAGTTATATTTTTTTGTGGTAAATTGCACGTTGGCTCTTGGATGTTTGGATATTTACATATATACCCTTGCTAGTAGTGTAATTTCTCTTTGTTGCCTATATTTAATTCATGCATCTATAAAATTCCAAAAATCCCCACAAAATTACCACAAGTTCCTATTGCATTCTAGATTCTCGTTATATTTTTATTTTGCATTTTTCTTTCATTTTCATATTTATAAAAATTCAAAAACATGCATTTTCAGCACTGTTTGCATTAGAAAATACATAAAAATTATAAAACTTTTTTGAAAAAATCCAAAAAAATTATGTTTTGTGTGTTTTCATATCTTTTGCTCCAGACCAAAAATCATTAAAAATTTCAAAAGAAAACTCCTAAAAATTACAAATCTCCGAAACTTTCCTAAAAATCTTAAACATTCTACAAAAATTCTAAAAATGTAATTTCAGTTTCTGTATTTTCTCTGATTTATTATCTTTTAATTAAAATTAATATGAGGAATGTTGGAGTCTGATTTATATTTTCCCCTCATTTTAATTTCAATCAGCAACATTTATTCACTGTTTTCGGTATTTTTGACTTTAAAAATACCAAAAACATTAGGAAAAATATAGAAAAATCACAAAAAACATTAGAAAAACATAAAATTCACAAAAATATTTTATTTCCTGTAATTTGAGTATTCTTCCCATTTTTGATCTCGCTTATCCCTCTTGTATTATATATTTTATATAGTTTTATATATTTATTAAAAAAATCAAAATATAAAAAGAAAATACAAAACCAGTAAATTAAAAATAAAAATATGAAAATATAAAAATCGAAAATCAAATAAAAATCATAAAATTAAAAACCCACAAAAATAGCATTGGTAGACACATCATCACATTCATTTTTGTGCATTATTTCCTTGATCTATCTTGTTTGCTCCCTGAGTTCGACCTCTACACACTTTCACACTATACACATTTTTGTAGAGTTATAATAAATTTTGACTCCACATTTGCTTCTTATTGCTTGATACAAATTGTGGGTTGATTGTTGACTTAGCTGGGAATTATCGAGGGTCACCGCAGCGTCTTTGTCTCCGCCTTGTGTGAGATATTTAGACATTCGTTTCTCTCGGTTAATCACCCATAAAGTCTTGGGACTGTAGCAGTGGTAAGGTTGGTGGTGGAAGACCACCGCCCACACACCGCGGGTTGGAAAAAACTCCCACCCCACGGCAGTGTTCAGCCGTCAACGGAGGGATAGTTAGCGGGGGAATAGCTCTGTCCATGAAGCTCGAAAAAGATGTGGTTGAGACGCGATGAAGGCACCTCCTCACACAATGGAGAAGCATCAATGGAAGGAAATAGTGGTTATCCTTACGGTGGAGCTCGACAAGAGAGGAGTAGCACTTCCTTTCTTGACATGGAACCCTTCTCAAATGCAAAAATCTGATATAATCATCCTTCGTACATCTTAAAAGATCAATTACTCCCATAAACTATATATCTAAAAAATAAGACATACTTGGGTAAGAGAAAAATAATTGCACTGCATTGCTTCCCTATCTGTGCAATCCGGCCAACTCTGTGTATAAAGGCATCTGGATTTTTGGGGAGAATCATACTACAAAAGAATATAGAACAACATTGCAGTAAAACTTGCTCCTTGTACCATCTCTTCCGTTTTTTAACATTTTGTTTAATGCCTTGACATTGGCTATTTATGAATAGTTGAATTTTTGTTCTTTCCAATATTATTTTAAGCTTTCACTTATGGTTTTAATTGAATGCACTTATATAGGGACTGAAGTCATATGGAGATCAGGATGATGTTCTCCCTGGTTTTGTTATGGTTTGGTAAGTTCCTCTTGTCTTCGCGGGCTTACCTTGGATTTAAGAAACCACATGTTGAGGATCCTATCAAGATAAACAGAATTCCTAGGAGGATTCCTCAGCAAGCTTGTTATAGGAACCCAATTTTCTCTATACTTATTCGGACATACTTCCGTTTGGTGTTGTCTTCATAGAACTATTTTCATCCTTACATCTATCTGGCTTTACCATTTCTACTATATATTTGTAATCATATATATGGTGTTTGCCATTCTCATCGTCATATAAGAAGAAATCCTCCAAATCTAATCCGGATTATCCTTATAGAAGAAATCCTCCAAATCTAATCCGGATTATCCTTATAACAGAAGAGTCATCTGTATGCGTCCAACAAGATATCAAAGACATTCAACTGTGCATCCTTCACTCCAGATTGCACAAAACAATAAGATGGACTCCTTGGATGTGGCATTCCTCCAACTTGGCCGCAATCATCAAACCGGTATCAGTAACAGCTTCACCATCCTCTTTAGGTAGAAGCGCTCAAGGTAGGTGATGTTAGCTGCAAGGTAAACCATGCGGAAGAAGAACCATCTGGTTAAGAGGAACTTGCACAACAACTCCTCATCCGTGACCACTGTAAAGGGCAAATGTAAAGGGAATCCAATCAAACATCCTTACAGAGGAAAAAACTTCATGTATGGAAATTCAGATTATGACTACATAATTCTTGTAGGGAAAAGGAGACATGAAAGTAGACATTGTTGATTAGGTGTATGTGTATTCTAACTTCTCTGCCACCAAGAACCACTTCATCCCCTCCTCGATTGATCGTTTTCCTCCTCCATCATTCTCTGGAAGCATTGTTGCTGAGGGATCATACGTGGGGCGTAGGATTTCGCCGATGTCCCTCTTGAGGATGGGAACGGCCTGGTCGAACATCCTGAGGCTGTAGAGGATGGTAGTGGTAATGTGCAAGCTCATGACAAGCTCGGGGGACTTGGAGGGGGGGTCGACCTCAGCGATGGCACGATGCTCGAGGGACAAAGATTCACAGACGGTGTTGGCAATGGCCTTCGGTGGCCCTCGCCGGAGACGATGGCGTCGCAGGCGAGCTTGTGTAAGAAGGGGCCGAGCTCGGGGTTATCGAGGGCGGTAGAGTCCTTGAGCGTAGGCTTGGGCTTGGGTTTGACATTCTTGTTGGGGCAGGAGGAGGGGGACTCGCGGGATGTTGAGATTTGGTGGGGACAGTGGGAGGGGGCAGAGACCTGAGGGTTGAAAGGCAGGGGACATCATCGAGGAGGGAATCACACATGGTGAAGAGGAGGACGACATTGAGGTTACAAGCGATGGTGAGGAGGGGAGAAGAGGGGGCGGTGGGTCGAGGTGAGGAGGTAGAGGAGGCAGAGAAAGAGGTAGGCGAGGAGGGAGGCCTTAGATGGGAGGAGGGAGGTCAGCTCCCGTGTCGAGGCCGAGGAGGAGCTAATGGCAGAGTCAGTGGAGAGGTCTGGGGAAGAGAAAGGTTACTCGAGAGGGGAGAGAGAAAGGGGGAGAAGAGGCGCAAGGAAAAAGAGGAGAGGTATCTCCACGTTGTTACACGTGTCATTGCCAGGGCTAAAACTGGGAGAACCTAGCTTTAGTATATGTAGATATAGACACTTATACCCCTAATTTTTCAATCACACTAGAGCTCTTATATTTCAACGGAATTCTCTATTTGTTACTACACTATTCACATATAATACACTTATACCTAGTCAAAATGCAGTGTGGTCGAATGGATCGAGGTTTTAAAATCTATATCCAAAGCCTACCACAGATTGACCCATGCATCACCTTTATTTTTTTTTCTCCTTGATTTTTTAATGTTATTTAATAAATACAAATGATTTTATTACCATTTATACTTCGTATAACTAATATAAGTAGTTTTCATGTTACTTGAGATGCGAACTATAAAATTTAACGTAAAACTAATATCACATATGAAAAACTCAAAGTATATCATATTAATACATGTATTATAACTTTAGCATATAGATTTTTCACTTTTCGGAGACGGGCCGGCCCATACCTCAAGTATCATAACCCAAGCGGGTCCATGAACGAGCTAGATGGGCTCTAGATGGGCTGGGCGGGCGAGACCCCGGCCCATTTACCATGTTTAATTACACTAACATAAGGACCATAATGTGAATTTTATAAGAATAGAGGGATACACGTGTACTTGCAAAAAACCATTAGACTCACGTATTACTGCAAAAATTTAAGGGATTTTTACACCCATAACCTTGAGTACTTTTGTAACAACATTCATAACCCTGCATAATCACTAATTACGCTCAGGATCCTGAATAAGTGTGCCGTCTTACACCTATAATCTTCCGTTACTTTACTTCATTAACTCAATCAGAGGATTGAGTTTATCTAACCAATTAATCTTAAACAAAAAAGTATACCACCTCTTCTCTTGACTATAAATTTAGGGTGGGGATCTATGACAGTTGATGAAGGACAACGATAGACGCGCTTGCATGCAACGGGAAGGGGGATGGTGGAGGACGACGGTAGGGGTGGGGATCTTGCATGCAGAACGATGGTGGAAGGTTGCGACATGCCTGCAAGGAGCGAGGTGTTGTTGGGGCTCGACAATGGTGGAGGGCAACTGCGGTCCTGCAGGCGGGCGGGTGGAGAGGAGCGGCAGAGGGCAGCAACAAGACTGTGGCTTAAGAGGCACAATCGGAGGGGGGGGGGGCTTTCAGGACGATCGATGGGGATTGATGGGTTTTGCAGAGTGAGTTGGTGGGGGTTGCAGAGGTGGTCGGTCAGCGGGGGATGGGGTGGGGGGCTTGCAGAGGTGGTCGCGGTCGACGCGAGAGGGGGGGGGGGGTCGAGCTTCGAGCAGCGGGGCGTGGGAGGGGGGAGGAGGGATCCGAAGGGGATGAGCTCGACGGTTCGAGCAGGGGATCGGGAGGGGGGAGTTCGACGCGTGGCCTGCAGGGGAGGAGGTGGTGGTGCTCAACAGGGGGAGAGGGGCAGGCTTCGACTGGGGAAGGGAGTGCCGATGGCGTGTTTTGCGAATAAGAATGAACATTAGAGACAGTTTTATCTTTTTCAATAGAAACCATCAAATATAACGGACATCCCAAATGGAACATAACACATGGTTATGTCATGTAAGAGTTAAGCATTACTCAGGGTTTTCTCATGTAATTCATGATTTTCCAGAGTTATGATTGTAATTGCAAAATTACTCAGGGTTATGGGTGTAAAAATCCCAAAGTTCAAAGGGGGCACTAATTATACAAAAGTGTAAAAAAATCTCTAATTTATTTATGTTTATTATGGTACAATGAGATCTTTGTGGAATGAATATTGCGTGAAATGAAGTGGCGCATATTAATTTCAAAACGGTTGCTTCCCCCCGAAAAAGTGCTCGTCATAATGCAGTTGATTTGTCAATTGATAAATCCCATAGATTTCTTCCACCAATCAATGTCGTGTGGAGAAGTGCAAATGTATATGTGGTATATATGGGAATGGGAATTTCACATTTAACCTTTTATATCCATAAGAGGTTGTTTTTACAACATGACCCCTACGGTCTTGTCCAATTACACACAACATGAAAATAGGTGTATATTTTACGCCGTGATCCATGTAATCTTACTTTCACACCACAACCCTTGAACATAGGTATATGTTTTAAATCGAGTAAAATTATAAAGGTTGTGGTGCAATTACAAATATAACAAGGGTTGGTCTAATTGGACAAGATTTTAGGAGCCATTGTATAAAATCCCATATGTTAATTACTGCAATATCCATGCTTTGCCCTGCCTGAATTAAGCACTTAAAAGTATTACTTTTACTACAGATATAACCATATACCAACATCATTGGTGTACACATTGAGTACATCCTATACATCTATCATAAATTTTACTGAATGAACATTTAATGTATAAATTTCAATTCTCTAAATAAGCTGTTTTTTTCAATAAAAAGAAGAATTATTAACTGAGATTTCATAAAATGGTATTATGATTCTTATAAATAGTTAAAGTGGAATGTTGATCCCGGAATACATCTTAATGGAATGGAGTGCTTCAATCAAAGAGTGGTGGAAGATGAGGCATCTTTATCTCAAAAACAAGGAAACTTAATCCTAAAACAAATAATTTGAGGATAAAACGATTGCATTACTATTATGTTTGTCTGACGATATATATCATTTTACAATACTTGTCCATTCAATATCCATTAAAACCACCAAAGGAGGTATTCACTATTCATCCTTATTCTTCATCCCTCAAGATTACATGGCCTAAGTACTTGGTTTGTTCTTCGCTAACTGTCGTGTTTCTCACTTTCCGCGCACGACTTTGGCATCATGGGGTTCATTCCTGCGAGTTTACCCCATGCAACATCCATAGAAGATAAAATGAGATGATCGCAATGACGAGTTTTTTAAGTTTGAGGCAGAAGAAAGTATGAACATTTACACCATGATCCATGTAATCTCTTAGTTACACTATGAACCTTATAAATTAAATCACGACCCATGTAATCTTACTATTACACCACAAACCTTGGACACATGAATGACACACAAATTGAAATTATAAGGGTTGTTTTGTAATTACAGAAGATTACAAAGAGTTGTAGTATGTTTGGACAAGATTTTAGATGTCAGCTTGTAAAAATCCTAGAAAGCAACTATTGAATATTGAGTATGATTTCCCTCTTTGGAATCTAAGCTAAGCATACCATCTTATCAACTTATCCATTCAATCAGTCTACAATAATACACAAAAAATATTTTTTATTTTGATTTTGTATTCATCGGCATTTAAAATTGTACTTTGTCCCCACATATCTAGGTGTTGTCAAGCTCATGACCATAATTATATTTCCAATAGAATTTGAACAAGAGTCTAGTATACATATCAAAAAATATGGAAAATTATGACGAGGGTCTTCGTCTATGCACTGGTTCTCTATCAAGATCCTTGAAATGTAACAAAGAGGGACTTGGCATATCCTTATTTTTATGTCTCAAAAATGCCGAACTGTAAGCTCACCGTCGACATCTACGAGGGAATCGTTCTATTCGTTCTATTATGCACGAATTTTACACCAAAAACACTTTCTATATCATTTTAAAGAAGGCTTGAACTCAGAAGATCGGACCCTTTTTTTGTTACATTTGAAAGATGAGGACCATAACTTAGAATTAATGAGTAGATACGGATCTCATGTGTAATTTGCCTTAAAAAATCCTTTTGGTGCTATAATATTGCACAAGGGCTATTCTTTGTCCCCAAAATATGGGTTGTTGATGATGTCTAGACACCAATATCCACAGAAAAGTCCACTCAAGATTCCTACAAATCTTAATGCCCTTTTCAAATATGGATAAGGAGGATATCATTAGCCAACAGAGTCAGCATCAGATTGGGGCCCACTTGTCCCTTCAGGGATGGACAGTGAAGACATAAAGTTGCACTTTTTGGCATGGGAATAAGATGGGGTGGGGGCCACAACCATGGAGAATTGGATAAGAAGGATTTTGCCCTTTAAGGTTTCTCATTCATTGCCATTCATGGATAAGGAAATGATAAGGTGTGGTTGACATGATTTCCAGGCCAAGAATAGTTTTTTTAGGTAAATTCCAAGAAAGCCCCTAAATTACACACCCATTTTCAGTTTCATCTACCATTGAGGAAATGGAAAGTGTGGTTGACATGGTTTCAAAGCTATTCTAAAGTCTTAGTAAAATCCTTTGTCTATGTGTTTGAATTTTTAAATGATATGGGATCCTTTATCCCTTCGTTGTTTTTAGATAACCCACAATCTCAATGAAATCCATAATTGTATTGATCGAAAAAAAATAGTCGGTGACAAAAAAATACAGGCTCGCTCCATCGAGGTGTGCGCATGCACATGAGTGTTAAACAAAACAACCAAATGAATAATCCAACACAACCCTCACAATCCATACTTGCCGATGATGATATCACATAGAGGAAGAGACATAACTTAGGGAGAAGAATGTAAAATATATTTATCTCATTTTTGCAACTATAGTTATGGAAGGAAGAATGAAAGTCGTCGATAGCATAATCAAGAGATGCAATTTGCATCTTCCCTTCAAACCTTATGGAATTTATAATTGTGTAAGTCAAAAGATTGGCTAAAAGAACACACCCAAACCAAATCTGTCGAGATGCATCACATACACACACACAGACAGACACACATGCGCACACACACGCGCGCAAAAAGAGGATAGAAAAATTGATCATGTTAGAGATAGCAAGGAATTTTGAAAAAAAGTTAAGAAATGATGTACCTCTCAACTCATGTTTTAAGATAGTTAATGCAATATGCTATTACTAAACCACTCGAAGAGAAAATTGCATAATTATAGAGTACTGATAGTAAAAATGACCATTTTTATATCTTTTCTTATCAATTTAAGAAGGGGCCCGAGATAATGACTCAATAGTCATCTTATCATGAATATATTTTGTGATTCAAGGCAAACCTTTTTTTAAGTCAATATCATTCTTATTCTATTCTTTTTCTTTGAATGAGATCCAATAATGAATGGTAAGCACCATCAAGGTTAGTGGAAAACTCGTGCTCCATGTAAAATGGGGCTAATTTACATTTTAGGTTTCTAGATATAATTCATGTCCCCAAAAGAGTCCTCGATCATAAAAGTATCAACTAGGGTTATTGAAGTTAGTTTGGAAGAAGAAAAAAGGCAATGTACATCTAGCTAAGCATAATGTCATCACTTCTACCGAAACAACCTCGATTATAGAATCGACCTTTGTTATGTTGCTTGCCTTGCTCTCAAGTCTGCTAAGGATGTCGATGGTGACCTACAACTTCTTGAACACGAGAGGCCTACGTAATCTCCTTAAAATCAATGATCAAGTTGCAAGGCACCAAGGCTTTTGTTTAAGATCATGCATAGAGTGGGAATGAGAGAAACATCGGTATGTAAAATGCAAATCACCCCATTATAGCGTTGGCTAATGCGAAATGATTCAAGTTGTATTTGTAACATGTTAGGATACAAGTTATTTTTTAAAAAATGAAGACTTTTTTCTAAGAGTTGATGTATAGTTAAAGACCTAAAAAATAAAACATCCTTTTAGAATGATAAAACTTTATACTTAAGAATATTCAAGTGAATCTTAAGTTTTACAGAGAATAATAGTACCATTACCACATACGCCAACATCTCAAAATAAGGGCACATTTTGTATATTGGCCCCTAAACTTGTAGTCCACAAAGCTGCATGGAAGAGGAGGTTGGAAGCAATGCTTGACACCTTATCATCTTTTATCCTGCTCTAAGATGTAGATTTAAGCGATTCGATCAAAATCTAGTTTCTACTGAGGCAATAACTTCTTCCTCAGTCATTCGTGAATCACAATGATAGAAACCACATGTTTTCATGGTATCTTCGACCTGCAATCAGACGTCTGCGCAGAACAGATCAAAAAAAGAACTGAACATGTGCTCATCCATCTCCATGCAGTAGTTCATATGCAAACAGTCTGTCATTAAAATCTGTCTCATAAGCAGTGTGAAAGGCCAATTTTCAACATGCGGGGTTCGAAGGAACCAATCCAAAAACTCCAAGGTTTTTTTTGTTCCAACTTCAAATATTATGTGCATATCATATGATAAAGATGTCAGATATTTCCCAGGGGTAATCAAAGAGACCAGTTGGAGGCAGGTGGTTTGAAGATAAACATTTATATGCCAACTTGAACGGAGAATCAGAAAAAAAATCCAATTTATGCTGAGAGGACGAAGCAACTGTAATATTTTACATTTTGCTTTCAAGAACTGGATAAGCTTCACAAAAAAAAGACTAGAGAATAGACTCAAGCGAGCCTCAAATCCAAGCACACTGTGATCTTCGATAACATAGAAAATTGCCTTCCATCATCACTCGGATCTGCAACAAAAAGATATATCACATGATTCCAAAGTACCAAGGTCAGTTATCCTTGAACATACGTGCCCCAGGTGTTGTCCACTATCCCTCGCAGACGTATAATATCCAAAACTATGGCGCAGTCCACAACGTGTTTTTCTCAAGTAAAGAAATATACAAGTTCTTGTGATTTGGATATGCTTGAGATGAAGAAAGATGAGAACATTTGTGGATAATCTTTTAGAAGGGCCTACCACTGTCAACCTGAATGCCTATCTTGAATGCAAAAGGGCCCCTCATTCCTTTGTTATCATGTCTTCTTATTCCATGATACCCATGTTTATCCTCTATTCTCGTTATCCAGTATCCACAAGTGGGCATCAAACCAGGTCAGGCAAAGTCTACATTAAACGGTTGGACTCCATGTCCTTGAGACCTATTGCATATTTGTTCATCCATCAAAAGCCCAACCATACTGGTCTAACTTATGTTAACTTGGTTCTACCTACATAAACAGAGCCCATGAGCTATAACAAACACTTAAGAAACCAACCTTGTACAACACAAAACACAAAGACAGGTTTTTTGTGCTTACTGCTAACCAAGGTTCGAAATCTCAATTTCGATTTCGTTTCGGTCCCCCCTCCAAAATCGAAATTTCGGTGAAATTTTGGGAAATTTCGACTGTTTCGGTGCAAATGTCGAAAATGACTCAAAAAAGCCATTTTTCTATCATTTTTTTGCAAATTAAGAACTTTCGAGTTATTACAACAATAAATAGCTTACAAATACACACTTATATCACACATGTTGCTTATATATTCTCTTATATCGCACATATCGGTCATATTGACCAAATCGATATTAATGTTGATTCTTGACTGATACATACTGGAAATTAATATCATCCAATCCAAGGTCTTAGAACAACAACTTACAAATGTACACTTATATCAAACACATCTCTCATCCATGCGCCTTATATCACAACATATCAGTCATATCATACATATTGTTGAGCTGACTGATAGATACTGGAAATGGAAATCAAAATAACTAAGTTAACAACACTTAGAAGACATCTTTTGTTCATAAAAATAGACGAGCATGTTTTATTCTAAAATGCAGATAATGATTAATTAAACAATGTTTTGTTCATAGAAATAACCGTCACAGACAAAGTCCGAATGAATTACAGAATTAATTACATACTTATAATAAAGATGCATCTTTTTGTGAAGATAAATGACAAGAGAATGAAAGGAACAGGCTATATCAAATATATAGAAGCTATAGAGTTTTTTCATCTCCATTACTTAAACCCAAAGGGGAGGAAGCTCCCCAAGTCGAATAATCGATACATGTACCCTCTTGTCGCACCATACCCTGTATCCATGAATTTCAATTGAAATGGGTCGATATGTCGAAATATCACCGAAATTCCGGTCGAAATGCAGGAAATTTTGTACTGAAATCCATGAATTTCAACCAAAATGGGTCGATATGTCGAAATATCACCGAAATATCGGTCAAAATCCGGGAAATCGACATATATAGGAGTTTCGATACCCATGACCTCTCGAAACCGAAATTTCGGTGAAATTTTGCTGAAATTTTGCGAAAGTTAAAAGACTGCTGCTAACTATAGCTAACGACAATATATACACAGTCCATCATCCAAAGTAAGATTACAGACATGTTTTTTTATGCTTGTTGTAAGTTGATCAGTCATAGCATCTGAAAAAACGGTTAGTTATGTAACAACGACGAGAGGAAACTAATATACTACAAAAAAAGCTGCAACTTTATCTGTAATGGGAGAAGACTGTTCTTTTATTCCAAAAGTACAAGTTACAGAAATCAACAAAAAATTCTAAGGGAGCAGTGCAGTTGGTAAAACTAAACAGAATTGTATGACCTGGTAAATATTATGTCGGTGCTTTTACCATCAAGGGAGTGCAGCTTTGAGGGACTTCACGAATGTTCCCAACTCCTCCAACCCTTCCGCTGGCGAATTTGCCTCCGCCAATATTCTAACAGCAGCACTGCCGACAATCACGCCGTCGGCTCCCCATTCTGCCATCTGAATCATCAATGAGATATCAGTGATTTCGGCCTTTGGGTGCTTCACAGTTAAATAAAGGGAGCCCTACTCCTAATATAGCATCTATATTCAACATCTTTGGATCAACCTGTCGCTGTTCTAACATACTGACAAACCAACATCAAAATTGCATATAAAATGAATTTCAATGATAAAATGGATTCCAAGTATTGCTACCAAAACCGATCGCAATCATGCCTGCAATTGAAACTGTAATCCTTAACTATAATGTAGAAACCAACCTGATGAACATGAACCTGTAAGCCTTAACTATAATGTAGAAACCAACCTGATGAACATGCTCTGGTTTGGATATGCCGAAGCCGACAGCAACTGGCTTGGTTGTTACCTGATAAAGGAAAAAAGATTTTTCACGGTTATATAATACCACAAGCAACTCCCTTATTTTTTAAAAAAAATGTACTAATCCTTCTCCCACTATAAGTAGGGTTGGCTACATGGATTCTTGCTCAAATCCATGTTGAAAGATTCGACTATTTTTTACGTTGGCCGTCGACTATCTAATACAACCCCTGCAAGAGTGGGATTTGAACCCTGGTCTTTTGTGTGGTAGACACACTGTACTACCACTAGACCATTAATTGGATACTACTCAGTAAATTTTTGTTCAATGTTATTTGATAAAGCAAGAAAATGCCTGAAGAATGGAGTAAAAGCATTGCGATGCCTCTTTATAAAAAGGGATTTTTACCCGGCAGACCCTATAATCTTTGCCAATTACCTCTACGACCTTTGAAACATCATAATTCCTCCCTCGACCCTGTAAACTTGCTCCGTCTTACCCCATGAACCCGACCGTTAAATTGACACATCTAGAGTTAACTTCCTTGGGTTAAAGCAAGTTAATCTAACAAATCCGCGATCGAACGGTTAGAATTAACTAAGAGAAAAAAAGAATGTGTACCGTCTCTCTGATCGAACGGTTCTAAATGCACCTTGATCTCACTACTACTCTTCAACTCTCCTCGGACATCGGACGATGTGTGATCAATCTGGAGATCAGGGGGGGTTCTTCGCCAAAATGAAGAAGGCGACGGCATGAGTTTGCTCGTAGGCTCGATGTATTCTGATCTCAGATGCTCTTCCTTTGTATCGTTGTTCTCAGAATGTGTTGCTATAGTCTGACCTCCGTTTACGACTATGCTTCGTCCTCCTGATGGCGGTGAGTTCTTAAGGCGAACGATGGTTTTCTTCAAGTGGCGTTCAGATCGAGGCAGTGATCCTTGATTCTTCTCTCACGATCAAGTACAACAGTAATACCCAACATCTCAAGTGGTGGTTTTTTTATTTCGCTCAATGTTCTGATGGTTCGTGCTTCGCTATTGATCACGATCTAAGCGGTGAAATGCCGATGGAGCAAAGGAGGTGGGGCAGGCGGCAGAAGGAGGAGGAGGGGGCTTCGAGCAAGCTGCGGGGGAGGGGGTCATCGAGCGGCGGGGTGGGGGGGAGCAGGGGAGGCGGGGCAGACGGCGGGAGGAGGCGAGGGCTTCGAGGAGGCTGCGGGAGGGGAGGGCATCGAGCGGTGGGGAGGGGGGGAGCAGGGGAGGCGGGCAGGCAGCGGGAGGAGGAGGCGGGGGCTTCGAGCAGGCTACGGGAAGAGGGGCATCGAGCGGCGGGGTGGGGGGGGAGCAAGGGACACGAGCGGGGGCCAAGGCTTCGGGCGGCGCGGGTGGTGGGGGGGAACAGGGGAGGTAGGGCTGGGGCTTCGGGCGACGTGGCGAGGGTCGGGGCTTTGAGGAGGACGACGGGGAGGAGGTCGAGGGCGAGGGGGTGGGAAAAGGATATGATTAGGAGAGGGGGAATGGCATTGAATGTAAATTTGACAAACAAAATGGGTATAACGTAAAAGAATATAACGGAATCCAGTTAGTTTTAACGGGTAAATGGATGGGTGTTAACCATAGGGTCTGTAGGGTAAGGGTTAGAAAGTTTAAGGGGTCGAGGGAGGAATTAGGATGTTTCAAATGTCGTAGAGGTAATTGGCAAAGATTATAGGGTCTGTCGGTAAAAAACCCTTATAAGAATAAAGGAAACATTCAAAATTATTCGAATTACTGATGAATCCACATTTCATCATCTTTATTCTATCATTTTGGCACCAAAAACCCTAGCAAACGCCTGTAAATAGCACTAAATAGAGCATCTTAGCATTCATGCATGTGCATCCAAACAATGTGTAAAACACTGTAATTAAGGCCAAAATTATAGAATAAATAAAGAAAAGAAAAAGAATAAAATATTGTAAATATTTTATGACCCGAAACCCCGAGACCTAAGCATCTTGATGAATAGGTCGACAAGGAAAAAAAGTAGGGGGAGATAAGGGCCAAATACCTATATTTATTAATTCATTTCTTATTCATTTTGGGACCTATTTTTGGTTCCACCTTTTATACATCAAATAAAGAAACTTTGTACATGAAAGTTGTAGATAATTTAATAAAGAAAAATACAAAATTGATTTTACAGAAAAATAATGTGCAGATAAAAAGTTATGGTCTGAATAAGAATCCAAAATCCCAACTTCCCAGACCCGTATCTCACCAATAAAAACTCCAAATGCAGCATACTCACCTTTAATTGTATATAGAAGAAAATAAGCTATTTAATGGCGGTGATTTCGCATTTGGCGGAGTTACGGTTTGAAAGTTGAGTTTTGGGCCCTCATTGTATACTTGTACATATTAAAATATTCAATTTATTAATTATTTATTATCTTTATAATTTTATATTTTTATAATGTTGTAAATATTACTTATAATAATTGTGAACATTAAAATCAGAATAAAAACTTAAATAAAACACAAATAAAAATACTTGTATAAAGACTACATAGGTATTATACATATACTTATACCTATATACAAGACACTTGTATTTTATTAAATATACAAAACAAATCAGAAAAATAAAATAAAAATACATATGTGTATATAAAAGTATTTCACAATTTCATAAAATCATAAATAAAAATAATAATATTGAAAATACCTAAAATAAAAATAGAATGCTAAAATACATAGGTATTATACCTATATAGGGTAAAAAGATAACTTGTAAAAATAAAACTCATAAAAACAAATAAAAATCAGTATAAAATACTACATAAAATTTTAAGCATTTTTTATTTTATAACTTTTAATTAATTCGGCCATTTAGCATTTTTAAATGAATTAACAAAATAATAACTCAGGGTTTTTCCTGGTTGGTCCACGTGGACCAACCAGGAGGCGTCAACAGTTGACCCCAGTCAACTGGTCGCCCTACCCCTGTAGCCCGTGTCAGGCTCGGTTTTTGAGCCATCTTTTTGGCTTTTTCCCGGCACATTCTTTCATCTTTTCGTGTTGCATCCTTCTGCAACATTGTCCACCAACCATCTATCTAACTCGCCCGAGCTTAATCTTGGTCGTTTGACCCAAGATTTGCAAGATATTCCTTGGTCTTTGGACCCCTGTCACCTCGGGTCAAACCACTTAAAACCAACGCCCCCTCTTCCCATTCGAATTCGAGTCCCCTTGGTCCACCCTTCAGCGCCACCTTTGTGCTCCTGAGCTCCTTGGAGGTGACAGCTCCATCGCCAGCTCCTCAGCCAAGGCGTACGAAGTCGAGGGAGCCTCCACCACCTCCGCCAACAGCCGGCGTCGAGGTACTCTTTTTCCTCTGGCTCCGGCCATCGAGGACATTCCCCCGCGTATTTCTTTCTTGCATTTAGTTCCTGTTAGCTTAAGCTTCAAAAACCCCAAAAAAATTATACGTTCCATCGCTTATTTTGCCCATCCAAGCATCCTCGTCGGAGCGCACCTCCGGCCACCGTCGACCATTCCCCCTCACGTATCGATTAGGTCCACCCAAGGTCCAGGCACTTTGCCCTGGACCTTCTAACGCCTTTTGCAGGGTCCAAGCACGTTGACTCACGCCTGGGAGCGTTTTTGAGGTTCGCCGGAGATCAGTCGAGCTCTCCAGCTCCGCCGACCACCTGCGAGCGGCACGGCCACCGCCGTGCATTTTTGGTGCCCCCAGGAGATAGACGAAGACCCGAGGAAGCTCCAGCCCGCTTTTGAAGCCAAAAAGCTCGCCGGAGACGGAGCTTGACCTCGACGAACCTCGACTCGCCGGAGTTCGTCGCGGTTCTTGCTCCGGGCTTCAGCACCGTTGGATCGAGGCGGAGCTCCAGTTCGCGTGTCGGCCGTCCGATCTTCCCAGCCCAACCGCCGTCGGATCTCTTTCTGAGATCTAATCTCAGACGTCGACACCAACCGTCATCGGCCGTTCCCGTGCTGCCACGTGGATAAGTGGCGTGCTCCCCGCCGCTGGATCGTCTCCCGCCACCAGCCGTTGGATTCGCGCCACGCGTCACCTGCGGATCGCCCGAGCGAGGGTATTTTGCATCCCAACCCTCGCACTTTTTGTATTTAATATTTAGTATTTAAACTTTTGGCTGTAGTGTAAAAGTTTTGTAACATTTGCACAAAGACCCCCAGTCTTTGTTTATTTGCACTTTGGTCCTTCGCCACGTCACCTCACGTGACCTGTACACGTGAGGTGTGTGCATTTTGCAAGGACACCCCAGGTCGTTCGTGTATTTTATTTTAGTCCTGAAACTTTCGTATTAAGTGTAAGCTTTTTGGATATTTTGCAAGTAGGCCCTCAGGGTTTGAGATATTGCATTTCAGTCCTCGCCAGGCGCGTGCAAGTCACGCGCCCTGGTGGAAAAATTTCTTGTGTGACCAGGCGGCTTTTGTAATTGCATTTTGGTGCTAGAAATTAAATATTCAGTTCTATATTTTTGTGGAAATTGCATGTTTGCACCTGGATGTTTGAGATATCGCACATATACCCCTGCCAGGACTGTTTAATGTTTGGATGTTTGCTCTAATTATTTGACCTATCACTTTAACTCCAAAATTTCTCAAATTTTGAACTTAAGTTTCTGGACATGTGTACTTTAACGCCACATATTTAGTTTTTGATTTTACTTGCTTTTCATATTTATTAAAAATCAAAAACTTGCTATTTGTGCACTGTCCAGTTTAGAAAATACCAAAAAAATATTAAAACACCTCTAAAAATTCCAAAAAAAAATTACCTAGTGTCTATTTTAGTCTATTTTAGTGTCAGTCCAAAAATCAATAAAAATCTCAAAAGAAAAACACTAAAAATTTAAAAACACTCAAAAACTTCAAAAAAAAATATAAAAAATAGTAGAAAACTCCAAAAATCAAAAACTCAGTTTCTGTGTGTCCCTTATTTTGTTCCTTTTATTTGAAAAATAGTGTGAAAAATTTTGGTTACTGGTTGCTATTTTTAAATCCCATTTTACTCACAGCCAGCACATATTCCACTGTTTTGCCTTGTTTTGCTATTTAAAAATATCAAAAACACCTTGAAAAATCTCCAAAAATCACAAAAACAGTAGAAAACCACAAAAATACCAAAAAGATTTTATTTCTGAATTTTTGGACATTTTTGCACATTTTTATAAAGATTTTACCTTGTATTTCATTACATTGTCTTTGCTTTTCAATATTTTAAAAAAAATATAGAAAATATAAAATTATAAAAATCAGAAAATTAAAAATCAAAATACAAAATTAAAAATTAAATTAAAAAAATTAAAAAAAATTAATTAAAAACCCACAAAAATTTCCTTGCTCGCTTAGTGTAGACACATCACATACACATACTTGTGCACATTTTTGTGAATTGCCCTGCTTGCTCCCTATGTTCGAACTCTCAGCATACTTGTCACTATACACCATTTGTGCAGAGTTAAAAATAAATTTTGACTCCACACTTGTTTTTCATTGTTTGATACTTGATTGTGGGTTCATTGTTGATTAATCACATTTTATTGTGGGTCGCCACAGCGACGTATTTAGACCCTCGATAATCTGAGATTATCAATTACACAAGCATCAAAGTGATGATTCATGCTATAAAAATTTGGGAGCGTGCGATCGAAATAAGATTGATGTAAGTTTCAAAAGTAACTAAAAATCAATTCAGATTCACGTCAGGTTGCTTTACTATTAAATCTATCCACTTGTTGAGGAGAACCATGTAGATTTACGGAGCTAAAAAGAACCTCCATATGATTTTTATTGATTTGAAGAAGGTTTATGATTCAGTCCCACAAGAGATATTGTAGAGAATTTTGCAGAAGAGACAAGTACTTGTCATATACATTAACCTTATAAAGTATATGTATGATGTGCCTTTATCTTGTATAAGGATCAAGTATGAGAAGACTGACTATTTTAACATCAGCATCGGTCTGCATCAAGGTTCGGCTTTGAGACTGTTTCTTTTTACTTTAGTTATGAACAAGTTGATTAGTCACATTCAGGAAGAGATAACTTGGTGTATTTTGTTTGCCGATGATATTGTGTTAATTAATGAGACAAGAGATGGAGTAAATGAGAAGCTAGATGTTTGGAGACTAAAGCTAACCGGATGACATCCATGTAGAAGTATGGAGAGTTTTAGGTGAGTGCGGTTTGACTTGGCTTACGAATCTATTCAATGTTATTTGCGAAGCAAGAAAATGCCTGATGATTGGAGGAGTATCGTGGTGCCTCTTTATAAGAATAAAGGAGACATTCAAAATTGTTCTAATTACAGAGGTATCAAGCTGATGAGTCACATTATGAAAATTTGGGAACGTATTATCGAAAGAAGGTTGAGGCAAGTTTACAACATAAAAGAAAACCAATTCGGATTCATGGCAGGTCGCTCAACTATTGAAGCCATCCATTTGCTGAGGAGAACAATGGAGATTTATATAGCTAAAAGGAAGAACCTCCAAATGATCTTTATTGATTTGGAGAAGGCTTATAATTCTGTCCCACGAGAGATATTATGAAGAATTTTGGAGAAGAGACAAATACATGTCCTATACATTAACCTCATAAAGGACATGTATGATAGGGCTTTATCTTGTGTAAGGACCACGTCCGGGAAGACTGGTTATTTTGACATCAACATTCGTTTATATCAAGGTTCAGCTTTGAGTCCAATTCTTTTTACTTTGATTATGGACGAGTTGACAAGTCACATTCAGGATGAGTTACCTTAATGTATGTTATTTACTCATGATATTGTGTTGATTGACGATACTAGAGATGGAGTAAATGAGAAGCTTGAGGTATGGAGACATGAGTTGGAGAGTAAAGGATTTCGTATAAGTAGGGCTAAGATGGAATATATGGAGTGCAGCTTTGATGGAAGCAATGATGAAGGAATCGAGGTGAAGATTGATGATGATAACATTCGGAAGAGAGATTCTTTTAGATATCTGGGATCTATTTTGCAACATGATGGGGAAATTGATGGAGATGTTACTAATAGAATAAATGCAGGATGGCTAAAGTGGAGAGGAGCCTCTGTTGTTCTCTGTGATAAGAAAATTCCTTTAAAACTTAAAGGAAAGTTTTACAAAGCAGTCGTGAGACCTGCTATACTCTATGGATTTGAATGTTGGCCTGTGAACCATAAACATGTGCAGAGAATGGATGTAGTAGAAATGAAAATGCTAAGGTGGATGTGTCGACACACACGTAATGATCGGATTGGGAATGATGCGATCAGAAAGAAAGTTGTGTAGCTCTGATCGAGGATATGATGCGAGAAAACCACTTAAGATGGTTTGGTCATTTGCAAAGAAGATCAGCTGATGCACCCGTTAGGAGATGCGAGTGTTAGGATGTTGAGCCGGCTAAGAGAGAGCGAGGACGGCCTAAGAAGTATTGGAAAGAAACCATACAAAGGGATCTTAGCTTTATGGATATAAGCTTGGAATTGACCCAAGATAGATCTGAATGGAGGCGAAGAATCCATGTAGCCGACCCTAATTAATTGTGGGAAAAGGCTTTGTTGTTGTTGTTGTCGTCAAGGTTGCAGAAGTAGGCATTCGGCGGTCGGTACTCGATCGGTAGGGCCAATAACTAAGGATTAATCGGCAGTCGGGAAAGTAATCGGATTTAGTCGGGCATTAGTCAATTTTGAATTTTTAATTATTTTTTAAATATAAAAAACAAATTTTAATACATATACTATCATTAATCTTCATATTTTAGCAATTTTAATATTTTCAAGAGCTTAAAAAATTATAGCAAGAGAAGAAAAAATGAAGCAAGTTAAGATCAAAGATTCAAAATGTTTGGTACATAGCACGGGCAAATGTTCAAAAACACATACAACATGTCAAAAAAAATAATACAAGTGGAAAGGAAGACAAGTCAATCCAGTCAATCCTCAATGTCATCATCCAAGTCCATCTCTTTTTCTTCGTCATCATCATCATCATCTTCTTCTATATCATCAAGATGTAACTCCTCGTTCTCATTCATTGGCGTAGCATTGGAGCTTGAAGATGAAGCTCCTCTGCTACGGTCAACTCGTTGGCTCCTTCTCGGTTCCAAATTCTCTTCAGCACCACTAGCATGTGCTACAGCACCCCATGCCAATCCGGAACATGGAGAAACCTCCTCATCATGAGCATCGACACCTCCGATCCATTCATCCATGTATGCACGATAACGAGATGGTAGATGATCTTTTTCTTTCTCAACTCGACGTTCCTGCAGGTGTGAATTGAAACGAACATACACAAGATCGTTCAGCTTCTTCGTCTCCAATCTGTTCCTCTTCTTGGTATGGATCTGAACATCAAAATACAAAATTTAAAGTTATATTAATTACTACGTTATACTTTACTATTATTAGTAATCAAATTTGGTGGGTGGAATGGAGTCATTACCGAGTCAAATGTACTCCAGTTACGCTCACATCCGGAGGATGAAGACGTCAAGCTCAGATCTTGATGGCCATGACTTTCAAATAAGGTGTGTCATCTCCATGATTGTTGTTGGGAAAAATGAACGAGATGTTTATTCCATAAGCCCTAGGCTCTCTTATATAGGAGAGTAGCCTAAGGGTAAATTACATAAAGCATACAGCTGAAAATAAAAATAACAGAGGGGTACACAGAGAACTAATATATGCGTTAACACTCCCCCTCAAGGTGGAGCATAGATATCAATCATGCTCAGCATGGACGCACACTTCTGGAATGGGCCTCGCAGTAATGCCGTGGTGAATATATCGGCAGTTTGATTCTTTGAGGTGACATGAGATGTAGCAATGAACCCCTTCTGAATCATGTCACGTATGAAGTGACAGTCAACCTCAATATGCTTGGTCCGCTCATGGAATGTTGGGTTGTTTGCAATGAACAAGGCTGCCTGATTATCACATTCTAAGTTCATAGGAAGTGGTACATCTAGACATAGATCTGTAAGTACAGCCTTTACCCACATCATCTCTGTGCTAGCTTGGGCCATAGCCCTATATTCGGATTCAGCACTAGATCTGGCTACCACCGTCTGTTTCTTGCTCCTCCATGAGATTAGAGAATCTCCAACATAGACGGCAAACCCTGAGGTGGACTTCCTATCCTTGGGACAACCTGCATAGTCTGCATCCGCACATGCTGAGATAGAAATCCCCTTTCCTTTCTTGAATAGCAAACCTGCATCTGGAGATGATTTGAGGTATCTGATATCATATGTATGGCATCCATATGAACCTGACGTGGTTGCTCCATGAACTGGCTCACACGATTCACTGCAAAGGCTATATCGGGCCTAGTAGTTGTGACATACAACAGTTTGCCTATCAGTTCTCTGTATCTCCTTTTGTCCACCTCCTCTGAATCATCATCGTAGAGCTTCATGCTGGAGTCCATTGGTGTCGTAGCAGGCCGACACCCAAGCATACATGTTTCACTCAACAGGTCCGTAACATATTTCCTCTGCGACATTACTAATCCATACGGATTTCTAGCAAACTCCAGCCCCAGAAAATATCTAAGGACTCCAAGATCCTTAGTGACAAATTCGCTCCCCAGCTTTTCTTTCGCATGTTTTATGCCTTGCTCATCATCTCCTGTAATCAAGATGTCATCTACGTAAACCATAATTGCAATAATACCTCTTGAAGTCTTCTGTACAAACAAGGAATGATCAGCATTGGAGCGTTTGTATCCTTGTTTTTCAAAGAGGTCTGAGAGCTTCTGAAACCATGCTCCGGGGCTCTACTTAAGGCCATAGATAGCCTTATGAAGTCTGCACACCTTGGAACACTCCCCCTCAACAGCAAAACCGGGTGGTTGTTGCATGTAGACTTCCTCCTGTAGGTCTCCATATAAGAACGCGTTCTTAACATCCAACTGATATAGCGGCCACTCTCGACTGACTGCGACTGACAACAAGATCCGGAGAGTGGAATGACGGGCTACTGGCGAGAATGTATCAAGGTAATCCACCCCGTATGTCTGTGTAAAACCACGTGCAATAAGGCGTGCCTTGTATCTGTCAATACTGCCATCTGCATTTTGCTTTACGGTAAACACCCACTTGCAGCTTACCGGGGTCACATCTGGAGATAGAGGAACTAGACTCCAAGTTCCCCTAGATTGAAGTGCTGCCATTTCCTCCTCCATAGCTAGCCGCCATTTACTGTCCTGCAGAGCATCTTGATAACTCCGTGGAATATCTACGGCTAACACGGCCACCACAAAGTTCCTGAAATCCCCAGATAGTCGCTCAAATGACACAGAAGATGCCAATGGATATGTAGCACAGCTCCTCTTCGATTTGCGTATAGCAATAGGAACATCTAAATCAGATGTGTCCTCATCTGGCCCCTGCAACATATCCTGCTCAGAAATATCATTAGATCCATCAAGAGAAGTATCTTCAGTACATACCATAGGCGAGCTAGGAGATTAGTCATGACCATGAGCTGGAGGAGGCCTGCGGGTATAATGGAACGGTAGTGGTGAAACTGGGATTTGTGGTGGTGGCGGTGGTGCAGGTGATGGTGGTGACGGTGCTGGAGGTGGTGGTGTCATATATATGGCGTCGGTAGGCAGTGGAGGTAGCTGCTTATCACCTGAGGATGAAAAATACATTACAGATTCAAAAAATGTAACATCTGCACTGACCATATACCGCCTACGCAAAGGATCAAAACACTTGTATCCCTTTTGAGTTCTGGAGTACCCAACAAAGACACACTTGACAGCCCTAGGAGAGAGCTTGTCAGTACCAGGAGACAACTGGTGGACAAAGGCGACTGAACCAAACACACGGGGAGTAAGGGAAAACAGATCCTTCCCAGGATAGATAATGGAAAAGGGAATCTGTTCATCCAAGACAGAAGACGGCATACGGTTAATTAGGTAACATGCAGTGAGAACCGCGTCACCCCAGTAAGAATAAGGAACATGACTCTGTATAAGAAGTGATCTTGTGACATCAAGTAGATGGCGATGTTTCCTTTCAGCAATCCCATTTTGTTGAGAGGTATAAGCACATGATGTTTGATGTATAATCCCTTTTGAGGAGTAGTAGTTGGCTAAGACATGAGTGCACAGTTCTAGGGCATTATCACTTCTTACAAATTTCACAGATGTGGAAAAGACATTTTGAATTTCATTCAGAAAATGGATAATAATATTGCCTGCTTCAGATTTATTTTTCATCAAAAATACCCATGACACACAAAAGAAGTCATCCACAATAACTATATAAAATCTGTGTCCCTGATGATCAGGTACACGACTCGGACACCAAATATCAATATGAAATAACTCAAATTTGGAGGTACTACTCCGACCTGGACGACTGGGAAAGTTAGACCTGTGATGCTTTCCCAACTGACACGCCTCACATCGGATAGGTGTATGAGGAAGACCCAAGGGTAACACACGACGCAACTTCTGAAGCGGTAGATGCCCAAAGCGCAGATGCCACGGCAATGGAGATACTGGTCCAGTGGGAAGGGATGAGATTCCAGCAAATGGAGTCTGATTTAGGCGGTAAAGGCCTCCTTGCTCATAGCCACGACCAATCACGTTGCCCGTACGGATGTCCTGAAAAATAAGAGAAGATGGATCAAAAATTGCCTGACATTGTAAATCCTTCGTAATCTGACTGATTGACAACAAATTCATTGAAAAATCAGGTGCATGTAGCACATTCTTGAGCTGCATAGAAGATGTCAGTCTAATCTCCCCCTGACCAGTGATGGGAGAATGTGTACCATTGGCAATGACCACTGTACGGCCTGGAGGAATCTGAGAATATCCAGTAAGTAAACTCTGATCGCCACATAAATGATGTGTAGCGCCTGAGTCCATAATCCACGGTAATGTATCTGATCTACTACTGGTAAATGCAAGTATGCTACCTGACGCACTGGTAGACGCAGAAGCAGAAGCAGCAGCATCAGGTTGACTCTCAGTAGAAGGTGCTGGGCCAGATGGGGGAATAATGCCCCTTAGACGGGCAACTAGATCATCGAACCGCTGATCCAAAGTGGCAGCAGACGGAGGCTCTATCTGCTCAGCGACTCGTGCAGATGCAGGAAATCCATGCTTCGAGTAGCATGTGTCTTCATTGTGGCCAACGCGATGACAATAGGTACATGTGGGTCGAGTACGGCCCCCTCTGCCACGAGGTCCACGCCCACGGGTCTGATGATGAACTCCGCGACCCCTGTTGACAGCCATGGCTGAAGCATTCTGATTCGTGGCCGTGAAAGGAACGGTGATGCGGCTCAGACTATGGAAGGCTTCCTCCATGGGAGGAATAGTAGAATCGGCCAAGATCTGTGATCGTGTCACCTCATACTCTAGATCAAGTGCAGCAAGGAACACGCCCACCATAGTCGCATTCCGATATGTATTTTGTTGTTCTGGCGTGGCTGTCAGAGGCATGAAGCTGTAGAACTTCTCGAACATCCCTCGTAGGGATGTGTAGAGTGAATGTAGAGGGCGACCATTCTGCTTTATAGTGAATATATCGTGTTGGAGTTACAGAATCTTTGTCTCGTTCTTCGCCTGAGAATATGTGGCTGCCAGAATGTCCCACATGTCTTTGGTTGTGGGCTGATGTAGAATGTCATTGGCAATCTCGATCACCAATGTGCCAGATAGCCAAACTTAAGCGTATGCGTCATCGACCTCCCAAGAGGCATTGGTTCCAGTCTTCTCAGCAGGCTCTGGTTCGGTAAGAATATGCTTCTTACCCGTTGACTTCGTCATGCTCATGAACTGCATCGCCCACAGTTCATAGTTTGTATCGTCCATCTTTACAATAGGCGCTGGACCACGAAAGGCGCCAATGGATGGGATATCCGCCTTGCTTTCTGACATACTGGAAACTAAAGACTGGAGCGTTTGACTGAAGATATGATTTGTCTACAATGACATAGACGCGTTTAGTTGCATGTGTAGACCTCAAGCAACTAAACCCATTTGGATGAAGGTGTGCGCCCTAGGGCTGATTCACGGCCGCACACGCTCAGGGCTCCTCGGTGCCCTCTGACCTTGCAGAAGCGCAAGGTGAAGCAATCAATCGTGCACCGTGAAGAAGTGTACAGGCGCAAGCGAGATCATGCGCACAGGTGCACGAACGAGATCAGGCGCACCGGCGCACAGTTGAGGTCAGGCGCACAGGCGCAGATGAGCGTGCGACAGTGCAGATGAGCACGCGGCAGTGCTTGACGTTGCGCGCTATGCGCAACACTGACGCGCACACACAGGTGCGTGAAGAAGCGAGTGCGCGCGCAGAGAAGACGCGAGTGCGCACATAGGCGCATGAAGGAGAAGCACAGGTAGGCGTGCAGGAGTGCTCGCAGGTGCGCGGAGGTGCTGCGGCGGAGGTGGCTACACCGGCGATGAGAGAGAGGCTCGCGGGTGGGGTGGGGTAGGGTTAGGGTTTCGAGAACTCCGGTCTAGGACCGTCGCTCTGATACCATGTTGGGAAAAATGAACGAGATGTTTATTCCATAACCCCTAGACTCTCTTATATAGAAGAGTAGCCTATGGGTAAATTACATAAAGCATACAGCTGAAAATAAAAATAACAGAGGGGTACACAGAGAACTAATATATGCGTTAACAATTGTACCACCAATTAGCTATTTAAATAGAGAATTCGTCAATATAATTATAATATAATATAATAAAAAAGGCTTGCCAAAGAGAGAATTATCCAGTATGAAATACCTAGATCATAATTGACGTCATTTGTCATCCTCTGTCTCACAACTAAAGGCTTGCCAAAATCACTGCGACCAAGTCTGTATACTGGAAGCTCGTCCCTGGTAATTGCATCTTCTATATCCAAATCTGGATAAAATCTTTCCATGCACTCCTTAAACCCTCTCCTCACCACAACATCCAAATCACCACGAGACTCGGTGTGGAAGAAAAATGGGTTCAAGTAATAAGCTGCTAGATGCAATGGAGTATCGAGCCTCCCTTTGGTCTTGGAGGTAACAACATCCACAAAAAATTTGTAAGATGACTCCACGCCATTGAATGATGCAATTATCTCCCGTTTGGCGTCTTCAAGCCCTCCGTACACAAAGCCCATGGATGGACGTCGATCTGCGTCAACGACAAGCAATAAACGAACCAATGGAGTGAAAACTCGGACGACATGTGCGGTGTGGTTCCAAAATGTAAGGCTGAATACAATAGAACTAGTTGCTTCTCCCTTCTTGGTCTTGTACCATTTGCAGTTCCTCCACTCTTCTGAGGAAAACATCAATCTAAGCTTGTCTTTCTTCTCATTCAGGCTCTCAAGAGTGAGAAAAGTGGTTGCAAATCTTGTTTTACTGGGCCTTGCAATGTCTGTTGGTGAACTTGTGCATCAAGCTTAGAGTTTTGGTGTGAGTATATAAACACTGTAAGCCTCTTTGCCTTTATGATTGCACTCCTCACCTTCGTCTCTCTGCTTATCTCCTCCAAAGCAAGATCAAGGGAGTGCACGGCACATGGAGTCCAAATTCGTGGATATTGGATGAGCATCAATCTTCCCATTGCTACATTGGCAGATGCATTATCCGTCACAATCTGAACCACATTGTCAATGCCCACTTCATTAAGACACTCATCCACCAGCTGCAAGATGTATTCCGCAGTGTGGGCCTCATTTGAGGCATCTATGGACTTCAAAAATGAAGTCCCCAATGTGCAATTAGCACAAAAATTGATGATGCTCCTTCCACGCATGTCCGTCCACGCATCAGTCATCAAAGAGCATCCTGTCGACTTCCATGTATCACGATGACAATGCAGGTCATCGTGCATTTTCTTCACCGCATTCTTCAAAAGTGGACCACTAAGCTCATACCTCGTGGGAGTCTTTAGTCCAGGCCCATATTTCCCAATCGCCTCCACCATCTGCATGACGGACTTCGTCGTCAATGCATTAAAAGGAATCGGCGATGTATATGCCCAGTTGACTATATAGGGAGAACCCTATCACGATACTCTTTGGAGAATGCATCTTTTATACTCATCTGACGTGATGATCCTTCCAATGGGACATTATGCTCCAAGGAGTCGGATACTCGTAATCTCTTCGCCGAGCCCGCATCTCCAGTGATATCAACATCCTCTCTCATCTCCTGAACATCAGCGGCTTTCTAGCTCTTCTTCCTTGCAATGTCATCAAGATATGTGATCATACTTCTTCGTCTCTTCATCTACCTTGGGACATGCAGCCATGTTGCCTCTACGGTGTGCTAGATGTTGCTTGAACCTGTACACACCTCCCTTGACAACCTTCTTGCAC
Organism: Ottelia alismoides; assembly: GCA_037367405.1. Taxonomy (NCBI): domain Eukaryota; kingdom Viridiplantae; phylum Streptophyta; class Magnoliopsida; order Alismatales; family Hydrocharitaceae; genus Ottelia; species Ottelia alismoides. Next base: position 166,522 of record JAZKJV010007407.1, on the reverse strand, counting down.
AATCTGCAAGTAACTGTATTCGGATCTGCACGGTTCGAAAGATAACCATATTGCCATGCAGGATCAGTTGATCCCGGCGGCACGTAAAAAGATGAGTCGCTACCAGAAGCGAAGTTCGCTGGAAGTGTATCCATCTACATAATCACAAACTCACAAATTACTAATCAACAAACACAAAGTTAACCAAACTAGAAGAGAAAATATATCCTAACAATAAAATCTGAGATAATCTTAAGCAAATCTAAGCAATAACATCTAAGATCAACCTAAGCAAAAACAAAAAAAAAATTGAAGAAAACCTAACATTGTTATTTGCTAATAATAACATTAACATATTAACATCTAAGTTCAACATCATCAACCTAAACAATCTAAGCAATAACATATTAACATATAAGATCAACCTAAGCAAAAACAAAAAAAATTGAAGAAAACCTAACATTGTTATTTGCTAACAATAACATTAACATATTAACATCTAAGTTCAACATCATCAACCTAATCAAATCTAAGCAATAACATCTAAGATCAACCTAAGCAAAAACAAAAAAAATTGAAGAAAATATACATAACCTAACATTGTCATTTGCTAACAATAACATATTAACATTTAAGTTTAACATCATCAACTTAAGAAAGAAGAGGAAATAAAAGTAAAAACAAAAAATAAAAAACCTAACATGCTGGAGCCTAGACCGAGGGGGCGAAGGCGACGAGGCACCGAACGTGGTGGGGGCTGCGAGGCGCTGGTGGAGGCGGTGGGGGCGGCAAGGCGCTGGAGGCGGCACCGGTGAGGCGGCGTGGGGTCGGGGCTGGGGGTATCGCGCACGGGAGAGGGGGGTCGAAGACTCAATTATGTCGAGTGGAGGGTTACAGTAATCCTTTAATTCAACATCCGGATCCTATATCGGATCCTCTATGCAAAGATCGACCGCTTAAGTGGTCGCATAGACCGACTAGGCGCCCGACTAATCGGGCTCAACCGACTATAAGCCGATTTAGCCTATTCGAGTCGGGTACCCACGCGAGTCGCATAATCGGAGCGACTAGTCGGCCAACTTTTGCAACATTGGTTGTTGTACATCTGTTATGTTCATAGAGGGCCATGGCATGTCCAAGCACATTGCCATGTCCAAGCACACTTTCAGAATAAAATCTCCCCCTCCCCCTTAAAAATTACACCATTTTTAGCTAGCCACAAAAACCACACAATCACACAAACTTTCATTCTCCCTTCCTCAGAAACCGACCAGTTTCTGCATAACGAGCTCCAGAAGGTAAGCTTATTAGCCCAAACTAAACTCTGATACGTCACACATTGTCACACCTCGACAGATCCAGAACAAGTAAAGAAAAGGTGGTCTATGTCTTCCATGGCAGATCCACATCGCTTGCAATCCTCCTCCACACCTGGGAAAAACCTTGCTCTCCTAGCCGCCATCAGAATTACTCTCTTCTCAGCAGCCAAAGAAATATCTTCACCCTAGCCTAAATCCCTTCAACTCCGTATTCTCGCACTGTCCCTATTGAGCTCCATATTAGGGGTAGAAATCTGCCGAGAGAAAACCTTATACACTTCACTGACCGTAAAGAACCCTTCCCTCCAACACAAGACGTCCCTCCCTTTCGTTGGCGCTTCAGCTCTGCCTAATCTGCTAGAATGATCCAGAAATTCATCCACTCTTTGATCCGATAAAATAGCATCAAAGGATGGTGTCCATGAACCGTCCTACTACACCACCACAGAAGCATCTTTATTTGAAGCCAAAGCAAAAAGTCTAGGGAGAAGATCACTCAGTGTTCCCTCCTCCGTCCAATTATCGCTCCAAAAGCATAACTCCCAGCCATTGCCCAGTAACGGACGCAGAGAACCCCCAATATGCGGCAGTACAGAGCACACACCTCTCGAAAACGTGGTTGGTGATGCAACATAGTCCGCCCGAGCTGTCAAGCTTGCCGAGACACCATAGAACGAACCAGGATGGACAGAAGGTTGCTTCCAAGGCCCCATATCTTCATAGCCCACTTTACCAATAATGCATTGTTCATGTCGTCGAGCCTCAGCACTCCAAGCCCACCCTCCCGAATCGGAGTGGTCACCGTAGACCAACCAAACAAAGCAACACCCTTGTCCTACGACGAGGACCAAAGAAAATGACACAACAATGCCTCAAGCCTCCCACTGATACTAGGTGGCACAACCCGAGTAAATATGAAGAACACTGGAATGGCCGACAAAACAACCTTGATCAAGGCCAACTTCCCTACCTTCGACAAGAACGTTGTCTTCCAGCCCGACAACTTTTTCTCCATTTTTTCAATCAAGGGCAACCAATCGATCTGCTGCACTCTTCCTGTCAACAATGGTAACCCCAGATAGGTGATTGGCAATGTCATCTGAGCAGTCCCTAGAATCGCCCCAATACTTGGGATCCATTTCGCAACATGATGGAAAAATTGATGGAGATCTTACTCATAATATAAATGCGTGTTTGCTCTATTATTCTCTGTGATAAGAAAATCCCTTTAAAGGTTAAAAGAAAGTATTACAAAGCAACTGTGAGGCTTGTTATACTTTATGGAACAGAATGACGGCTTGTGATTTATAGACATATGCAGAAAATGGCAATAACATAAATAAAAATGTTAAGGGGGATGTGTGGTCATACATAAAAAGATCAGATTCAGAATGACGCGATTAGAAGGAAAGTTGACGTAGCTCTGATAGAGGAGATGAGAGAAAACCTCTTAAGATGGTTTGACCATTTGCAAAGAAGGTCAGTTGATGCATCAATTAGAACATGCGAGATTTGGGATGTTGAGCCGTTTAAGAGAGGGTGAGGAAGGCCCAAGAAGTGTTGGAATGAAACGATCCAACAAAATCTTAGTTATTTGGGATATGAATGAATACCAAAAAATCCATGTACCCCACTTGATTGCAGGAAAAATTTGTGTTGTTGTATATAATGCCACAAGATAGGATATCGGTAAGAAACGTTAGGCCATGATGTGAAATTGGTAGAGATTGAAGTGTGAATTATGAATCCTACCAAGTAATGTTTTCCACACAACATCATCAGAAGTTTAAGTGAACGCATCAAGACATGAGATTACTGGATGCCACAAGTTGTCAACCTCCCATTAAAGATTACGGAAAAGGTAAAGTGGCATGGTTTGTTCGTGAAACAATTGCTTTGAAGGTTAAATATGTAAATGCATCCAACTTGAAACTGAACGTGCATCAGGATTGGGATATGAGAAAGAAGGGAGAAAGTGTGACCAGATGTGCAGGTTGAAGAAAAATATAGTAGGGACAAATTCAAGACATTCATTCTGCACAGATTGGCGAGCAAGAGAAAATGTTTGCCGGTCATATGCATGGAATATCAATGTAGTTGACCTTAATCAAAGGTTTCACGGTTGTAATGTGTCATTTTGGAACATCACATTGACTACTGAATGGGGTCAATCCTAACCATCAAGTGCACATATGTTTATTTACACAAGCCGTGACATCGATGGATACCCTCCAAATCTCTAGAGAGATTGGGGATGTCGGCAACACCAGGGAAGATGATGACAATGTTGTAAAAGTCGCTCGATTGGTCCGACTAGTAGATCCGACTAGTCTAGTCAGTGACTCAGTGGGGTGGCCGATCGAGTACCGACTAATTCCGACTAGGCACACTAGTCGACCGACTTTTGCTTGGAGTCTCATATTTTTTCATGTTTTGCTTTTTTTATAAGAAAACCTATTATGATATGCTCAATATTTTATTTAAATTCAATTACTTCTTCTATTTTGTTATGATAGTATAAAAAAGTACAAAATCTATGTAAATATATGTATAAAAATGAGTTATATATTTGAAATAATCATAAAATTCAAAGCCGGTTAAAGTCCGACTAAATCCGATTAGTTGCACGACTGCCGATTAATCCTTAGTCAATGACCCGACCAACCGAGTACCGACTATCGACTTTTGCAACCTTGGATGATGATGAAGAGAAATGCAAGAACCAAACATAAAATAGTTCTGATAAATACTTTTACGCCATTTTAGTCCTTTTGATGGGGGTGCACGGCCAGAATCCAAAGAAGATGGCAAGGGGAAAGGATATGCAGATACAACTCCAAAATTTACTCAATTGCCACCTCTCTACAAACCATAAAACTCCAAAAATTACTCCATTACAGCTTCATCTACAGACACGTGGGCTTATATAAAAGAAATACCAAATATCAATTCAAATCCACAGCAATCGTAATGAATTGCCCTATAAAACGAATTCTAATTTAATGAAACTTAATTATCCAATACCATATTTAAAGATCTTAAATTGAACCCAACCAACTATTGAAATAAAGGGTAAATTACAGCATTGGTACCTATCTTTTCGATTCCCAAATTAGGACATCATATTTGAAGTGTGACAAAATGAGGGCCATCAATTAGCAGACGAGCACAGGAATAAGCACTCTGATATTATTAATATATAGTGAATGCCAAAAACTTATTTTGAGATTATAATATAAAATGAATACCAAAAATATCCCCTGTCTTGATGAATAAAAAGGGTTAGTAGGAGATTTTGGAATTTTAGGGTTTTGTAGATATTTTAAAGCAAAAATGGGAAAACATGAAACGGACTCCATCCGAAATGGTTAACTATGTTCGCTTACAACCGCTGACCAGGGTGGAAGGGACCCAGGTTCAGATGGCTTCATGGATTGCGTCAGTTCTCTGGAGTTGCTGGTTTTTGATATCGAGAACAGGAGATACACTTGGCGTAATGCTTCCTCGCGGTCGCAGTTGGATAGATTTTTGGTCTCTACTAAGATTTTGGAGTTGTTGCCTCTTGTTGTGGCTTGTGCTCTTCCTAGGTCGAGATCTGATCACACGCCCATTTGCTGGGACTCGGGTGAGGGTGTGATCTCGCGGTCGATGTTCAGATTTGAGAAGTCCTAGATGTTGGACAACGGTTTCAGAGAATTGATTTCATACTTCTGGGGCTCCCTGCAAGTGGAGGGCTCGACGGCGCAGAGATTGGCACGAAAACTTAAGTTGTTGCGAGAGAGGCTAATGGCACGCAAAAGAGAGGTGAGAAGAAGCAGAACAAAAAGGCGGGAGAAAGCGGTGGCTGAGATTGCGAGACTGGATGAGATCGAGGACACTCGTGCTATGAGCAGTGAGGAGATGAATTCATGAAATGTTTTCATCAGATAGTGGCCGAGGATGACAAGTGAAGGGAGGTGGAGTGGCGTCAGCGATCCAAGAAGAAGTGGGTGAAAGAAGGAGATGCAAACACTCGTTTCTTCCATGCGGTGGCTAGTGGAAGGAGGAAGAATCTGATTCACGAGCTAAAAACTGAAGATGCGAGAGTTCAAGGAGATAGAGAGATTGGGAGGGTTCTTGTGGATCACTTCCGACACTCCAATTGGTGTTTGCCGTCAACTGGGGCTAGATGGTCCAGGGAGGGGCTAAATACTTGAGTACTGGTCAACGAGAGGTACTTTTGGCAGATTTTACAAGGGAGGAGGTTCATAGGGCGGGTCAATGATCTCAACGTTGACGGTTGTCCAGGTCCGGAAGGTTTCCCGATCTCTTTTTTCATAGACTTCTGGGAGATGTTGGAAGTGGATGTTATGGACCTGATGCTTGAGGTTAGGGGTCGAACAGGGGTCTGGAGAAGCTTAACAAATCATTGCTTTTCTTGCCTGCGAAGAAAGAGGGAGCTGAGAGGGTAGATGATTATCGCCCAATTACATTATCAAATGATATTTATCTCATTCTGGCCAAAATATCGGCAAATTGTCCGTGTAGGGTTCTGGATGATCTTGTCCTTCCAGTGCAATCAGCTTTTATTCCGGGGCATCAGCTGCTTGAGGGAATGGTTATGGTGACAGAAATGGTCTCATATTGGAAGAGAAGAGGAACAACGGGCTTCCTTTTGAAGGTTGACTTCTCAAAGGCATACGACTGCATTAATTGGAAGTTCATATGCGCGTCTTTGGTGAGAAGAGGCTTCCCGGATGTTTGGATTGATTGGATGAAGAGGTGCATCACAACCACCACGCCTTCGGTGTTGGTGAACGGGAAGCAAGGAGGAGGTTTCTTCCATCCGCAGAGAGGGGAAGAGACAGAGTTGTCCTTCGACCCCTCTGTTGTTTGTTCTAGCACCAGATGTATTAGCGGTCATGTTTAGTGTGGCAAGGAGGGCGGTTTGTTCATAGGATACTCTACAGACGGTTTTTTGTGTCGTTGTTACAGTATGCGGATGACACCTTGTTTTTTTTAAGGTGGGGTAGAGGAGTGCAGGGTTGTGAAGGCAGTGCTTAACATCTTTGGTGATTTTTCAGATATGAGGGTGAATGGAGCAAAGTCGGCATTCGTACCCTTCTACAGGTCGACAGCGGACTCTGTGGTTTGCAATGAGGTCCTGGGGACACCGTAGATGTCCATGCCTATCAGCTATGTGGGTCTACCTCTACTGACGGGTAGGGTACGTCAGATCAACTGGCTTCCTCTGGTGGAGAAGTTGGAGAAGAACCCTCCTGGTTGGAAGGCGGTCCTCTTGTCAAAGGGTGGGAGATTGGTTTTGACCAAGGCCGTTCTTTCTGCCATTCTTGTCTTCTTCATGTCCACGAGAGTCGTGCCTGTGGGGATCCAAAATAGACTGAAATCTTTGATGCGTTGTTTCTTTTGGTCGTCATCTCGTGGGTACAAAGGTCTTGCTTTTGTCGATTGGTTGACGGTGTCTAAACCGACTAGCGAGGGTGGCATGGAGTCTTGAAGATTTGGGATGTGAATAAGGTACTGCTTGTGAAGTGGGTATTGAAGATCTGGAGCCCTGGAGCTGACCTCTGCTCAAATCCGATTAGGTCAATCTATGGTGTTTCTTCCGGTTTGGTGGCATGTACGGATGGTGTGAGGTTGCTAACTACTTTCTGGAGAGGAGTGTGTTCTGTCTTGCCAGATTTGGTGGGCGGATATTTGCGCCATGTACTAGGGATGGTCGTGGTTTTCGATTTTGGAAGGATGACTGGACGAAGGACGGTGCTCTCTGCGATCTTTACCCGAGATTGTATGTGATGGCCTTAAACAAGGACATGTGTGTGGCAGATGTGTGGTCAAACGACTCATGGATGCCTAATTTTGTGGCTGAACTATTGAATCAAAGAGCTGAAGATTTCTTTTGTCTGTCTAGCAGGTTGTCTAACCTAGAGGCACCATCGGAGGGAAGGGACTCGTGGTGCTGGGGAGACGGTTTCTTCTCGATAAGGAAGTCCTACAAGGCTATGGTCACCCAACCTTCAGTTGTGGAGTCGATGATCTCGAGAGATTGCACGAGGATCTGGACTTGGAGGATCCCCTCTAGGATCGAGGTGTTCCTTTGGTTGCTAAGGAGAGAGAGGGTGTGGACATCAGCTAGAAGAGCAAGGCTCTTTCCTAGGACTGCGGAGAGGTGTAGAAGATGTGGTGAGTCATCAGAGAATATAGATCACTTGTTCATTAAATGCCTTAGGTTGGTTGAAGTTTGGAGCAACGTGACAATTGTGGGTGTAGATTGGAGCAACAAAGTCAACTTATGGGATTCTTTTTGCAGAAGGTGGTCGAGCTCAGAGGAAGGGAGATCGAAGATTTGTGCGACTATTTGGTCCCTTTAGGGGGACGAGTTTCTACTTTGAAAATGTATTTGGGCATGCCGGAGCCCTCTTTGAATCCTGACATGTGTAATTACAAGCTTACTTATTTATAAGGGTGCACGTGGATCGGATAAAATCCATAATCCGATCCAATCCGTTGTAATTGGATTGGATCAGTTTGGATTTATAAGTTCAATGGATTGGATCGGATTGAAGTTTTACAAATCCGTTCATTTATGGATTTGATCGGATTATTGTCAAAATCCAATCCGATCCAATCCGTTAATCCGTTAATAAATAATAATATATACTACTTTATTTATTCTCAATAAAGCATATTATATAGTACATTTTATTTGAAAGCTATGTGCAAATATCCAAGCTAGTCTCTTTATAACTTAAACCTATTCTAATTCAAGTTTTACCACACACAACTTGATGGAAAACCCCTTATCTCACCTTACTAGTCGGTTTAGAAAAAAAATAAGACCTACCCGCAATGTCCTTCATGTCCTTCCAATTTTTCAAACGAAACAAACTTTAAAAACAATAATACATAAACCTAAACCCACTCAGGACCCATTACAAACAAAACACTCACTTGCGTCGCACACATCTCCACCCTCAGGTGCACACATATCGTCCTTGTCATAGCTATGCGCATACGCAACCATATCTTTTTTGTGCATGCACAATTAGCTTGTTGTAGTTCATATTTTATATATACAATCTTGCAATTTTATTCAAAGTCAATATGATTCTTTTATGATTTCTACGGATCACAAGTATGCTATTTTTATTTAGTTATACAATGATTGGCTGTAATAAATTCATAACAAGCATATATTTTTTGTTTTTCAAAAATTAAGTCAAATTGCTTTCTAAAAATTAAGTATTCTTTTCTTTACATTTATCCATAATCTCAATTTTAGAACCATGCTTCGAACGTCGAGTTCGGCTATGCTACAAACTTAATCATAGATTAGGTGAGCATTAAAAATCCGAACCAATCCGATCCACTCCGTAATCCGGTGGATTGGATTTGATTGGATTTGCATGTTTAATGGATTGGATTGGACTGGAAAAATAAAAAATCCGTTATGTGCGGATTGGACACGGATTAAGCCAAAATCCGATCCAATCCGATCTATGTGCACCCCTGCTTATTTATATCATTTTGAATAGCCCTTTAAAGGAGGTCCATCCCGCCGTTTCTCAAAAAATAAAAGCTACAAAGCAAGCATCTTCTTGACATTATACCCTTTTTTCCTAAAAAAATATCTATCAAAATTATCATTGCATTGCTGCCTCACCAGTACACCATGGTGCACGCCTCACAAGATCAGGGTGGCTTAAGCCTTGAGGTCTTTTTTGTAAAATAAACTATGAGATGTCTCCCGCACTACTTAGTACTTAGAGATGTGCTTTTTAAAATAATGTTCTCAACATATAATATCCTCTCTCGAAAGATAATCCTATTTCAAGCTGACTAATCGGCTTTAGTCGCTCCATATGATTTGGATCGACCTGCAACTAGAGATGTCCATAAGCACTCCAAAGAGCAAAGCTCAAATCCATGGGATAGATGCCTTCCATAGATCCCTAGCACAGTAAAATGTGAGATATAAGTAACCCAACAAGAGTAAAGCTCAATCCGTGGGACAGATGCCTCTCCATAGATCCCTAGCACAGTAAAATGTGAGAAATAAGTACCCCAACTCCTCAACTATCCCCACAAAATGGACATAATATTCCCACATCAATCGCAAACTTAGATCTCCATTTTTTTAAGCGGTTGAGGCTCTCATCTAAGCAGCCAAACGAAGAACTTGACCATCAAAAGGGTTTAAACACCAAATTAATCTACAATGACATTGCCGATTTATAGGATCAAATATGGTAGAACCGAAAGGGTCTTATACAATAGTCAGAAAATCATACCAAGCAGTTGCATACAGTGACACTATCTTAACTGCATCTACAATATTCGGTGTATATAAAGGTTTCGCTAGTATGTAGGGTGAGAACTGCATATGTGTCACCCATTCAGCCGCCGATAGAAATAAACAATCCCGTACCCTTCAATCGATTAACCTCCCCCCCTCCCTCCCATCACCACCCTAATTAAACCAAAGCCCCTCCGCCCCCAGTTATACTCTAACCCTCACCTCTCCAATGCTCACCCTGGGCACATCTCCAATGCTGCCACATGAATCTCTCTCCATCACATGGAGCCTCCTCACCGCAGCATGGAGCCACCTCTTGCCCTCTCTCCGCCACCTGGAGCTGTTGCCACTACCACTGCCACCAACAATAGGTTCTATTGTCGGAAGGTTATGTGATTTTTATATTTTTTTGACCTACTTGAAAAACATTAAAAATAATCTAGAAACGGTCTAAATTTACTGGGAAAAAAGTTTAAGTGGTTATTGTCATAAAGACACCAACTGCCAAGCCCACTGAAGTGGTTATTGCCACTGCCGCTCAATACTGAAAGTAGCCTCGGTTACCGAAATTTCTTGGTACAAAAGAGAGCACATGACTAAACATTTACCAATATTGGCCTTGTTGCTGAATATTTTTCTACAACGGCAATTTTGTTTCACTAATATTTAGTTAATTTTTGGAATGTTTATCTGAAATCCCTGAAGTGGTTATTGCCACTGCCGCTCAATACTGAAATTGGCCTCGGTTACCGAAATTTCTTGGTACAAAAGAGAGCACATGACTAAACATTTACCAATATTGGCCTTGTTGCTGAAATATTTTTCTACAACGGCAATTTTGTTTCACTAATATTTAGTTAATTTTTGGAATGTTTATCTGAAATCACAATATCACATCATACTTGCATGAGTGCGCTTCATATTCCGTCTATCTTATACTTATTTGAAACATAAATCTCTTGTATTTGAATTTATTATTTTATTTTTAATTAAATTTGAATTAAAAAACTTCAAATCGCATAATTCCATATATCACTGCATGCTGCTTACTTGGTTGAGACCACCTAACAGAATAAATAAAGCATACTGAGTTTCTAAACCTTAGCTTGATAGGCCTAACAGAACAAATAAAGCATACTGACGTTCTAAACCGTCCCGCTAATACCAATGATCTTTAAATATGGAGGGGCACTCAACCAAACTCAGATCCTCCATCCATTGGCCCCTGTTCAGAAAAAGTCAAACAAAAATTGGGGAGCCATTCCCCATCAGACCACATGCCTCGGAGAAGCAAATCATGGTCAGAAGCTAATGCATAAAATTCTGAAAATCTGATGCTAGATGGACAATCACTCAACAGAAGATGTATCTTATAAGAATGAAAGAAATTTGTCCCTCGGAATCTTGGGCTTTCCTTCGACAAGGACATCTACTTATATGGCTAGAATTTAGATGGATTATATCTACATAGATCCAAGAACAACAATGTGTCTCCCTCTCTATAGTGCATAGCAGAAATGGGTGACAGCTCTTACAAGTGGGCATGAGTGCACGCATGGGCACTAAACAGTATGTGTAATACACAACATGCATCATATAAAAATGCATGTGAAGTGTATGATGTGTCTGCATGTGTGTGGCCGTTAATCCATATAATAGGAAAAGAATGGCCGAAACACTGTATACACTAAATTTATGCAAGAAAACATGGTAGTCATTAAAATGGAATGTTGAAGCTACTTTTATACTACAAAGACAAATCATTTAAATGAGTGTCCACATTCACTTAGAAATTGGATTTTTTTGCAAATCAAAATTATACAATGATGATTAAGTCAACCAGTTCAATGTTGAATCCGAACAAGGTGGGGTTACATAGAGTATTTTATTGATTTTAATTCTTCACTATAAGAATGCATATAAAAACCGACCAAATACAATGTATATCTATTTTATGAACCAAATTCAACGTTAATTGTCAGGGGAATTTTCCCATTTTTTCCTTTATTTTTGGGTTGGAGTATGCTTCGTTGTTTTAGGTTTAGTTTGGAGACCCAGCATACTGAATGATATTAGATACTTACCTCTTTTATCTCTCGTATGAGATGCTGTACACGATTGTTAACAGTTGCACGAGTGCCGGTGACACCAACAGAGCTCACCTGTTTAAGAACAAGAAGTTTCATACATATTTGAGATAGACAAACAACCATCTAAGGACAAAAAAGTTGACACATTAATATTGATGGAGCATGATATAAGTATATGCCAAACATGCAGTTTTTAAATCCTTTTTTGGAAGTATGAAGGATGGCTAGCCGAAAGTGGCCATTCAAATATGAAGGGTGCAGCTAATGAGGGACATTTCGAAAGCATTCAAACAGACATAAAACAGTCATTTGACATCGCATGCAATACATGTTCAAATGTCAGAAATTATACAAGTTAGTGATCCTGTATTTATGTTCTACAACCATGAGAAATGTGGCAGTAAGACAAAATTGACATAAAAAAGTCAACTTGAACAAAAACATAAGGTAAGGCGTGTTTAAAGAGCAGACATCCACAAGTCCAGGTATAATGGAAAAAAGAGATGGAAAAAAGAGTACGGAGATGAAAACAACCATGCACAAGACAATATTTTTCTTAGCCAATTAAAAAACTCAAGCAGAAAAGATTGTACATTTGGAAATAAACTTAAAAATGAATAAAAACCAGAAACTTTATAGATATATATACAAGCAAAAAATCATCCTGAGATAAGTAGATCATCCTGAAATCAGCAAAGACTATATACTTAAAGTTGCCTATAATAAATAAAATTCCAATTCCAGACAAGAGCAGAACTTAACTAGGTAGATAAAACCTTCTGAAGCATCGGCGATGGATTTCATGCGATGCGAAGGTGTCGTAGGTGTAGTCAGGAGTACCTTAAATTACCAATACAGTATCAGGCTATCAGCAAAAACAATGTAAGCACATAGTACAATGTAACAATAAGCTACAATAGGCATCAGTTGTTTGTATTTCCAATGTTACTAACTTAGAACATGGAAAAACATCATGTGAAAATACAGTTGTGATTAGCAACAAGACAGAGAATCTCTTTTGGTCGAACATAATGATCTCATATACCCATACAAAGAACCTCTTCTCTCATTAGGAGTTAATTTTACAATAAGGTTGCAACCTCCATCAATTCCTTTTTACTTTATTGTTCTACGTTAACCGCCTTTTTTTAATCAGTGCCTGTTTTGAGAGGTTTTATGATTAATTACTATCAAGAGATTGAATGATAACCAAAATTTCCAATATAGGTCTCATTGTGTAACTGTCTTTTTGAGTAACAATCTGAGCTTGCATGGTATACTGTTCAGGGCATCCATCCCATGACATTTAATGACAATAAAAAAACCATATGAAAGAATGCACCTCACAAGTGATTCAAAAGAAGGCAAACATGTAATATGAACTTTGGTATGGAACAATTTTATTCTTTCGTTTCACATAAAATCAGTCCATGTTACTTAACAGTGAAGACCATTTTTGCTGCAAATGAATTCGTGCTTGCATTCTTCATTAGATAACTTTTTTGTTGAGAGTTTTATGTCACTTGGTTCTCTGTTTATTTATTTTTCAGTCCTTGCAATGTAATTTGCACATTAAGGTTTCTCTCTTCTATATAAGAGAGCCCTTGGGCACAATGAATGATAACAACTCTATTTCCTTCAACATGGTACCAGCATGGCGGTCCTAGACTGAAGCTTGTACCGAAGATCATGCCCCACCCATAGCCTTATATGCGCCATCGGAGTCACTGCCCATTGGCACCGCCCAATGGTCCCACAGCCACCTGGTTGCCGCCCTTCGACATCACCACCATCCCGCTGCCGCCCAACGACCCTTGTACCACCCCATTGCCGCCTCGCACAGACGTGTTTGTCTGATTTGGTCTGATTTTGGTCTGAAAAGGATGAAATTAGATCATTGTGGTCTCCGTTGAGCCCTAGCACGGACGATTTTTTTTGTTTAGGGTTGGTTGTGGTATGAGTTTACACCCACAACCACCCCCCTTGATGTTCATGTAAACACTTTATTGTTTGTCTACGGCCCTAGTCATGTACCAATCAGGCACTATGTCAGAAAATAGAACTAATCTTCCATCCACATGTGTTTAAAGATCTAGCACCTATTATCAAGATGGATGGCACAAGCTATGAGTTGTAGGCGATGCAGTTCATGAATATCTTGCAGAGCTATTTGATATCTGGTATCTTGCAGAGCTATTTGATATCTGGTAGTGACTCTAGGGAAATAGCCAATGATATCTTGAGTCAGCCCGCAATGAAAGCAATGCATGACATACTCGTAGCTATGTATTGTCAAACGAGGAAAGAGTCGAAAATCTTGCAACTCCAGCATGACATTTTTACGACGAAACAAAGTCATCATCCTTTTCATGCCATGTACACATCTTTTAGGGGTATGTTTGAGAGATTCCATAATTATATACCTTTGACACCCTACCCAGAGTAATCTGGTTACCCGTAACCCCCGATACCCGATTACCCATAGCTCCCATACCCGATTACCCGCGATACTCGGTTACCCGGTCACCCGATACCCTAATCCCCTCCCATGCACAAGCCCACGCCTCCACGGTCCACCTCCCAACTGCACCTCCATCGCCACCTCCTCCCAGCTCCTCCGCCTTCACCCATCTCTGTGCCCTCCTCTCTACTCCTCTGCCTCCCCCGCTTCCTCCCAGCTTTGCTTCCTCCTCCCAGTTCCACCGCGGCACCGCCTCCTCCTCTCAACTCCTCCGCCTCCTCTCAGCTCAGCCTCTTCCTCCCAACTCCTCTACCTCCTCCACCCCTCCTAGCTCCACCTCCTCCTCCCAACTCCTCTATCACCTCCACCCCCTCCCAGCTCCACCTCCTCCCAACTGCGACTCCTCCGCCAGCTCCCAGTTGCGTCGCCTCCTTCCAACTGCGCCTCCTCCGCCTCCCAGGACCGTGCGAGATTCCTTCGACTACCGACCATGCGAAGGTAACTTATTGAATAATTTTTTTACCATATTTGATGATGGCATGTTAGATTTTCACATAGTTGATTTTTAATTTGAGAAATACAAGTATTCACTAATGGAATGTTCGATTTTACATAATTATAGAATGTTAGATGATATGACTTGAAGAATATTTTTCTTGCTTCTCACCAAAAATATTTTCGTGTATTCATTGATGGTATGCTAGATTTTTAATTCCAGATTTTACATGTATTCATTGATGGAATGTTCTCACCAAGAATTTGGATTGTTAATGCACATTTGAGCATGCATCCAAAATATGAGAATATAATTATTTAAACAAATAATTTCCTAAAACTCTTATTTGTATATGTTTATTAAACCTTTTTTGTTGATGTTTTGTAATTATGATTGAATGTTAGGCAACTATGGCCTCTAAACTACCATCTGACAACGCTTCTTCTCCTACGTCTGGAGCTGAAAACGGAAGTGAGCATCCTATTCAGAGGAGCGATACATCAGAATTTTTTGTTCCTGCTAGATCCAATGATCCTGGATGGATTCTAGCGAATCCAAGTACTCCTAGAATGGTTACTTGCTGATTATGACGGAAGGTTGCGACAAGAGGGATCAATCGCAGGAAGCAACATTTGGCTCATATTAAAGGCAATACAGTATCTTGTCCCAAGATGACTCCTGAAGTGAAGAAAGAAATCATGGACAACATGGAGGAAATTAAAGTGAAAAGGAATAAGAAGACCATGAAGATGAAAGACATTCAAGGGCAAGTCTCCGTCAAGATGAATCAACCCTTGGTTGATGAAGAGAGAGATGGGAAAAGGCCCCGAACTTCAGCAGAAGATGTGCCTGTGGAGAATCTCCGCCAATCCACCATCAAAAGTACCTTTGCCAAGGAGGAATGTGCACGTGTGAATTCATTCGTGGCAAAGTATTTCTATGACAATGACATTGCTTTCAATGTTGTCAAAAGTGACTCCTTTCTCCAAATGTGTAAGCAATTGGGCAGTATGGAAGGTCATATAAGCCTCCAACGTATTATGAGCTTACGGAAACTCTTTTGAAGGAACAGATTAAGGAAACAACATATTTCTTACAAGCGCATCGTGATACATGCAAGACTTCTGGATGTTCCAGTATGACGGATGCATGGACTGATAGGAGAGGAAGGAGCATAATGAATATTTGCGTCAACTGCGAGCTGGGAACTAGTTTTCTGAATTCAATTGACTCGTCTGCAGATTCTCATACCGCGGAGTACATTGCGTCCTTAGTGGAAAAGTCCATTGAAGAAGTTGGGCCCGAGAATGTAGTCCAAGTAGTGACAGATAATGCATCTGCTAACATGGTTGCTGGTAGAATTTTAAAAACCAAACACCCACGGATATTCTGGAATTCTTGTGCATCACCTTGCATCGACCTTATGCTATAAGAGATTGGCAAAGAATCGAAGGTGAAAACTGCCATCACAAAGGCAAGGACATTGATTGTATTCATATACAGCCATGCCAAAACATTGAGCTTGATGAGACAGTTTACACAAAAGGGCCAGATAGTGAGGCCGGGAACAACAAGATTTGCTACCATATATCCCACTTTGCAATCTGTGATAGAGAAGAAAGATAAGCTGAGACTTATGTTTTCTTCTGTGAATGGAGAGCTTGTAAATGGCACAAAACCAAGAAGAGGGAAATGGCTTCAGCCATAGTTTTGAGTCCTTTATTTTGGACTCAAGTGTCTTTGGCATTGAAGGTCTTTTCCCCGTTGGTACATGTTCAGCGGATTGTTGATGGAGATAGGAGGCCGGCCATGGGATTTGTATACGGTGAGTTGCAAGATGCTAGAAAAGAGATCATGAGCATTTTCAAAGATGTCGAAGCATCTTAGAAATATTTTGTTTATGCCATTAACTCAAAGTCAAAAGGAAGACTGGATAGCCCCCTCCACCTTGCTGCATATTTTTTGAATCCTTATTTTTTTATAGGGATAATGCTCAAATCCAGAGGGGAGGCCTCGCTTTGAAGGGATTCTTGGTCGTACGGATATTTTCTATCCTGATTTAAAGATCCAAGATATCATCACCATGAAGGAGTTGCCTTTGTATGAAGGGGAAGAGGGACCATTTAGCAAACCTTTGGTTATCAGACAGAGGTCAATCATTGATGGTGATTTCAATCCAGGTATAATTTCTCATTAGAATTAATTGACTTGTATGTTTAACGATTATTAACTATTTCTTCGAAAATAGCTTGTTGGTGGGGATTGCATGGCATGGAAACACCACATTTGAAGGAAATGGCAATGAAAGTTTTAAAGTAGACAGCTTCTTCCTCGGATTGTGAAAGGAATTGCAGCACTTTTGAGGCGGTAAAGTTAAAAAAATGATGCCACATGTTATATGTTGTGTCTCATTAATTATGTGGTAAATGATATATTTATGGTTATTTTGTAGATCCACACGAAGAAAAGGAACATGCTTGAATTCAAGCGATTAAATGACTTGGTGTATGTCAGATTCAACGCTAAATTGAGAGATCGTCGTCTTAAAAAACGAAATGATCCATTTACCACAAATGATAGAACTCATTTGAGAGATTGGATTGGTGAAGAAGATGAAGGTGATGATGAAGTTTTCCAAGGATCGGGGCTGACGTGGAACTTAGTGGCTGATGCAACTGGCGTGGAAGATTTCGTGCAACATAGAAGAAGCCAAAGGCATGCTACTAGTTCAACTTCATTGCCGAGTTTGAATGAACAAGATCTCCCATCTGACGAGGAAAGTGAAGATGAAGACAATATTGCAGCGGAATTTGATGATGACTAGATTAGAATTGCTTTGTACTTTATACCTCGTTGTCGTTTAAACATTTCATTTTTCTTATGCTAGCTTAATTAGTACTTTTGCTACTGTTATTTGTTTTGAATTTCAATTTTCTTTCAGATGCTTACATATTTTGGTGATTGTTGTTAATTATTATGTTTGCTAACCGCTCTATCGAAGTATTGACATTTGATTGATAGATAAATGAAAGACATCTTTTTAGATCTTATGTTGGACCACAATTATGCATAAGTTTAGTTTAATTGTAATCAAATTCGTACATATTTATTTATTTTTAAATAAAAATTAGGAAACCGCGTAGAACCGCATATACCTCGCATACCGCTTAATCGCTATTCAGTGACATGTCCGAACGCATACGCATATCGCTTTCCTAAACCATGTTGCCTATGGAGGAAGGCATACCACAAGCCGACAGACTGGGCATCCCCTCTGCTACATCTTCTCAACTATGACCAAGGTTGCAGAAAGCGGTAGTCGGTATTCAGTCGGCGGGGTCACCAACTAAGGATTAGTCGGCAGTCGGGCGACTAGTCGGAATTAGTCGATCATTAGTCGGTTTTGAATTTTTAATTATTTTAAATATATAAATCAGTTTGTATACATATATTCATATGTATATACATATATTTGTACATTTTATATGACATCATGATGAAACAAAAGAAGTAATTGACTTTAAATATAACATTAAGCATATTAGAATATGTTTGCTTTAAAAAAAAGTGAAAAACAAAAAAAATAAAAAAGGTTGTTGTAAAAGTCGGCCGATTAGTCGGCCGACTAGTCAGCCAGACTAGTCGGGTGGACCGACTAAGGGCCGACTAGGCCTAGTCGAGTCGGCTACCCCTCCGACTCGACTAGTCGGACCGACTAGTCGGCCTAGTCGGCCGACTTTTGCAAGCTTGACTATGACAGCTTCCTGTGGTAGAAGTGGTTGGTTTGCCTCAATTCATAGGAAGGGGCAACGCGATAGACGAGGTTTGCGCCCACGCCAGCCATGTTCATACTGTCATCGATCAGGTCATTCAGAGGATATGTGCTATTCCAAGTACGGATTTCCACCATCAGCCCATGTCGTCGAGCCGGGCCAGACTGATCCTGATTCTATTGATCATCGTTTTGATGACTTTGTTGCACGACTGAGAGAGCATGCCCCCAACTGCTGGATTCTTTAGTGTTTCTGTTGGCTCATCAGATGTTACTACTTCTGCCACTACTAACACTTTAGCTATTGCTCATGCATTTACTAGTCACTCTCGACTAGACCCTTCAGAATGTATCATGGACTCTGGAGATTCTAATCATCTCTGTGGAGATCGCTCACAATTCAGTTCTTATAGCTCCGTACAACCTGATAGATCAGTGGTGACTGCTGATGGGACACATTCTCCCATTACCGGACAGTGACTCCATCAATGTTCCTGCAGAATGTTCTTCATGCACCAAAATTCTCGAAGAATTTATTGCCTATCAGTCATATTACAAAAGATTTACATCGTCGTGTCATTTTTAGCCATGCTTCCCTTGTTTTCAAGATATACTTACGAGCAGGATGATTGGATATGACCGTTAGCATGGAGGGCTTTTCAGGTTGATCCGGCCTCCTTATGTTGGTGCTAATTTTCTTTCTGTTGGATCAATTTCTCCATATACTTTACATCTCCGTGGTCATCTTCCGTTGCAGAAGATATGCCATCTCATCCCTAACACTTCTCTCAAGTTCATTTTTCAGTGTGAACCAGGTCAACTTAGAAAGCATCACCGGTCTAGCTTTCCAAGTTGTCAAAGTCGTAGTAATCAGCCTTTTTTGAGCTTTTTCTTTTTTTATGTAAGGTCCGAGTCGTGTCCTAGATCATCAGAGACAGAGATGTTATTTGGTTGTTGTGGATGATTTTTCCAGACTGCCATGGGTATTTTTCTGAAAGAATAAGTCTGATGCTAGTACTATGATGCGGAATTTTGTGATTGAAATGAAGAATTTTTTTCTCTGTTTCTATTAAATACATGTGTTATGATAATGCTATGAAATTATGTACTATTCGACTCTCCTAATTATTTAGTCCACGTAGCATTATTCACTAGACTTTGTGTACTTATACTTCACAACAGAATAGTGTTGTTGAACGCAAACATCATTACTTTTTGGAAATCACCATGACTTTTCTTATACAGAGTCGGGCTCCTCATTCCTTCTGAGGTGATGAAGTGAGGATGGCATGTTACCTCATCAATCGAATGCCCTCTACCATTTTGGGTAAAAAAAGCACCTTTCTCTTGCATTTCCTGAGAAGGACCTTTTCTCTCTTCTACCACGGGTCTTTGGTTCTGTGGCATTTATCCACCTTTAACATCAAGGTCATGACAGGCTCGCTCCTAGAGCTATCAAATGTATGTGTAAAGGGTACTCTCGTACCCCCAAAGGCTATAGGTGTTTTGATCATGTACATGGAAAATACAATGTTAGTGTTGATGTTACTTTCTTCGAGTCCATCACGTAGTATACTCCTACAAGTGACAGGTTGAGTCCCTCTGAGTCTGGGGATGAGATTGTTCTTCCACCTCCTCCTACACATACCTCAGCATGTTTTCCATGCTCCAATGCCTTCCCCACCAACATGCCTCGGGTAGATTCTGAAATTTTGGTTTCAACTGATGGTCTCGGTGGTTTGAATGGTGAACAAGAACATTTACCGTGGCCCTAAATGTCAATTTCGATCACCAAAATAAAATTTCGATCGAAATTCAACCCAAATTTCGATTATTTCGATGGATCTGTACTAAGGCTGCCCATATTGCTGACAATGTGATCACTTCAATCGAATCTCGGTGATTTGTCGAAATCGAAATTCAATCGAATTCCATCAAATTTGAAGCTATGACATTTACAGGATGAACAGGAAGATGTACATGATGAGCTTGGACCACTAAAGTAGAGTGATCTGGGATGCCATTGCCTTGCTTAAAGGCAAACATACCTTGTACGAGATACCCCCTCGTTAGACACTTGTCTTTGACACGACTTTGAAAGAATTTCAGGAAGTTTGTTACGGGATAATCAGTCGTTGAAATTCCAGATACATACCACAAGGCCCTCAAGGAGAGTTACTGACGACTTGCCATGGAGGAAGAGATGGTTGGGCTCTAGTCTCATGGGAGTGGGACAAAGACTCTTGTTTCTGCTCCAAAAATGGCATTTGTTGTGAGGAGCAAATCGATATTCACTGTCAAGCACAAGGCAGACGATTATGTATACAAGGCACATTTGGTGGCCAAAGGATTTTTACCACAACTTACAGTGCCGATTATCTTGACACATTTTCTCCAGTTGCTCGACATCTAATGCGGATTTTGTTGTTAATTGTTGTGGTACGTGTTTGGCCCCTATTCCAACTTGATATATCAAGAATGCTTTTCTATAGGGTGATCTATTAGAAGAGGTGTATATGCAACAGTCACATGGGATTGATGCAGAGGGGGAGTATGTATGTCGGCTCTATAAGGCTATCTAAGGCCTTAAGCAAAGCCCCAGGGCCTAGTTTCAAAAGTTGTGAGATCTAATTGAACAGAAAGGGGCTTAAGCAAATCATTCCATCTTCGTCTGGAGGACTCAACAAGGTACAGTTGTCATCTTGGTGTATGTTGATGATATTATTGTTGTTGTGGGAAAATAAGTTCATAACATAAACGGATGCCCAAGGGCTCTCTTATATAGGAGAAAAGCCCTAGGTTAATTACACAAGAGATACATGAAGAAAATGTAAAACATAAAAGCACTGAGAGATACAACTATCTCAACATTCCCCCTCAAGCTGGAGCATATATGTCTATCATGCTCAGCTTGGAACAACACCTCTGAAAGGGACCTCTAGCAAGTGCTTTGATGAAGATGTCGGATGTCCAATCTCCAGTAGACACATGAGAGGTGAATATGAGACCTTTCTGGATCATGTCTCTAGTGTAATGGCAATCCACCTCTATATGTTTTGTTCGTTCATGAAAGGCAGGATTATTAGCAATAAATAGAGCTGCTTGATTATCACATACAAGTTGCATAGTAGAGGAACCTCAATAGTAAGATCAGTCAACACCGATCTAACCCACATCATTTCAACACTTCCCTCGGTCATTGCCCTATATTCACTCTGCACTTGATCTAGACACTACTGTCCGCTTCTTGCTTCTCCATGAAATAAGTGACATGCTTATGAAAATAGCAAATCCAGAAGTGGACTTTTTGTCTCTTGGACAACCTGCATAATCTGCATCTGCGAATGTTGTCACCTCAAGGGATGTACCCCTACTGAATATAAGTCCCGAACCAGGTGAATTCTTCAAGTATCTCAAGATCATATGAACGGCATCCATGTGCACGTTCCTGAGCTGCTCCATGAACTGACTGAATTTTATTACTGCAAATGCAATATCTGGCCTGGTGATGGTAGCATATAAGAGTTTCCCAACAAGCTCTTTGTATCTCCTTCTGTCAACTTCCTCGGTGTTCTCATCATACAATCTCATGCTTGCATCCATAGGAGTAGTAGCAGGTTTGCATCCTGGCATACTTGTCTCAGAAAGAAGATCCATAACAAACTTCCCCTGAGTCATCACAAGACCACGCTTGTTCATGGCGAACTCCAACCCAAGGAAGTAACGAAGATTGCCAAGGTCCTTAGTCACAAACTGTTGGGCTAGGAATTCCTTGGCAGCATGAATGCCCTGTTCATCATCTCCTGCAATGACAATATCATCCACATAAACAAGGATAGCCACTGTACCTCTTGGTGTCCTCTTAACAAACAAAGAATTATCCGCAGTAGACCGCACAAACCCTTGTTTCTCTATCAACTCCGATAGCTTCTGGTACCAAGCACTCGGACTCTGCTTCAGGCTCTAAATCACCTTACGAAGTCTGCACACCTTATGGGACTCCCCCTCAGTAGCAAATCCTGGTGGATGTTGCATATATACTTCCGCATGTAGATCTCCATAGAGAAATGCATTCTTCACATCAAGCTAGTAAAGAGGTCAATCCTTGGAAACTGCAACCGAGAGAAGAATGCGGAGTGTCGATACTGGAGAGGTGTCTTGATAGTCCACCCCATAGGTTTGGGTAAACCCCCGAGCCACAAGCCTTGACTTATAGAGGTCCACACTACCATCTGCCCTTTGCTTTACTGTAAATATCCATTTGCAGCATACAACTGATGCACCAAGTGGCACAGAAACAATGCTCCAGGTTCCACGTGACCGAAGAGCTGCCATCTCTTCCTCCATTGCAAGTCACCACTTGTTGTCCTAAAGTGCCTCTTGATATGTACGTGGGATAGTAATAGCATATAGCCCCACTACAAATTTCATGTAGTCCTCTGAAAGATGATCCAAGGAGACATGCGCAGCAAGAGGATATGTAGCACATCGGCGCTGAGGTTTCCTTAAAGCAATAGGTATCTTCAGATCATCTGCTACCCTGTCCTCTGAAATCAATTCTTCCTGTGTATCATTCAAAGCTCCAGTGCCATCAGTAAAAATAGAAATTTCATGACATACCAGAGGCATGATGGATGATGTGGATGGCTCATGAGCAAAGGTGCGAGTAGAAGACCTGTGAGTATAAACATGTGGTAAAAACATGGACTTGATTGCAGGAGGAGGAGGTGGTGGCAGTGGCGGAGACGGTGGTGGAGTGATGAAGGCCGAGGAGTATATGATGGATAAGATGGAGGAGGAGGAACCACAACCGCCTCTCCAGCATTAGTATCAGACAATCTGTCACCTGTAGGAGAAAAATACATAATGGACTCAAAATGTGACGTCAGCACTAACATAGTATTTTCTCCCAACATGATCAAAACAACGATACATTTTTTGGGTATGAAATTAACCAACAAAGTTACATTTGATAGCTCTAAGTGAGAGCTTGTCACGGCCAGGGGTGAAGTTGTGGACAAAGGCCATCGATCCAAAGACTCTGGGAGTGAGAGAATAATTCATTCTCAGGAAATGCAGTCAAGAAAGGAATTTTCTCTCCAAGAACAGTGGAAGGCATGCGGTTCACTAAGTAGCAGACGGTTAGAACCGCATCCCCCCAGAAAGAGTGAGGTGTACGACTTTGAATCAATAAAGTACTCGTGACATCAAGAAGATGACAATGTTTACGTCTTGCCACACCATTTTGCTGGTATGTATAATTGCAAGAAGTCTGATGAATTATACTAAGAGACCTTAGAAATTCTGCTAAATGTAAAGTGGAAAATTCCAAGGCATTATCTGTACGAATGAATATGACATTAGCAAAAAAGATATTATTGACTTCAATAAGAAAAGTTTTAATGATTGAACCAGCTTCAGGCTTATGTTTTAACAAGAATACCCAAGAAAGTCTAGAATGATCATCCACAACAACCATATAAAAACGATGTCCCTGATGATCAGGAACTCGATTCGGACCCCAAATATCAAAATGAAACAACATTAAAGACTGACTACTATGACGACTTGAACGACTCGGAAACGAGGAGCGATGATGTTTACCAAGTTGGCAGCTTCACAATCCAAAGCAGTGCGAGTAGATATCTACGGGAGCACATGAATCATCTTTTGAAGAGGAAGGCGGCCAAAGCGAAGATGCTACATGAATGGAGAAACAAACTTAAAAGGAAGAGAGGCCACCCCAACATAAGATGAAATGGCAAGATTATACAATCCTCTCTTCTCATAGCCATGACCAATCACCCTGCCAGTCAGTATGTCCTGAAATAGCAGAGAAGAGGGGCCAAAGATGGCACGGCAATGTAAATCTTTTGTAATTTGGCTAATTGACAAAAGATTCATCTGAAAATCAGGAGCATATAAGACGTTCTGTAGATACATAGAAGGAGCTAACACAATCTCCCCCTGACCAACAATAGGTAGCTGAACCCCATTGGCAATGACCACAGATCGACCAAGGGGGAGAGACCTATAAGAGGTAAACTATGTCCGATCTCCACACATATGATGAGATGCTCCAAAGTCCATAATCCAATCTGTCGCATCGAAACAGCTACAACTGGCAAACACATAGGAAATACCTGATGGACTCGATGATGCTCTGGTGGTAGTTGCTGCATCAAAGGGACCTATAGCCGGAGTCGTGGGGGTGGTCATCATCTCTCGAAGTCTCGAGATAAAATCATCAAAGTGTCCATCGGTAGAAGGTATAGGAGAAGAATCAATCTGCTCAGCAACACGTGCAAATGCTGGATAGTCATGCTTATGAAAACATTTTTCCTCCGAATGACCACGACGATGGCAATAGGAACAAGGACCATGCTGACGTCCTCCACCTCGACCACCACGACCATGAAGATGAGAAGAGCCTCCTCGTCCACGAGAAACAACCATAGCTGATGAAGTCGCCTGTAGTGTAGTGGTAGGTGTGGTAGTGATCCTGCTCAGTCGTTTGTAGACCTCCTCCATTGGTGGTATCATCTCACCCGTCAGAAGTTGAGTACGTGTTGCATCGTACTCAGAGTCAAGAGACGATAGAAAAACTCCCGTCATTGTAGCATTCCGATACTATTGTTGCTGCTCAATGCTGGTGGTAATGGGCATGAAGCTGTGTAGTCGATCAAACATGCCACACAGATGGGTGAAGTGTGTGTGGAGTGGTCGAATATTCTGTTTGGTCGAAAAAATATCAAACTGTAGTTGGAGGATCTTGCTTTCATTCTTTGCCTGCCCATAGGTATCTGCTAATATATCCCACATAGCCTTGACCGTGGGTTGATTAACAATATCGTTGGCAATCTCCGTGGCAAGTGTCCCAGAGAGCCAGATGCAGGCATATGCATCATCTTGCTTCCAAGATGCATTCATCCCAGTCTTGTCTGTTGGTTCTGCTTCCGTCAGAATGTGCTCCTTATTATGACATTGCATAAGAGTACGAAACTGCATGGACCATAACTCGTTGTTGGTCTCATCCATCTTTACTATGGGAGCGGGGCCCTTGAATGCCTCTGAAGAAGAAAACACATCACTCTTGACGTCGGACACGATATCAATGATCAGAACCACGGATAAGCTGAGGAGTAGACTGGATATATGATGTCTACACAATCATAACGAGGAATGGTTGTATCTGTAGACTCATACAACCATCCTCATAGCCTCTTTTTGAGGGTTAGAGTCTTAGGACGTGATTTAGATGAAGAAAATCACGTTTTTAGACTCAAATCAGACCTCATATAGCACAACTCGATCGTACGAAACCCAAGAAGATCCGGGGTTGGGTGCTTCGACTGGCAGCGACGGCCGAAAGGAGCCCACAACCGCGCAAGGGCGATAGGGCGATGTGAGGCGAGAGGGCTAGATGCCCTGGGGTGCGTGCAACAAGGGGCTGGAGGCCCTAGAAGGCCTTGCGAGGCCCTGGTAGGCGGCGCGCAAGGGGATGGTAGGGCGTCGCGGGAAGGCTTGAGACCCTGGAGGGGGCCGACAGCGGCAGGAAGTGTCCTGAAGGGCTCCGGCGGCGACAGGGGGGCTTGGAGGTCTTTAGGGTTAGGGTGGGATACGGGAACCCGGTCTAAGACCGTTGCTCTGATACCATGTTATGGGAAAATAAATTCATAACATAAACGGAGGCCCAAGGGCTCTCTTATATAGGAGAAAAGCCCTAGGTTAATTACACAAGAGATACATGAAGAAAATGTAAAACATAAAAGTACTGAGAGATACAACTATCTCAACAATTGTTACTGGAGAAGATACCCAGGGTATTACTACGACCAAAGACTTTCCGGGACAACAGTTTGTCACCAAAGACTTGGGTTAACTTCGTTACTTTATGGGTCTGGAATTTGCTAGAAATTGGTAGGGCCTTGTCCTAATCTAAAGAAAGTATGTAACTGATCTCCTTTTAGAAGCAGGAATAACAGGTTGCAGACCAACCTCCACACCTATGGATCCAAATATAAAATTACATGATGATACCATTGAGGAAGTAGATAAAAGAAGGTATAGAGAGCTAATTGGGAAGCTTGTCTATGTTACAATCACCAAACCTTATATTTCTTTTACAGTAAACAAGGTCAACTGGTTTATAAAGCAACCAAGACAGGTGCACATGGATTCAATGTACATGATTTTGAGATACTTGAAGTCTTCTCTAGGCACAGTACTATTATTTAACAGAGGAATTTCACTGTCTGTCACAGCTTGTGCAGATGTGGATTATGTCGGTTGCCCCATGGATATAAGGAATTTCACTGTCTGTCACAACTGGTTTGAATCAGAATATAGGACCATGATGCAGTATAGTACTGAAATGATGTGGGTCGGTTCTATTATTCTTTATGGTTTGGACGTAGATGCATCTCCTCATGCAGTTGGTGTGAAAACCAGGAAGTTCTCTTTATTACAAATAATCCAGCTTTTCACGAAAGAACTAAACATACTGAAGCAGATTGTCACTACACCCATGATATGATTCAAAAGGGGTTTATCACCACTTCTTGTAATAGTTTACGAGACCATACTACAGATGTATTTACCAAGGCTCTTGCCTAAAGACCCTTAAAGAGATGTTGTTCCAGGCTGAGCATGATAGACATCTATGCTCCAGCTTGAAGGGAAGTGTTGAGAGTTTTATGTCACTTGTTTCACTGTTTATTTATTGGCCAACCCTTACAATTTAATTTACCATTACGATTTCTCTGCTTTATATAAGAGAACCCTTGGGCACTATGAATAACAACTCTATTTCCAACAACATTTTCTACTCGTAATGGTCAATCGCTTATGGGGTGGAGGTGGGGGTGTTGGTTCTCAGGCACATATTATATGAGTCAGATACCTTAAAATAAGGGTATGGCTGAGAAAAGTTATCCAAAAGTCACTCAACCAAAGATCGTTTATAGGTTAAAGAAGGAAGAAAGATATATATATAGGAAAATATTCACGTGAAGGGTAGAACAGTTACGTTCGCGCCCATTACTGGAAAAATATACAAGAAAAACGCTGAAGAGATTAGAGAAAATCAACTAAATTGGGAACATTTTCCCAATGAAACAGATGGAATCAGCCGATACTATACAGGATCAAGCAACTCGTCAGAATATGAATTTTCAAAGTGGAGGAGAAGTGATGCAAGCTCGGATTGAAGATTTAATCAAGATAGTGTTTTCCATCGATTTAAGTCAATCAACGAATTTATTTTCGTGAAATAAATTGGATCAACTACAATCTTAATTATTATTGTTGGGAGAAAATAAGAGCTTGTTATTTCTGAGAACCCTGAGCTCTCTTATATAGAGGAGAGCCCTATAAGTAAATTACATAAAGCAGATACAGAGAAATAAAATAGCGAAATGAGTACATAGAGAATATGAAAATACGTAAATATTTCTACACTCCCCCTCAAGCTGGAGCATAGATGTCAATCATGCTCAGCTTGGACGAACACTTCAGGAATGGTCCTCTAAGCAAAGCTTTGGTAAATATATCCGCAGTTTGCTCTCCTGAACTGACATGTGATGTGGAACGGTCTTCTGTTCTGCTTGACGGTGAAGATATCATGCTGCAACTGAAGAGTCTTGGTCTCATTTCGTACCTGAGAGTAGGTTGCGGCCAGGATATCCCACATTGCCTTGGAAGTGGGCTGATGCAACACATCATTGGCGATCTCCATCGTCAATGTTCTTGATAGCCAAACTTTGCCATATGCGTCTTTTGCCTCTCAAGAGGCATGAATCCATGTTTTCTCCACCAGCTCATCATCGGTTTGAATATGCTTCTTGCCATTCGACTCCATGAGGCTCATGAATTGCATGGCCCAGAGTTCATAGTTCGTCCCGTCCATCTTGACAATTGGTGTCGGACCTCTGAAGGCACCTGTGACGGGTACATCGACTTTTTTGTTTGGCATATTGCCGGATGGAGATCACAGGGGTTTTGTAAACCAGAGATAGATGTCTACAAAAACATGTGGGGCGATTGCATATGTAGACTTATGCAATCAAATTCGTCAACTGAAGCGGACTTCGAGACACGACGACCGGAGGAGGAAGCCGACTACAATGGAGCGTAAGCCGACGTGAGGCAGGCTAATGGCGCCGACGTGCGGCTGGGTGACGCGCGTGGCTGGTGGTGCCGAGAAGGGAGGCTGGTGGAAGACAACGTGCGGCTGGCTGGCGGCACCGTCTTGGTGACGCGTACGACTGGGTGGCGTGCACGGCTGGTGATGCAGAGAAAGGGAGGGTTGGCGGCTCCGCACATGTGGAGAAGAAGGGGTGGTGATGCCGGCGCGAGGAGGAAGGGAGGGTGGTTGGTGGGGTTTAGGGTTAGGGTTAGGGTATACGAACTCCGGTCTAGGATCGCCGCTCCGATACCATGTTGGGAGGAAATAAGAGCTAATTCTTTCTGAGAACCATAGGCTCTCTTATATAGAGGAGAGTCCTATGGGTAAATTACATAAAGCGGATACAGAGAAATAAATAGTGAAACAAGTACATAGAGAATATGAAAATATGTAAAGATTTCTACAATTATGATAGATAATTTAGATTAGAGATATTTTAGGAGTCAATAGAGATATCACTTCGATTTTCTTTATTTATTTATCTCACACCCCTCCCCGTATAAAGAGTTAGTATTCTGTCGTTAAGGGAGAAGTTTTAAAATTTTGAATTGAGTGTTGGTTTGGAGAGTGCATACACTGTTATCGACTCTCCTACTCAATTATTAAGATAGATAATTTAAGTCAGAGATATTTTAGGAGTCAATTGGGGTATGGTAGGTGGTTCATTTCTATTTTCTTTATTTATTTGTGTCTCACACCCCTCCCTATATAAAGAGTTGGTATTCTGTCGTTAAGGGGAAAAGTTGTAAAAATTTGAATGGAGTGTTGGTTTGAGAGTACATACACCATTATCTTCCCTCCTAATTTTTTTTAAAGTCTGCAAGGTAGGGGGAAACACTCGGTGGTGCCCGCCCCATCAAAATATATTCAAGTAACTAAAAGAGAAACCTCCAACATCCAAAAGGTTACAACACCCCAAAACACATAGCCTAAAAGAGCATTACAACAACCAGTCATCTAACAGCCTCCTCGCAAAGATCCCCACGTTTTCTTTGTAAAATCTTTGTCTCGAGAAAAGCAAGTCATTTCTTCCACGCCAGACCGCCCATAGAATAGCCATGGGGAATAGCCGCTCCCATCTTGGTCTCGCCCTATTCGCATAAATCGAATTCCAAAAAGCCTGAAACTCCTCGACGCTGCACCATTCAATATCAGCCTCCTACCAGATTTGCGATACCACGGGGCATGTAAAAAAAGGTGTTCCACAGATTCAATTGCATTGTCACAAATTAAGCATTTGTCCGCAATGACGCCCAGGAGCTTGACGCACCGATCACGTGTCATCAACCTCTTCCGCCTGAGAAGCCACAGGAAGATCCCAACACGCTCCGGAAGACTAAGGGCCCAAATAGAAGCACAGTCCCTGTTCAGCACCTCCGAGCTCGCCGACGGCGGTCTGGAGATGGCCCCGTAAGCCCCTTTAACCGAGAACTTCCCTTCCTTCCAGCACCACAAATCTCTTCCCCCAATAGGGGCCCCCACCTTCCCCACGACATCAAGTAGCTCCAAGAATTTCTCAAATCTCCGATCGGAGAAGTTAGCGGAGAACGAAGGCCACCAAGACCCCTCCATCCAGCAACCCGCCACCGAACAAAGCTTATCTTCCGCCAAGGCAAATAACCGCGGAAAACGAGAGCAAAGCGCTCCCGCCTCCGACCAATCATCCACCCAAAAAGCAAAGGACTCCCCCTTCCAACGACCGGCCTGAGGAGAGTTAAATTATTCATGAAGGTCTTCACCACGCCTCTCCAAAAAGGCGTCATGGCCGCAAGGTTAAGCAGTTGCGAATGGGGCGCGCCCTTCACCCCATAGATGTTTCGAACCACCATGCAGACAAGATCATCACCCGGACCCTACACCCTACTAGCCCATTTAAGTAAAAGCGCCTCATTCATCTGCTCAAGAGATTTCACTCCCAGACCCCCCCCCCAATCCTTTCTTCGTAAGACATCCTCCCAACCCACCAGATGGACCCCTCCGTGCCCACTTGGAGAGTTGCCCCACAAAAAAGCGTGCATCTTCCTCTCCAGCCTCGCACGAATCCCCTTCGGTAACTTGTGACTTGCAAGAAAATAAATTGGAATGGACGACAATAACGCCTTGAGCAAGACCAACCTACCTCCCCTCGATAGAATAGAGGCTTTCCACCCCGCCAACCTCAACTCCACCTTCTCCACCACCCTCAACCAATCACGAAGCCTCGCTCTCCCCAGACCCAAAGATATGCCGAGATAATCCATTGGGAGCGTAACGCGAGTAGAAGCCAGACATGCTGCCAACCCATCAGCAACCTGCTTCGCCAGCCCGAAAGGGACAAAACTAGATTTGTTGTCATTTTTGCATACTCCAGACAGTTCCGAGAAGATTTCCAACGTCGTAGCCATGGAGATGGCTTCCTCGACGCCCCCCTCAATTAGGAAAAGAGTGTCGTCCGCGTATTTGATGATCGGTACCCGCACCTCACCCCTCGAGTAGCCTCCAGAAAGATCATGGCTGATCGCACCCGCCGTCATGTCAACCAATACATCTGCAGCAATGATGAATAGCATTGGTGCAAGGGGGCACCCCTGTCGCACCCCCTTACGAGGTTGAATCCAACCCCCCTCCGGCCTACCGTTGATCAAAACCGAAAAGGACGTCGTGGTGATGCAGCGCCTCACCCAAGAGATCCACAAATCGGGGAAGCGCAATCTCCTCAAAACTGACCACAGAAATCTCCAATCAAGGCTATCGTATGCCTTGGCAAAATCCACCTTCCACAGGATACCACTCGTGCCCCTCCTCCGCCAATCAGCAATGATCTCGGAAGCAATCGTTGTGCAATCAGAGATCTGCCGGCCCGGAACGAACGCTGATTGCACTGGAGAAACCAAGCTCGTGAGGACGCCAACCAATCTCGCGACGGTCGTGATTAAATAAAGCGCGTTAGAAATAGCAATGGGACGATAGTCCTCGATGGAAGTCGGCGCCGCACACTTGGGGAGCAGAACAATGAGCGTCCAGTTGCTACGGTCAAAGCCCCTATTCTCTTGGCAGAACTCCAACACCACCTCGAGCACCTCCTGACCAACGAGGTCCCAAAAATCTCTATAGAAGGAGATCGAGAAGCCATCGGGGCCAGGCGCAGCGTCGGCGTTTAGGTCCCAAACAGCATCCTTCACCTCCTCCAAGGTGACGTCACGAACAAGAGCATCGAAAGCAGGCGCCTCCACCATCCTAGTACTCCGTCCCAACCACCTCCACCTCCGTGGGATCGTAGCAGCAGAAGCGGCCCTGAAGTGATTCGCAATAGCCGAGCCCAAGTTTTTATTCCCTTCCAGCCTGACCCCATCAACCATGATAGAATGTAAGGTGTTGGACTTGCGCCTTCCACTAGCAATACAGTGGAAAAAAGAAGTATTCGTGTCCCCTTCCTTCAGCCAAGAGCTCCTCGATCGCTGCCTCCATTCGGTGACACGCTTCTTGTCCTCCATGGCAACCTTCTTTTGTGCTCCCACCCGCGATTCCAATTCAGAGGGCGTGAGCGGCCTCTCATCCTCCAGTGCGTCCAGCACCCGAATCACCTCCTCTGCGTCCTTTCTAGCCGTGCACCTAGCAGCCCTCGTTTCCCTCTTGAACGACGCAAGCCTGACCCGCAAAGAATCAAGCTTTTGGACAAACTTGTAGGCAGCGGAACCCGAAGGCACCGTCTCAACCTAGTGTGAAGCCACAATTTCCCTGAAGCCATCCTCCAACAGCCAGCATTTCTCATATCTAAAAAGCCCCCTATGATCCGGATTCCGGGGCAACCCCAGAACACCACAACACCGGGGTATGGTCAGAACAAGATCTTGGTTTGGTACACACTGATGCCAAAGGAAAAACCTCCATCATCTCATTTGAAACGAAAAAACGATCAAGACGCGAGCGCGTTTTAGAATTCCGCCAAGTAAAGGCCACGTCCTCAGCGTTCATTACTTCAAGGCCGAGCAAATCGATGGTGTCAGCGAAGTCAGCGGAGCCGATGTCCTGGCCCCCTCTCCCCCCGGGCCTGTCCGTAGATAGCAGCGTGACGTTGAAGTCGCCGCCCACCACCCACGGGGTCCTCCTGACCGCCCTCCCAGCCTACAACAGATCTTCCCACAGCTCTCCCCTCACCCCGCTATCACATGGCCCATACACACACGACACCGCCATCTGATCAGACGAGGACGTACCGTTTAAGATCACCGTCAGCACGTGCCGACCACGAGTCTCCGAGGAACATGACCACACCGCCGAGCACCACGCCACCAGCAACCCTCCCGAAGACCCCGAAGCCTCCAGCATTCTGAACTGATCAATACCACCAGTTCCACACGACCTCCAAACTCCTTCCGCCAAGGACTGCAATTTTGTTTCCTGTAGCATGTTGATACCGCATTCCCATTCAGTTACTCTAGAACCCATAATTTTCCGCTTATCTGGATCCCCAAGGCCACGTATATTCCAAGAAAGGATTTTCATTTAGAAACCTCGTCCGACCACCGCATCTGAGCAACTCCTGCAGCCGTCGTCACCCTGATCTGGAAAGGGGAACAAGGGTTAGTCTCTGGTCTTGAAACCCTCGCTCTGCTCCTCCTTCTATATCTCTTCCCGCTCCTTTTGTCGTTGGTTCCCGTCTCCGCGCCGCGAGCCGGGATACTCTCATCCTCCCCTTCTCCGCCGACCTCCGAGGTAGAAGAGGCCATGGCGGAGGACACCAGCGGCCAGGTTCCGCCTTCTTCGAGGATAAAGGTGGGGCAAGGAAGGGACATCCGCTGGGGGACACCCTCCAGTACGTCCCGCAAGCTCCAAGGAGGCAGCATTTGTGTTGGAGAATCCGAGATGGCAGGAACGCTAACAATTTTCAGATTGTCCGAAAGTGCGACTCGACACCCGGACCCGAGAAAAACCACGAGGTAGACCGACCGCCCGGTAGGGAGTCCGGATCCGATAATCGACCCGAGAAACCCAAAGCAGCCCCCGAAAAAGCCACATCGAAGACGGTCCAACAAGCCCTTCGCCCACGTCACACTGCAGATGGAACAATTCTGACGAAAGACATGTCGGTTGAGAGTACTTCTCGAAACGCCGCGTGCCAGCAAACATGCGAGCCCTTCCTTCGAGGGTTGTCTCGGGAATCCAACCACCAGCAACGAACCCGACGCGCCCCTTGGCCTTTCACCTACCGCCGGCCCCGTAGCCACCGACGACCTCGAAACCTCCGGAGGGGGTGGAAGATCGTCGATGGAAAGCTCGATCGCGAAGGAATAGCGTCCCACGTTTAACTCCGAAAACTCACTTCGCCAACCGATCTTGTCAAGGAAAGACCTGGTACATTCGAACAGAATCTTCGTCTCCTTCACCGCGGAGCCTGGCCGAAGGCCATCCTCAAGGACTTCCCGAACATAGCCCCAGCGACTCAACACCCTCCACAAGCATCCAGCCGAACGGGAGAGGAAGGGAACTCCCCTAAACGTAGCCAAGCAAACTTCCATCTCCCTGTAACAATCATCCGCGAAGCGCATCCTTCTCCACACCACGTTCCCGGCGTCCCCATTGCGAACCAGACGCTCCACCTGAGCTTCCGATAGGCCTCGAATACAGCATCGCCTCCTATCCAGCACTACTATGTCCCCCGCGAATTGCGGGCCAAGGAACCCATGTAAATGCGACGAGACCCCATCCATGTCGATAACTTCTCTTACTGCGTGGCCGATAGCCGCATGCATCTTTGGAGCATGCATCTTTGTAGTATGCATGTTACGGTTTCCATTGTAAGCACGTCTCCCTCCTCCGGCATCACCGTTAACAGGACCAGCACCCCCAGCGTTAATCTTCGCGCCCGCCGACGCTGCCCTCCCGACCATGTCCGCATAGGTAGGCCCCCCTTGAGCCACGAGTGCAGAACTTCCTCCCGAGCATCCTCCTTGGAAAGCCGCCTGCTGTTGGACAGGATTCGATACGCTGTTCGTCGAGACCGCCATGCAAGAGGCCAGCCGATGGCCCGCCTTACCGCACGAGAAACACAGCGGTGTAACCGACATGACGACGCGTCGTGGCCCCTCTCCCCGCAGCGGAAGCACCGGCGACCCGGCTTCTTGTGAGAGACGACCGCCCATTCTCTACCACTTCCGTTGTTGCACTCCCCTTTCGCTGCAATCCCTCTTCGCTCCATCTCATCCGCACTTTCAACCATAAATTGAGTAAAGCCAATTTTTTAACAAAAGTTGCCACCATGGGATTCGATCCCTGGTTCAAATGTGGAAGAAAGCAACACATTACCAATGAGACATTGAACATTTAGTTTTTCTAGTAATCCACCTCTCAACTACCGAGCCTCGTCACGTTGATTTCTCTCTTATCTCCACATCCATGTTTTTCCATCTTCATCAACATTCCTTATCATAAATTAAGTTGTCAAACCTAACATAGGTGGGCAACCTATCCTCAAGGTACGCAGATCTCGATGGAACCAAAGTGGCTAAATATAAGAGAAGGGAAAACTCATTGAGGTCCAAGGGCAGCCTATCCTCATTGAGGGCAACCTATCCTCTAGGTTGAGCCTAAGTTGTCAAACTTAAGTCAGGGGAAACCTCCACAAGTTTCATATATCTTAGCAAAACCTAAGTTGTTGCACTAGAGTTGAAGGCAACAGCATTGAGAACCAAGGACTTGGCAATACTCGAGCTAGCATGCTCCATGATGAGGCAACAAAATCAAAGATCAACGACGCAAACACAATGATGATAAAGAATAAAGAGTCCATAAAGCATATTACAAGTTCCAATGAGACAAAGGGAATTACCAAAGACAACAGCAGAAATCCAGTGGGCTTAATATGATAACATGAGTTTGTATCACCTTAACGACCCAGTCTACTATCCAAAGGAGTAACGAGTGATTTTAAGACTTCTCCTCACTGAGGCTTCACTACACACCGCAACCCATAACAAGTGATCCACCCATATATTGTGATCTCTTGTCCATCCAATGAGCACTAAAAAGGCCCAAGAGCCGAGAATACCTTAACGAGGGGCCCTAAACAAACTCGAACTCTCGAGCAAGGGGTCCCCAACTCCGACATGCACAAACTCAAGTAGAAGAGTAAACTTGGACTGAGAAAATCCAAGCAAATGCTCAACTGTCAAGCATTAAATCATGATAAAAAAAGCAAAGCCTCAGATATAAAACAACGAGCCATTAATGCCCCCCAGATCCCTCACCCTTTTTTCTTCCAACATCGAAGTCATCAGAGGTGTTACAGATTTTGTCTCGCCCAACACCATCGACATAACATCGTCGCTCCTCCATCGTTCCCCACCTCATATCTATTTAATATTTTTTATTGTAAAAAAGACAGTTGGGAAAAGGAATGAAAAGTTATGATTCCTGGGAACTCTAGGCTCTCTTACATAGAAGAGAGATGTATGGATAAATTACATAAGATATACACAAGTAATGATAAATAGAGAGATAATACACAAAACATAAAAATATCTCTACACTCCCCCTCAAGATAGAGCATAGATGTCAATCATGCTCAACTTGGATGAAAAGCATTGGTGAAACTATCTACTGTTTGATCTCCCGAACTGACATGAGAGATAGAGATAAAATCTTTCTGGACCACATCACGTATATAGTGGCAGTATGTTTAGTTCTCTCATGAAATGCAGGATTGTTAGCAATGAATAAAGTGGTCTGGTTATCATACTGTAATTGCATAGGAAACATAACATCTATATGTAAATTTGCTAGCAGTGCTCGAACCCACATCATCTTTGTGCTCGTTTGTGCCATAGCCATATATTCTAATTCACAACTTGACCTAGCAACCACAATCTGCTTCTTACTCTTCCAAGAAACAAGAGAACCGCCAATAAATACATCAAAGCCCGAAGTGGACTTTCTATCTTTGGAGCATCCAACATAGTCCGCATATGCACAAGATGTAATAGTAAGTTTAACTCCTTTCCTGAATAACAATCCTGCACCTAGAAACAACTTTAGGTATCGCAATATCATATATACAAGCAGTGTTCGGGAAAGCGACCGAGTAAACTGCATACGCAGCCGCGTACTCATACTCGGCAGCATTTTCGATTCGAGTATGATGAAACGAAAAGGGCCATGTATGCATGTTGATCCATATACTCGGCATTGTATACCCCCTATGTGGCCGCTTTCTAGGCCGTTTTTCTAAGAGAAAATTTTTTTACTGAACCTAAACTCAAATAACCCCACCAGCATAATAACATAAAACCGCATATTCCCCCCATAAAACTGCATACTCCCTGCATAAAACCGCATACTCTCCCGCATAAAACGGCGTACTCCTTGCATACTCTCTCGAATGATGATATTAACATAATATTAAAACTTATTTATATTTTGTGATTATAAAAATTATTAATCAGCATAAAACCGCATACTCCTCGCATACTCTCCTGCAACCACATACTCTCTATGCAGTTACCCCTCCAACTGAATACATGAACATTGTATACAGCATCCATGTGTACATGTTGGGGTTGCTCCATGAACTGACTCACCCGACTAACTGCAAAGAAGATATCATGTCTAGTGATAGTAACATAGAGAAGTTTTCCCATCAATTCTCTATATCTTCTCATGTCTACCTCACTTATATCATCTTCATATAGTCTCACACTGGGATCCAAAAGAGTAGTGGAAGGCCTACACCCAATCATGCATGTCTCAACAAGCATATTTGTTCCTCTGGATCATCAAAAGACCCTGTTGATTCCTAGCAAACTCTAACCCCAAGAAATAACCTTAGGGTGCTAAGATCCTTGATGATAAACTGACGTCCCAGAAACTCCTTTGCCCTTTTTACCTATTGCGCATCATCTCTTGTAACAAGTATGTTATCAACATAGACCATGATAATGACGGTACCCGTGGATGTCCTCTGTACAAACAGTGAATGGTCTGCATTTGACCTTCTAAGCCCATGCTTTTCAATTAAATCTGAGAGCTTCTGAAACCATGCCCTCAGGCTCTACTTCATGCCATATATTGCCTCGTAAAGTCTACAAACCTGTTGACACTCCCCCTCAACAGCAAACCCCGGAGGCTGCTGCATGTAGACTTCTTCCTGGAGATCACCATACAGGAATTCATTTTTAACATCAAGCTGAAATAAAGGCCAATCACGTACCACTACAACTGAGAGAAGAGCTTATAGAGTAGAGTGGTGAGCTACGGGTGAAAAGGTAGCCAGATAATCCACGCCATACGTTTGAGTAAACCCTCGTGCAATGAAGCTGGCCTTGTAACGATCAATGCTTCCATCTGCATTGTGTTTCACTATAAACACACAATTGCAGCTCATTGGGAGCAGGGACCAGGCTCCATGTACCACGCGACTGTAGGGCAGCCATCTACTCCTCCATAGTTAGACGTCACTAACTATCTTTTGATGCCTCCTGATAAGTCTGTGGTATTGCCAAGGCGGATAGTGCAGAGCAAACTTACTGAAATCCTCTGTCAAGCGATCAAAGAAGACATGGGAAGCTAATGGATAAGTGGCATAAGTATACTTCTACTTTCAAATGACCATAGGAACATCCATGTCATCGAAAATCTCCTCAAACTGAATGCTAGCCTCCTGCAAAGATTCCTGCTCAGACACATCTTCGGATCCATCGTTAGAATCCTTGTATTCAGAACATACCTGAGGCGTGTTGGATGACGGGCATAGACCATAAGCAGAAGATAGTCGACGTGTATAGTGACGTGGAAATGGTGGAACGGCAGAAAGAGGTGGGGGTATAGGTGGAGGTAATGTAGATGGAGGTGGTGATAGTTGGGTTGGAACAACCGACACAGACTGGGATGGTGATGGGTTCATAGGAGGAGGTGACATGTAGACTTCATCGCCTGAATCTGAAGAAATCAACCTATCACTTGTAAGAGAAAAGTATAATACCGACTCAAAAAATGTAACATCAACACTAACATAATATTTCATGTGCAATGGAGTATAGCATCTATATCCCTTCTGTGTTCCAGAGTACCCAATAAAAACACATTTGACAGCTCTAAGAGAGAGGTTGTCTAGACCTGGAGACAATTGGTGGACAAATGCGGCCGAGCCAAAAACACGAGTAAGTGAGAACAATTCTTTCTCTAGAAATGCCATATAGAAAGGAATTTTTTCACCCAGAACAGATGAGGGCATGCGATTCACAAGATAACATGTCGTAAGAACTGGATCACCCCAGAATGAATGTGGGGCAGGACTCTGAATAAGAAGAGTTCGGGTAACGTCAAGTAAATGGCGATGCTTTCTCTCTGCAATACTAGTCTGTTGAGAAGTATAGACACATGATATTTGATGAATATTAACACGGGAAGAAAAGAATTAGGAGAGAGCATGCGTACACAATTCCAAAGCATTATACTTCTCAAAAATTTCACAGACAAAGAAAAAATATTATGTACTTCATTGATAAAGGTTATGATAACATCCCCTGCTTCAGATTTATTCTTCAAAAGAAAAACCCGTGACAAAAGAGAAAAATCATCAACTACGACTTGGAAAACATGTGTCTCTGGCGATCGAGAACACGACTTGGACCCTAATTATCAACATGAAATAACTAAAAAAAGGAGCAACTGCACCGACTCTGACGACTAGGAAAAGCATATCGATGACGCTTTCCCAACTGACAAGCCTCGCATGGGAAGGAAGAGCGAGGTGAAATCTGAGGTAGAACAAGACACATCTTCTAGAGTGGAAGGTGACCAAAGCGCAAGTGCCACATGAAAGGTGAAACGGGTCCAGTAGAATGAGAAGATAGGCCTACATAGGGGATTCGGACCAATCGATAGAAGTCACCCTGCTCACGGCTACAGTCAATCACCCTCTGACATATTGCCGGATGTAGAAAATTAGGGTTTTGTAGAACAATATAACTTTGTCTACACTGACATATAGGGATTTGATTGCATATGTGGACTTATGCAATCAAATCCACCAACATTAAAAAGGCTTGTTGACGACGAAGAGGGCCGACAGCGAGGAGGGTCGCCGGCAATAGCGGAACCTGGCGGGACCGACGACGGCGATGGCACCCAGCAGGGATATGACGGTCAGTGGTAGCTTTGACCTAGGATCGCAGAGGTACGACGACCGACGACGACAGTGCCCGGCAGTGGCATGACGGCACGAGAGAGAGGGAGAAGGGCTTGACGAGTGGGTTTAAGGTTAGGGTTTTTCTCGGGTATAAGAGCTATAGCCTAGGACCGCCGCTCTAATACCATGTTGGGAAAAAGAATGACAAGTTATGATTCCTGAGAACTCTAGGCTCTCTTATATAGAGGAGAGACCTATGGGTACATTACATAAGATATAGACATAAGTAAAGATAAATAGAGAGACAACACACAAAAAATAAAAATATTTCTGCAGAGACAATGAAGAAGGATAGAAGTTTTCCGATCTAAAACAGGCTAACCAAAATAAATATATTCGAAAACAAACAATCCATGTATTGGCCCGAGTTAAGCAATTTTTCAATTGTGTCAAATCCAAGGAAGGCCATATCGATATCGAAATCGTTTCGGTCCGCCCGAAAAAGGATATATCGGGATATATCGACGATATCAGTGGAAATGTCGAAAATGGTTCAAAAAAGCTAATTTTTTGCCATTTTTCAGAAATTAACATCATCTAAGATATCAAACCAACAAATAACCTACAAATAAACACTTATATTACACATATCGGTCATTTATAGACCATATATTGCACATATCGGTCATATCGAACATGTCGATATTAATATTGATTTTTGACTTATAAATATTGAAAATGGATTTCATTCAAGTTTTTATAACATGAAATACTACAAATATACACCTAGAAAATACATATAAATCCTTTATGAGGACTATGATCCTTATAGTACACATATCGGTCATGTCGAACATATCGATGATATTGTTAGTTGTGGACATATTATATCTATTGATAATGGAGTTCATCCAAGTACTTTGATCACTAAATAATTTACAAATGTACTCTTACTCTCTTAGATAGCACATATCGATCATCTATGAACCTTATATCGCATATATAGATACAGCGGTACTGTAAGTTGTTGATCTATATATATAAGGGTGATCCTATGAGCGCCCCCTCGTATGAGAGCATGAGAGGATTCCACAATAACCGTTGGATTTTTATTGATAGTAACGGCTGGGATTTTTCGTTGGTCACTGGCACATCACCAGCGCACCAACCCCAATACAGCCATGGTTATTAAGGCGGCAAGGCGACAAGGCGTTCATCCTGGGCGCCTGGGCGCCTAGGCGTCTAACAAAATGTGACCTATATCGCATTTGAGACATGCGACATCTAACTATTAAAAGCAAATGGATGTCGCATGTCTCATATGCGACATCCTTTTTTATTTTTTTAAGCGTATGTCGCATTTTGGAGATGTGATATCAATTAATATATTTTTTTAAGAAAAAATACAGTAAGTATTGGATTTATTTTTCTGTCAAGACCTTTTGTATTTATAAATACATAGTAACTAGAGTGTTAGAGTAATAAATATCATTTAACCAAACATTAGTGATTAATCACAAGAATCAAGAATCACAACACATAAAGGAATCAGAACATAGATAAATAAACAAGCTATGTTTGGCATACAGACAAATTGTTTGGCAAAAAAGGTGGAAAATGTACTAAAAAAACA
Organism: Ottelia alismoides; assembly: GCA_037367405.1. Classification (NCBI taxonomy): domain Eukaryota; kingdom Viridiplantae; phylum Streptophyta; class Magnoliopsida; order Alismatales; family Hydrocharitaceae; genus Ottelia; species Ottelia alismoides. Next base: position 125,186 of record JAZKJV010007407.1, on the reverse strand, counting down.
GACAAATTGTTTGGCATAACAAAACATTTCAAAGACTGAAATACAATAATCTAATACTGCAATGCTTCAATCATCATCATCACACAGGTTAGTTTCTTATTCATGTCCTTCATCTTGCTTTTGGCCATCATCATTAAGATCCATCCAATCATCTTCCTCGTCTTCTTCCTCCTCGTCGTCCGGAACATGAGGAGGTACATATTGTCGCCTAATCACATGTGCACCACGAGTACCACGACGACCACGGCCACGAAGACCACCACGTGCTGAAGTGCTTGGTTGTGCTTGTGGTTGACTCCTTCTTGGACGAGAACTTTCATATGCTTGAGAAGCACATAATGCTTCATCAATGACCCTCAGTGTAAGCCCCGGTACAACCTCTGGTTCCACGTAAAGACCTGTCATCCATTCACTTGACCAATCTAACTCTGAAAGAGCAATTGGATCAAAATCTTTTGCTAAATTCCCGAGCCTCCTATTTTTGAATCTCTCTTCAAGTTGCTTGTTGTATTGGATGTAAACAAGCTTGGAAAGTCTATCAACCTCCAACTTATTCCTCCTCTTTATGTGGACCTGCACATTAATTCAAGTATTACGTAAATTTACAAGTATAAAGTTGCCATTTATATTTGTAAATTTATAAGTGTTTCTAATACATACAAAGTCAAAAGCACTCCAATTGCGTTCACATGAGGAAGATGTGCAACATAGTCGTAAAATACGCTTTGCCACCCGCTTCAAAGCGGGGGTGAGACTTCCATAAGTATCCCACCATTCCACTACACAATAAGTCAACAATGTAAACACATGTTACCATTAAATCATTCAATATAAATAATAAAATGTAACTTACATGGTGGTTTTTTTCCCTTTGTCTAATAGCAATTGCTCTGCCAAACATACCACGAGCTCCTTTCTAGACCTCCATTTCAGAGCATATCACGTCTTGTTGATCGGGATCATCAACCATCCTCTCAAGGCAAAATATGAAATCACCTTCATACCTTCCCATCAATGCCTCATTGTTATCCTTCACTTTGTAATAAAATGCAGGATTCAAGAAACATCCTGCACCATACAAAGGACGAGCCATCTGATTATCCCAACGAGAATCAATAATTTGTAGAATAGGCATGTAATCTGTTTCCTTCCTGCCAAAGTTTTCAATAATCATTTCCTTTGCAGTGTCAAAAGCCCTAGCAATGTATCCCATGGGCGGCTTCTCGTCAGCATCCACTAAACGCAGCACAGTAACGATGGGTTGCACAGCTCTAAGATAATCTTCAATTTTTTCCCAAAAAGCATTCGCCATCACAGTTTCATAGACATGTTTCCCATCCTGTGTCTTCGACCAAGAACTAGTGTTCCACGCCTCAGAAATAAACAAAGACGCCAAAGCTTTCCTTTGCTTGAGCAAACTAGTAAGGGTCAAGTAGTTGGTAGCAAAGCGGATAACTCCGCTTCTAGACAGCTCTTGGTGATCCTCACTGAATTGTAGAAACGCATCATGCAACCGAATATGCTGGTAAATATAGGTTGTTACTTTTCTGGCCCTCTTGATAACTCCTGCAAATTTCTGTAACTTGGAAATATCCTCAAGCATCAGATCCAAGCAGTGTGCAGCACATGGAGTCCAAAAGAGGTTTTTCCTCTTCTCCATCAGTAACTTTCCTGCTAAAACAAAACTGCTTGCATTGTCGGTAACAACTTGTACAACGTTCTCCTCACCCACCATCTCCACAGCCTCGTCTATCAATTTGAACATATACTCACCGGTGTGTACATCGGATGTTGCATTCTTTGCATAAATAAAAAAGGACCCTTCTGGAGAATTAACAAGGAAGTTAATCAGACTTCGTTGTCGTTTATCAGTCCATGCATCACACATAATCGTGCATCCATATGTCCTCCAATGGCTTTCATGCTTCACCTGCAAATCTTTGGTCCTTGCATATAATCTTTCAAGTAGGGGCTTTCGCAATTGGTGATAAGATGGAGGAACAAATCCTCTCCCAGCTTGGACAATAGCCTCCACAGCCACCTCAAAAGCTTCTCGTTGTGCAACATTAAAAGGGATGCCACCTGTATAGAATAGCTCAGCTATGGCATCATATGCCACCTGGGTAGCATCCTTTTTTAAAGCAAACTCAATTGTAGTTTGTTGTGCTTCACCACGAGCCCTTGCTGCCCTCCTTTGTGTCACAACCTCCCATGGTCTAGCAGAACTAAACGAGTCCATAGGACCCTTGCCGTGTGGATCCTTCCGTACAGGTAGCCTATTTGCAGAACATGAACCAGAACCAGATTTAACGTGTTTACTTGTTGTAGCCGTAGGATGTGAGTCATCCAAGATGACTACATGTTCACCATGATCACCATCATCTGCATCTGGAATGTTTGAATCAGCTCCACTACATTTGTAATCAACGACTATCTTCCTCTTCTTGTTACGATTTTTGAAGTCAGCCATCTCTTTCTTAATCTCTATAGTGGCTTTTGGACACATAGATACATCTCGATAACCACCAATCAAGTGTTCTTTCTGCCTTTTGATTCCACCATTAGTAATGTGGCCGCACAATGCACATTGCACCTTATTCTTGTCTAGTGTATTCGGCCAAAAAGAGTACTTCCAACCGGGATCCTTCGATGCCGCTTTCAAGCATGGATCATTCATCTTGTCGGTGAAGCGGGGAATCGGGGATCAATTTCTCCAGGCCTTTGCACAGTAGATGGGGTTGGTGTAGTAGTGGGATTAGGAATGGCATCCCCATCCAAGGATTCCATTGAAGTCATTCTACAATGGGAGAGCAAGAGAATGCACGGAGGTTGTTGGAGCAGGAGGGAGGCCACTGGAGGAGGTAGGGAAGTCGCCGGAGGAGGAGGGAGGCCGTTAGAGGAGGAGGGAGGTCGCTGGAGGAGGTAGGGAGGCCGCTGGAGGAGGAAGGAGACCGCTGGAGGAAGAGGGCGTCTGTTGGAGGTGGTAGGGACTCGGGAGGATGTCGGAGGAGGATGGAGGCCGTCGGAGGAGGAGGGAGCCCGCTGGAGGAGCTAGGGAGGCGACTGCGGAGGAGACAGGGGCGATGCAAGGGGTTTCTCTGCTAAACACGTAATGAGGGTCGGGTCGAATGCGGTGGGGTAATACAGGGTCTGTTCGTATATCGCATTTCAAATATGTGACATGTATATCGTACTTTGAAAATGCGTTATGTATATCGCAATTTCTAAATGCGTTATGTATATCGCATTTTGAAAATGCGATATATGTGTAAGTACGCATAAAAAAAGTCGCCTAGGCGGCGCCCAGGCGCGCCTTGACGCCCAGGCGACCCAAGGCGTGCGCCATTTTTAATGAAAGCAAGGCGTGCTTTCTAGGCGCACGGCTTGGGGCGCCTGGGCGCCTAAGCGGCCGCCTAGGCGCGCCTAGGCGCGCGCCTTAACAACAATGAATCCAGCAGCCTTGGTTCTGCTCCAACCTTCACCTTTCTCTCCCATGCCGCCCCCTTTCTCGTGGTTCGCAGTGCACGACCTCCCAATCCAACAGCCCTATCTATATTCTCCTCTTTCTTGTCGTTGACGGTATACGACACTTTCCAACAGCCCTATCTCGTTTATTTCCTTCTCAGAGACATCGGCCCCACCTCGCCGAATCCGCCTCCTCAAAGCTGATGTGCATGGGTTACCTCCTTCCCGGCAACGCCGGCGTCCCATCTCATTTTGATCCTCCTTTGGGCTTCTCGCCAACTTCACCATAGCCGTATATTTAGGTTTTCCATGAACAAATTAATGTTTCACATAAATAAGCTATCTTAAAATATTCTATCAGAGATTATGCTCTCACGCTGTTTGACAAAATCCCATTTCGTGTTGGAACCATTTAATCCCAACCAAAAAGATAGATGCCAATTTAATTTTAATAGATTAGGAATGATGGAGTGATTTCAACTACAAGGTCATTTAACATAAATATGCAGACGGACTGAAACCACTTTCATGGATATATAGAGGGATTGGCGATATGGGCTCCATTTTGGCAAGATTAATGCATGTCGAGTTTATTTGGATAAAGATTGTGCGGTTTCAATATGCACACATTGCTTGTTTTGGCCAATAATTCAAGAGATAAAAAACATTGACCAGTGAACTTAACATTCTTGTGTTCCCGAGGAGTTTTTCGAGGACAATACGTATCAGGTGTTCTCAGTATTAAAGCCTTGCCTATAAAAAATTGCTAGATCTATTCTAATTTGTTATTTTCCAAGTGCTTTGTGCCCGGATCACCTTAAATACTATTAATATCTTGTTTGTGTGTCGTGGACTGTAGAATGCTATTAAAATGTACTTATCAAGGGCCTATATGTACTTATCTGGAACTAGTCCATCTCGAAGACCAGACTCCAAACCGTATGTTCCTCATTACCGTAGAGATTAAGCATATAAGAAGACAATGTAATATTTGTTGTTTGCAAACTTTCTTCGACGAAGTTGGTAGCTCGGTCAGAGGACGTGTTCCAGGCTCTGAAAGATCAATTCATGATACCAAGGATCAGTGAGGTCTCTCGCTCTATATATTTTGTAGCGACCATATAATTTCATGGTCAAATATAACTATCTGGCAACATGATTTGGTGGATGAACTCTTGTCTAAAGGGATCAATGTCACTGTTTATAACGGACAGATTAAGTATTGCACTGAGACTTTTAGTTCAAACTATAGTTGCCTTTGATTTTGATATCTAATATACGTTCATATTACATTTAATGTCAATGGCAACTCGATGTCATATGCGCAACATAGGGCTCTGAGGTGTGAGTTCAGGAACTCAAGTGAGGATCTTTTTACCTTCACGATTTGTAATCTCTAGTGGACTTTACACAAACATAAAAAGGAGATTATCAGATCAAATGAGCATTGACATTTCCCACTTCTAATCGGGTGGGATGGTTTGAAGCACTTCACATGATTGCCAATGAAGCATCTTTATTACGGCGAAGCAGATGCTACACAAAGGGTTCAGCAAGTCCTTCAGCAACCTTAGTTTCTACTGGATTATTAGAGCCAGTCGCTTCGTAAGCCTTGTGGTCTTTTTTACGATGATCGAACAATAATCTTCCATTGCCCCGACGGTTTGGAATGCCATGAAAGAACCAGAATTGGATAGCACTGTAAAACTAGAAAGTATATTGCTGGATTACATAAATAATGATAATTATGATGCAGTATGTTTGAATTTTTTTTGGCATAAGTTCATGCGGGTAATTTTGGGCATCGCTTGTGCTGATGTGTTGTAATTAATGGACAGGTACCTGTGGATCAACCATGCGTTGCATTAAAGAGTAGTCAATGACACCTTCTTAACATTAGCAGTAGGTTGAAAGCTTGGAAATTGCTACTAATATATATACCTCCCAATTAATAACCGCATTCTTTGCAAAGTGCCAAGTTGAATCATAATTCAGTTTATTCTAAAGAGATAAAAGAACATTGGACGGTGATCTGGGGTTATGTGAAATAAACTTGATCTTATCATGTCCTGTTCTCTCGCATACTTACGAAAGAAGCATCAATTTCTTGAACATTCAAACATTCTAATTTTTTGTTGTGATTAAGTGCTTCTAGAATCAGGATCCCCTCAACCATCTTGAGCACATCCAAAGAGAGGCGCAGAGCTACTGGGCGAGAAGGATGCCATAAAATCAAGCGAGGAGCATCGTAAATGGTGTCAAAATGAGATGGGATGCCGGCATTGTCGGGAAGGAGGTAACCCATGCACATCAGCTTTGAGGAGGCGAATTCGGCAAGATGGGGCCGATGTCTCTGAGAAGGAAATAAACGAGATAGGGTTGTTGGATTACGATGCCATGCACCGTCAACGACGAGAAAGAGGAGAATATAGATAGGGCTGCTGGATTGGGAGGTCGTGCACCGCCAAACACGAGAAGGGGGCGGCATGGGAGAGAAGGTGAAGGTTGGAGCAGAACCACGGCTGCTGGATTGGGGTTGGTGCGTTGGTGATGTGCCAGTGACCAACGAAAAATCCCAGCCGTTACTATCAATTAAAATCCAACGGTTGTTGTGGAATCCTCTCATGCTCTCATAAGAGGGGACTCTCATAGGATCACTCATATATATATATATATATATATATATATATATATTGAAAATGGAGTTTATCCAAGTTCTTAGATCACTAAATAACTTACAAATGTACTCTTAGATCACATATCGATCATCTATAAAGCTTATATTGCATATATCGATCATTTCGAACATATCGATATTAATGTTGATTCTTGACTTATTTTTTTTTAAGAATTGACTTATAGATATTGGAAATGGATTTCATTCAATTTTTACAACATGAAATAACTTGTAAATATACACCAAGTTGAAGAACCATTGTATGCACCCTCCTGTCGCACCGTACCCTACTAGTACGGGGGTCTCGCACCATACCCCTGACCCGGAACAAAGTATATAAATCATAGATTGTTTTAATATTAGGCGTAGCTAGATAGGTAGTGGAAACAAGCTTGCATGAATAATAGCATTGATATATAGGGATATCGAGGAAATATCGGCGATATCGGTCGATATCCTGTATTTTTTGTACTGAATCCATTCATTTTTTTACCGATATGGACCTGTAGAAAGATATACACTCCGATTTCGATACCCACTACCTCTCGATACCGATATATCGCCGATTATATCGCCGATATGGCCTTCCCTGGTCAAATCTTAAGTACAATCTTTTGATGTGATATTGAGATGATGTTTTATTAAGATGAGTGGTCGCTTCTTTAACTCAGCCATGGTCGGTCCCAAGCCCGAGTAAATTAAGGAGGGTTGCGCGTTAGGTAGCAGACAGTCAGTGCAAAAGAGACATTCATTGACTCAAAATAGTTCGGAAAATGTGGGAAAAGGCTTTGTTGTTGTTGAATGGTTGCTTCTTTACATGGGTTGATTCTCTATATGAAACAACCCTATCCTTGCCTAAAAAAACAACCCATCCCTCAGTTATAACTATATTACAAAATGAACAGTATTGGGTTTTCAAGGTTTACACTTGATATTCCTTTCCCCTTGATCTCTTTTCCCAAATCATCAACTCTGATTACCAACCCATCCCTCTTCACGCAGGGCATACTCCTGTGATCCTCATCACATGCATCTCGGCACAGCCCATTTCCAGAACTCCACATGATGGGCACGGTCCCTTGTTACATACCCACCCCCAAATTTCTTCCACCAAATCCAGACAGCACCACATGTTAAGGGGAAAACTAAAAATAAATGAAATAACTTCCAAGAAATGCACTTGTATGCAAAAATTCAAATCATCAGCATAAAAAAATCAAAAGAAGTAAATTACCATTACGACAAATAATCAACCACTTAAATTTGTCCCTCAATTAAACACCACATCAAAAAGTTATTATGCAACTTCATAAGAAAGCAATGAGAAAAAAAAACATACCAATTCTAGCTTGTGTTTGGCAGCCTCTTCTCTTAAAGTTGCAGTTTCCTCCAGAGGTACATCTGGTATCACAAGACCTGCAAGTTTGAATCAGCATATGGCCATTAGCACCCAAGTCTGACAAAATTGCAAATGACCTAAAATTCCGCAGGTGTAAGGAGTTAGGAATAAAATCAAAGACTAGCTTGTAATAAACTACTTAGAAAAAATAAGAGTAAGGACCAAACAAAGTAACAGAAACTATTGCTTCCTCGCAACAATGAAAATGTCAGTATATATACTTTCTCATTGATAATGCACTCGTAAATGCTCATGGAAATGGGAAAAAAAGAACCCCGCAGAAAACGATACAGTAAGATACTACGGACCATTGCAGCCAAATAAAGTAAAGATGCACCTTTGCACATTTGTCAATTTAACAGTTTTTTTAAGAAATAAGGTATTGACTATCTCATTTACCTGAAATTTTGAAAAAAAAAACAAGGGGAATCTAACACGGCATGTAAATTATACATCCATCACGACTCTATTTACAATAATAGGTTGTAATATAACCTTTTCCTTTCCAATGAAAGGAGGAATAGTTAATTTATCTGAATATAACGTGTCATTGTAAACAACACATACTGTGGCGCACAACACACTCACGGTAAAGCAACACACTCATAGTAAAGATTTCTTTAAGAATTCGTGTAGTGTACATAATAAAGATGAAAACCCTAGCCCACAATTCAATTTAAAAAGTATGACTTTATCTCATTAAGAACCCTAGTCCTCTCTTTAAGAGACGGGCTAGTAAGAAAGTTACTAGCATGCCCTTCTTAGTAATAACAACAATAACCACAAGAAAAAGGACCAATATAAACAAAATCGGGGGAATTTCAACACTCCCGCTCAAGCCGAAGCATAAACGTAAAGCTCAGTTTGGAGCTAAACTACTCGAAGTGGTTACGTATGGGAAGGAGCATTTGGTGAAAAGATACATCACTTGATCTTTAAAGTGAACTAGAGAAGTATAAATCCTTTCTGAATCATATATGCAATGTAACTGCAATCAACTTTAACGTGCTTTGTCCACTCATAGAATGTTGGATTGTTGGTGAACAATATGGAAACTACATCATGGCATCTCAATTCCATGTTTCCTTGACATAGAGGCAGAGCTCGCTAAGGATCAAACACGCATGTATCAACTCATTGCTACTTCTCCAATTCTGCACTCAATCAGGCCCCTACAATCTGCTTCTTGCTCTTCCAAGTAACAAACACGAGGACAGAACCCTATAATCGACTTTCAATCAAATAGGCATCCAGAATAGTAAGCATTTATATAGGTGATGATCAAGAGCTTGCATCCTATTAAAAAGGAAGATCCTTCCTATGTTATGTTTGTAGTACTCAATAATCATCATAGCAACATTCCAGTGCACCTTCAAAGGCTTCACAATAAACTAGATGACCTTCTTAACAACAACAAAATTTTGATTGAGTCATCACACAAAAACATTTTTCCACACGTGAACTATATTGGTGTATATAAACATGATGAGAGTTTGTATCATAAAAACGTGCACTTGGATCTGGAAAGATATATTTCATGTTTATGTATCTTTTTATCTATTTCCTTTTCCCTATGTCTACTTTATATAATTTGCCCATAGGTTTCTCCCTATATAAGAGAGCCTAGGGCTCAAGGAATAAACAACTTTCTCTATTTGCCCAACATGGTATCAGAGCGGCGGTCCAAGACCGGAGCTCCTATACCGAAACCCTAATCCTAATCCCCACCTCAAGCCTCTAGCATGTCGCCTTGGGCCCCGCCACCCCCGGTCCGCCGCCTCACCGCCCGCCGCCACGCTCCTACCACCAGGGGTGCTGCCGCACCTCTCTCTCAAGGGGCCCTACCGCCGCACCTCTTACTTCTAGAGGTGATGTCGTTCCCTTCCTCAAGGGGCTTCCTTCCGCAATCCTATCATTCTTCGGCTACCAACACCGCATCTCCGTGTTGATGGGTTTGGTTGCGTAAGTCTACACATGCAACCAAACCTCTTCATGTCAGTGTAGACCAAAGTTTATCTAGTCTACAACCCTAGTCATCTCTAGTCATCATGTTAGAAAGCAAGGTAAATATCTCCATTGTTGGTGCCTTCAGAGGTCATGCACCTATTGTGAAGATGGATGGGACGAACTACGAATTATGGACCACGCAATTCATGAACTAATGAAGTCGACGGGTAAGAAACATATTCTTACCGAGGAAAAGCCGACGGAGCAGAATGGGTTGTATGCCTCATGGGAGGCCGATGATGCATATGCTCAGGTCTGGTTGTCCGGTACCTTGATTCCAGACATTGCAAACGATATCTTGCATCAGCCCACTGCCAAAGCCACGTGGGACAGTCTTGCTGCCACGTATTCACAGGCCAAGAACGAGACAAAAATTCTACAACTTCAACATGACAACTTCACTATAATGTAGAATAGTCGACCTCTGCATGCTCCCTACACAGCATTGCGGGGAATGTTTAAGAAGCTTCATAGCTTCATGCCCCTCATAGCAACTCCAGAGCAGATGAAGACATACCGAAATGCCACGATGGTGGGTGTCTTTCTAGCCTCTCTAGATTCACAATATGAGGCTGCTTCTTCTCAGATGCTGGCAGATGTTAGCATTCCTCCCATGGAGGAGTCTTTCGTAGATTGAGCCAGAGCAATATCTCAAGTCCTGCTCTAGTGCCAAATTTTTCTGCTACGGCAGCCTCTTGTGGAAGAGGTGGCCCATCTCAATTCTGTGGATAGGGACCACGTGATAGAGGTGGGACCATGTGGTAGAGGTGGACGTGGTCGTGGACCACCTTGTACCTACTGTCATCAATCTGGTCATACCGAAGATACATGCTACTCCAAGCATGATTTCCCAGCATCTACTCACATAGCAGAACAGATTCGGCATCATGGCGCTCCACCTGCATCAGATCAGCGATATGATGAACTTGTGTCTTGACTGCGAGATATCATGCCCATCCAGTACTCCTTCACTTGTTTCAGAGAGAAGTTTGGATGTTGCTGCTGCTGCAGGGGCTAGTACCTCAAGTAGTGCTCATACCTCTACTTCTCACCATGCTTCATGTATCTCGGAATGGATTATAGATTCAGGTGCAACAAATCATTTGTGTGGAGGCAAAAATCAGCTCATATACTACAAGCAGGTTTCTCCAGGAAAGACAGTGGTCATAACAGAGGGGACTATTCTCCCATCACAAGACAGGGGAAGATTACCTTGACGCTATCTATGCAGTTGCAGAATGTGTTGCATGCCCCTAATTTCTTAATGAATTTACTGTCGATTAGTCAGATTACTAAGGGTTTACATTGTCGAGCAATAATTGACCCATCATCTCTTGTGTTTCAGAACATTCCTACGGGCAGAGTGATTGGGTGTGGCCGTGAGCAGGGCAGGTTGTATCGACTAGTCCAAACACCATATGCTGGAGCATCCTCTCATTCTACTGGGCATGTCTCTCCTTACCTATGGCATCTGCGCTTTGGACATCTTCCACTTCAGAAACTACGTCAAATCCTTCCCAAGATCTCATCTCGCTCGTCGTTCAATTATGAAGCATGTCAGTTAGGGAAGCATCATCCGTCTGTCTTCCCCAGTCGTCAGAGTCGGAGCAGTAGCTCCCCATTTGAGTTTTTCCATGTAGACATTTGGGGTCCAAGCGTGTTCCCGATCATCAGGGACACAGGTTATATTTAGTTGTTGTGGATGATTTCAATCGTCTGTCGTGCGTTTTCTTGTTAAAGAATAAATCAAAAGCAGGCAATGCTATTATAAATTTTATTAAAGAAGTACATAATATTGTTTCCACCTCAGTCAAAATTGTGTGAACTGATAATGCTCTCGGTTCTCACAGCATGTTACCTCATTAATCGTATGCCATCATCGATGATGGGGAGAAGATACCTTTCTCCCTTGTTTTCCTAGACAAGGAGTTGTTTTCTCTTACCCCTCGTGTTTTTGGGCCCGTTGCGTTCATCCATAGGTTGTCTCCAGGGATTAACAAGCTCTCTCCTAGGGCTATCAAATGCGTTTTTATCCGGTATTACAGGACTCAAAAGGGTTATCGTTGCTATGATCCGCTACCCATGAGGTATTAAGTCAGTATAGATGTCACATATTTTTTTAGTCAGTTGTGTTCTTTTCTCCTACAAGTGGCAGGTTGGTACCATTAAATTCAGATGATGAGATCTATATTCCTCCTCCACCCATGTACCCACCATCACCTCCACCACCACCTCCACCAGCATTACCTCCTCCCATTGTTTTGGTTCCTCCTCTATTACATCACTACAGTCGACGGCCAGTCCCTGATCATGATAATAGTCAATCACCCAGCATGTCCCAGGTTTGTTCTGACAACATTACTTTTAATGATGGGTCTGATGGTGTTTCTCAGCATGGGTTATTTCAGGAAGGGGATGATCAGGTAGGTAGCACAGATGATGCAGAACCTAATTTGCCTATTGCTCTGAGGAAGCAGAAGCGTTTGTGTGCTTCATATCCGATTGCTTCTCATGACACATTTGAGCATATGACGGGTGACTTCAAGAGTTTTGCAGTTGCTTTGTCCGTTGTGGACATACCACGGACATACCAGGAGGCATTGACTGATAGTAGATGGCGTCTGGCTATGGAGGAAGAGATGGTGGCTCTTCAATCAAGAGGTACTTGGAGTCGGAGCCTTGTTCCAGCTCCCACTTGGGCATCTATAGTAAGTTGCAAGTGGGTATTTACAGTAAAGCAAAATGCAGATGGTAGCACTGATAGGTACAAGGCACGATTGATCGCCTGCAGGTTTACTCAGACGTACGAGCTGGATTATCTTGACACATTTTCTCCAGTTGCTCATCATTCTACCTTACGGATTCTTTTATCTATCGTCGTGGTTCGAGATTGGCCCATGTTTCAGTTGGATGTCAAGAATGCTTTTTGTATGGTAATCTTCAGAAAGAAGTCTACATGCAGCAGCCGTCAGGGTTCGCTGCTGAGAGAGAGTGTCCACGGGTATGTAGACTTCATAAGGCAATCTATGTCCTTAAGGAGAGCCCAAGAGCTTGGTTCTAGAATCTCTAAGATTTGTTTGAGAAGCAAGGGTTCAAACGACCGAATGCAGATCATTCTCTTTTCGTACAGAGGACCTCCAGAGGTACGACTACTATTATAATGTATGTTGATGATATACTTATTACAGGAGACGATATGTAGGGAATAAAAAGAGCAAAAATATTTTAAAGGCCGCGAATTTGTTACCAAGGATATAAGAGCTCTTAGATACTTTTTGGGATTGGAGTTTGCCAAAAGTCAACAATGGCTTGTGATGACTCTGAGAAAATATGTCACTGACTTGCTAAGTGACACAGGTATGCTTGGATGTCGACCCGTTTCTACACCCATGGATCCGAGAATGAAGCTGTATGATGATGATACTGATGAGGTTGACAGGAGAGGATACGGGAAACTGGTGGAAAAGCTTTTTTATGTTACCATTACCAGACATGATATCTCATTTGCAGTCAGTCGAGTGAGCCAATTCATGAAACAACCTCATCAGGTACACATGGATGCTATACAAATGATACTAAGGTATCTTAAATCATCTCCAAGTGCAGGGCTGCTATTTAGCAAGGGTGGCACTATTACTATCTCAGCATGCGCAGACGCAGATTATGAGTACCTCAAGGACAAGAAGTCTACATCAAGATTCGCTATATTTGTTGGAGAGTCACTTGTCTCATGGAAAAGTAAGAAGTAAACTGTTGTTGTTGGACCTAGTGTTGAATCTGAGTGTAGAGCTATAGCCCAAGCATGTACAGAAGTGATGTTGGTCCGAGCAGTCCTGACAGATCTACATATAGATGTTTATCTTCCAATGTCGATGAAATGCGACAATCAGGTTGCCCTATTCATTGCTAATAATCATGCATTTCACAAGAGGACAAAGCATGTTGAGGTAGATTGCCATTATATACGTGATATGATCCAGAAGGGCTTCATTTCTACATCCCATGTCAGCTCAGGAGAACAGACGGCAGACATTTTCACGAAAGCCTTACTTAAGTGGTCTTTCCGGAAGTGTTCATCCAAGCTGAACATGATAAATATCTATGTTCCATCTTGAGAGGGAGTGTAATATATTTCATGTTTATGTATCTTTTTATCTATTTTCTTTTCCCTTTGTCTACTTTTTGTAATTTGCCCATAGGTCTCTCCCTATACGAGAGAGCCTAGGGCTCAAGGAATAAACAACTCTCTCAATTTTCCCAATAGGATCCATGAAAATGGACCACTTGATTCCAAGCATTCAAATTTCCTGCAATAAATTAGTGATGTCCTTACATCAGGACATAACAATCTCTTCTTTGCTTTTTGTAACTTCTATTTCAAGGAATAAACAACTCTCTCAATTTTCCCAATAGGATCCATGAAAATGGACCACTTGATTCCAAGCATTCAAATTTCCTGCAATAAATTAGTGATGTCCTTACATCAGGACATCACAATCTCTTCTTTGCTTTTTGTAACTTCTATTTCAAGGAAGTATCCCAAGACTCCTAAAATCTTTTATTACAAACTTTTCTACAAGGGCCTACTTTATTTAGTAAAAAAGGTAAACACTTTATGGAGGTCATCTCATTATTAATTAATTAAAAAGGCACACGACAAGAGCTAGAACTCGAAGAGAGTCTTAGCAAAATGATAATAATTCTCTACATTAAAATGCTCAGAGCGGAAAATAAACCAATTACGTGAAAGCCAAAGTGCATACACTACCACAATCAGCACAAGGAGCTTCTTATTGGGGCAAAATCGAGCACCAATCAAATAGTCCCAAAAGTTCGTTCGGTTAGAGGAGCCACACAAATCAAAACCTAGCCTTGCCCAAATCTCTTATGTTCTGTCACAGTTAAAAAAAGGTGCTTCACTAACTCTACATGTAGTTCACAGAGTGTGCAACTCATGTCATTGTCCAAGCATAGTCTCGAACACCTCTCCTTGGTCAGTAACCAACCATATCGAAGTATCCGAAAAAGACCATGATCCGCAGAGTGTGCAATTCCTAAAGCATCTTGCAATCATGAACACGTCCCTCAGGGTTGAGGCCCCTAGGTCAAGTCGAGTCAAGGCCACATACGCTCTCTTCACAGAGAAAGAGCCACCCGCCACACCCACTGGTGGTAAACACCATAAGGCCATGTGACGCTACTAATGGTCCCGAACAACTAAAGATATTCCGAAAACCTCTAGTCAGAGAAGTTCGAGCGGAACAACAGGGTCCATGTATCATCTTCCCAAGCCTTCCAAACCAACATCTCACGAACGGATGCCAGTGCAAACAAACACGGGAAATGTTCTGGCAACTACCACCACCAATCCGGTCACCGTTCCATCATCATTACAACTTTGAAACAAGCACATGTTCCCCACAACTAGGTGGAACAATGGGGAGTTGACGCAAAATCTCATGGAACCATCTTTCTTCTTAACAAATAGAACAGGAGCACCCCATGGTGACATACTGGACTGTATAAATCCCTTATCTGTCAACTCCTGCAATTGAGTTTTGAGTTCTTTAAGTTCAGCTGGGGCCATTCTGTAAGGAGCTAAGGCAATTGGATTGGTAACCTAAATGAGGTCAATAGTGAATTCAATTTCCCTATCAGGAGGAATTCCTGGTAGTTCGTTTGGAAACACTTCTGGAAACTATTTCACCACAGAGATGTTTTCTAAACTGACAGCTTCTGCCTTAGTATTAAACACGTAAGCAATATAAGAGGAATATCCCTTCCTTATCAACTTCTGGGCTAAGAGACAGGAGATGACATGGGTAGGATATATCCTTTTTTCTCCATAGAAAGTGACTCAACATCACCTGGTTTTCTAAAAGTAACATGCTTCAGATGACAGTCTAGAAGAGCATGATATGTACTCAAGCAATCCATTCCTAGGATAGCATCAAATTCCCTTATCTCCATAGGAATAAGGTCTACTTCAATATAATTTTCTCCTATCTTAACCAAACAATTCCGAAGGACATTCCTAATAATTTCTGGTTCTCCCTTAGGCAAAGAAATTGCTAAAGCATGCTTGAGAGTACTTGTAACTTTATCAGCATATAGGGAGAATCTTTGTGAAATAAAAGAATGACTTGCACCAGAATCAATAAGAGTATGTGCACTTTTACCAAAAATAATAGTGGTACCTGATACAACATCGTCTGCAGATATGGCCTCCTCTAAGGTCATAGCAAAAGCTTTTCCCTCTCTTTGGTTTGATTTCTTCTGTATATTATTTTTATTTTGTTCCCTTGCAGGTGGAGGACGACGTACAACAATATCACGATTTTCATTTTGTATTGGTCTTCCTATTACCCGACGGCTTTGGACAAGTGCGGGACAATTCTGACGTATGTGGCCTATCTCGCCACATTGATAACACCCAGCGGTCCCCTTGCGGCAACTTCCCAGGTGAAACTTTCCACAGTTTGTACATTGTGGAAAAGAAAGAGTTCTGTTTTCAGAAGTCCCAACTGTATAACTATTTGTTTTATTCCCTTGTACTCTAGGAGCTAATCTATTATCTTGCCTTGAATTCCTAGCTATTCTTGGTTCTTTGTTCATGGTTCCTCTCCATAGGGGTCTATCTGCAAACCTTTTCTTTCCATGATCATTGCACTTTCTTCTTTCTATCACCACTCGTTCAGCCCTACGAGCAGCCTCCACTAATTTTGCATAATCAGTATATCCCGTGGCCGATACCATTTCCTTTAAATCAATATGCATACCATCTTCTAGACGTCTACATTTTTCTTCTTCTGTTGCAACCAGAGAAGCAGTAAACTTTGAAAGTTCAGTGAATTTCTTCTCATATTCATCAAACAAATTGCTTCCCTGAGTAAGGAATAGGAATTCCCTACGTTTCTCCTCCTGATAAACCCTTGGGTAATATTTTTCATTGAACTCTTTCTCAAAGATCTCCCATGTAATGGAAGATGGGTTTGGATATTTCATTTTCACCGATGTCCACCAATCATCAGCGCTATCCTTCAGAAGAAATATGGTATACTTCAACTTTTGTTCATCTGTACAGTCCATAAGAGCAAATATTTTCTCCATATTCTTGAACCATTCCCTTGCCTTCTTTGGATCAGTGTCTCCTACAAATGGTTCTCCTCCCAGCTTCTTTACATGCTCAAATGGTAACTGGTACTCAAATTCATGTCTTTTAACAGACTGTGCAGACATGCCTCCTAGAGTTTGAGCTATCAAAGTCAATGTGTCATACACGTTGTTATTATTGTTATTCTCCTGACTAGGGCCGGTCGCTTGTGGCTGCTCTCCTGCCATTGTTTCCTATAAAATAAAACCTCAGTTAGATACTTCATCAACCTAAATCCTCCAATAATGATTCTAGACATCCTCAAAACTATAATATCAATAACTAAATTATCTTCCAATACTTATAGGTCAACTCCTAATATAATTCTTCCTCAAGGTCCTAAAACCTTTGCTCTGATACCACAAGTTGCCACGACCCGTCCCGCTAACCAGAACGTGTCGCGACAGAGATCTTTCTGCTTCTTTTTCCTCAAGTAAACATGTGGCAATCTCATAAAACATAAAACCTTTGTATTTCAAGTTCCTAACACCAAGAAGTGTATTACACAAGTTCTATCTATTACAACTTCTTACAAAATAACACTGACAGTACAAAAACAACGAAAAGCAAAAGACACCTCCTCCAAGTGTATCCGTGGTCCTTTCCCCTGCTATTCGTGATTCTGCTGATCTGTATATAATATAATATAACGGGATGAGTCTAAACCCATCTATGAGCTTAGACCCAGTGAAAGGATCTCAAGCTTTTTACATATAACTAAAAATTGAAATATGAGCAGTATGCCAAACTTATGCTGATAACTTTGAAATAGCTTGAAAAAGAGACTTTATGACAGTAAACATATAACAACATGCTAGATTTGTAACCGAACACTGAAATCACTTCAAAAGCAGATAAACTGAAACATAATTATCGCTATTAAGCTGTTTGTACTAATCACCACTGTGGCTAAGTTATCGGATCATGAACGCTGAAACAAAGCTAAGTCATACGCGCAGACGGTCCCAAAGACCAAAAACACCCTGCATACGGCCCAAAGCCTATATGTATACAGAATGCGGACCCAAAGTCCTCTTGATACCATATCTAATGGTTTGCCATATCTAATGGCGGTTTCAGGGTCATATCTAATGACATCACCATATCTAATGGCTAGTTCATGATTTGTATAAAAGAGCTACTGTGGTGCTTATCTTCTGATTCTGATTCTTTGGCGGTTTCAGGGTCATATCTAATGACATCACCATATCTAATGGCTAGTTCATGATTTGTATAAAAGAGCTACTGTGGTGCTTATCGCTATTAAGCTGTTTGTACTAATCACCACTGTGGCTAAGTTATCGGATCATGAACGCTGAAACAAAGCTAAGTCATACGCGCAGACGGTCCCAAAGACCAAAAACACCCTGCATACGGCCCAAAGCCTATATGTATACAGAATGCGGACCCAAAGTCCTCTTGATACCATATCTAATGGTTTGCCATATCTAATGGCGGTTTCAGGGTCATATCTAATGACATCACCATATCTAATGGCTAGTTCATGATTTGTATAAAAGAGCTATTGTGGTGCTTATCTTCTGATTCTGATTCTTTTCTTGCCACTAATAAACCGTAACTTGCTATTTCAAGCTCATAACAGCTAATTTATGAACATAAAATACTCTTGACATAACAAGCATATTCTGACAACTAGAACTATTAAGAACTTGAAAACTGATCCGTTTTGCATAGTAACTGCACAAAACCTATTTCTTTTAAAAAGCTCAAATCTAAGTAGTGAAACTTATGTCTCGTGTTCCATCAAGAACAAAATGCTTAAAAACGTGTTATCAAGATAAAACTCGTGAAACGACGTCTGAAATACAATCTGAAGCCCAGATTTCATCTCAACCGTATGGTACTTGTAATTCATGCATAAAAGCTTTAGAAACCACAATTTCATACTTGCTATTCAAAACCATGTATAAAAGCTAAAGACTAGTGCTTAAAATAGCGCTTGAGAATCCCTCACCTGATTGTTGTCTAACTTGGGTCGAAAACGTTTCTTTAGTGAAAACCTCCTCTATAGCCGTCTTAGATTGAATACTACGGCTTGGTGCGGACAGAACTTCGTTATGGCTTCGAAAACGCTCTCGATCACTGACAGGGCTTCGCCGCGGTTCCTCTCGTGCTCCTCCCGCAACCTCGGCGGCCTTGCGGCTTTAAGGTGGAGATATGGGCGTGGGATGAAGTGAGGAGGAGTATGGGGGGTCATGGGTATTTATAGGCCCCCTCCCCCTTTACATGTGTGACATGTGTCAACATGTAATGGAGCCTCTAAGCCACATGTTGCCTCTCTTCCATATATGACGACACATGGCATGCCACATGTCTTACTCATGAGAAAACTTGTTGCCCAAGTAATAAGTTTGGTTTATCCATGAGATAACTTGTTGCCCAAGCAAGGTTTGGCTTATCCGCGAGATAACTTGCTGCCCAAGCAAGTGGTTTGGCTTATACACGAGATAACTTGTTGCCCAAGCAAGCAGCTTCACCATGACACGTGTTAGACTTAGGATGCTGACACATGGCGCTATTGAGTTTTTGACACTTGTCCTGACTATATCACGTCCCACGATTTCCTCTTCATGTGTCCACTTTTGCTAATGACGCTTAATTATCACTAACGACGGGTAATTAGCACTAATCATGTTTAATTAATCTTAATGATGTGATTATGGCTAATGAGTATAAATCTATGCCAATGACGCTTAATTATCACTAATGACGGGTAATTAGCATTAATCATGCTTAATTAGTCTTAAGGATGTGATTACGGCTAATGAGTATAAATCTATGCTAATGACGCTTAAATATCGCTAATGATGGGTAATTAGCACTAATCATGCTTAATTAGTCTTAATGATGTGATTATGGCTAATGAGTATAAATCTATTACATTATGGACACTATGCTAGTAGTGGTTTCTACTACTTATAAGGTACTACCAAAAATCCAGATTACTAGATGTGGTACTATGTTTTGATGTGCTACACAATTCATATAACCTTTTTGAAGTCCATTTTATACAAGACGGTCTCTGATATAAACACAACAAGTTTAAATGAAATCATTGCAGAAAGGCGAATCTATTGACTATGGTATCCGTAAAGTGTGAACGCTATCAATCCAATATTTCCTTGAAATAACACTTGATATCATTCAAAAAGCATAGTGTACAAAACGCGTATTACACCATTCCCATTGCCTCGTTTCCCCCTTTAATGGAAAAAATAGTGTTGCTCGCCTGCTGTAGGAGAGATGGACATCTCTCCCATAGAGTAACATGTCGACAAACACAAATGCACCACTTGCTCACCATACAGGCAAGAACATCTGCGACTAAGACAAAAGGCAAAGGTGCAAAGGGACAACCCGGATGGATGCCATGTTAGGGTTAGAAGAAGTCTCCCTCAAGTCAGTTCTTTAACAGTCACTGTGTATGATGCCCTATTGATGCATCTATTCATCCAAGAGATCCATATATCTAGGAAGCCCCTTTTTTATTGGAGGCAAACGCCATTCCATGCAATCATATGCATTCGATAAGTCCACCTTCCAGAGTAAACCGTTAGTATGTTGCCTCTTCCAATTTGTTGCCATTTTAATGGGCATCGCTAGGTTGTCTACTATCTACCTCTCTGGGATAAAAGCTGATTCCATTGGAGAAATAATGTCATCCAAAACTTCCCTTGACTTGTTCATCAGGATTATCGCGGCCACAAGATAAAATAGTGTTCGATAGGGCAATGGCATGAAATTCCCCCATCCTCTTCGAAACTTCTCCTTTGGTAGAAGGAATAAAAAGAGCCTTGTTCACTCTATCAAACCCTACATTTCCTTGTGCAAACTCTACCAGTAAGGCCACTACATTGCCAACTACGTCCTGGAACTCTCCAACATAGGCATTTTGATCTCCTCTCCCCCAAAATCATGTGCCATATATGATACTTATTGAGGGGAAAAAACTACACCAAAGCCAAACGACCGGCACTCCCCACGACCTTGCCTGCGAAATACATTGCAGAAGTAATTCGTTGATGTCTTCCACACGAACTCCATTCCACTAACAGATTATGGATCATGTTTCAATGTCCCATGTTGCTAGATACTACATAAAAAATCAAGTATTAGTATCCCCCTCTTTGATCCATCTTTACATGAATAGGTGCCTCCATTCTGTTACCTTCTTATCATCCTCCTATAAGGTTTTGCTAAGGCTTTCCCTTTCCACTAGTTCCGTCAACGATAAATCAAGAGTATCCTCCATCCTGTCGAGCCTACATACCTCCACTTGGGAATTTGTGTTGCATCTCGACATATGTTTTTGTTGTTCTCGCAAGTCTCTCTTGAAGCCACACAACCACTTTCGCAGTGTCACAAACTTTTGAGACAAGCATGTCATGGTCGAACTAGCACACTCCATGGATCTCCATTACTCAACCACTCGCTCTCTTAACCCATCCTCCAACAGCCAAGATCTCTCAAATTTAAAGAGCGTAGACCGACATAAACCAAAAGAACTCCTTGTATAAGAAATGTCAAATTAATCGTCCCTTGCAAATGTAATATCATCAACATAGAATAAAAGAAATGCAATCACATTCTCACTTTTATCCACGAAGAGTGAGTGATCTGTAAAAGAGTGACAAAGCTCAACATCGTCCAAAGCTTCAAAGAGTATCTGAAATCAAGCTCTTCAACTCTATCAAGCCATACATTTCTTTCTGTAATTTACACTCCTTCGAATATACGCCGTGCTTCTTAAAGCGAGAGGCGGCTGATGCATATAAACTTCTCTAAGATTATTGTTGATGGAAAAAGTTATTCTATTATTTCAAAGAACCCTAATCTCTCTTATATAGACACAGCCCATGGGTAAATTACATAAGATGCAACCAAGAAAATAAAAATAGCATAAACGGTACACCGACTACATAATTATGTCTACACCCCCCCCCAAGATGGAGCATAGATATCAATCATGCTCGGTTCGGAAGAACATATCTGGAATGGTCCTCTGAGCAATGGCTTGGTGAAGATGTCGGCAGTCTGCTCTCCAGAACTAACATTTGAAGTAGAAATCGGTCCCTTTTAGATCATATCTCTAGTGTAGTGGCAGTCGACCTCAATATGTTTTGTTCTTTCATGAAAGGCAGGATTATTGGCAATGAACAATGCGACTTGATTATCACATTGTAGTTGCATGGGTAGAGGTACATCTATATGCAAATCTTCTAGTATAGCTCGAACCCACATCATCTCCGTACTTGCTTGTGTCATGGCCTTATATTCAGATTCAATACTAGATATAGCCACAACAGTTTGTTTATTGCTTTTCCAAGAAACCAGAGAGCTGCCCACAAAAACTGCAAAGCCCGAAGTAGACTTCCGATCCTTAGGGCATCCTGCATAATCTGCATCCGCATATGCCGAGATAGATAACTTTGTTTCCTTTCTAAACAGCAATCATGTGCCTAGAGACGACTTTAGATGCCATAGTATCAAATATATGGCATCCATATGTACCTGTCTCGGTTGTTCCATGAACTGGCTCACCCGACTGAATGCAAAGGCAATATCAGGTCGAGTTATAGTAATGTAAAGAATCTTACCCACCATTTCTCTATGCCTTCTCCTGTCAACTTCCTCCGTATCATTATCATATAATTTCACGATGGGATCCATAGGAGTACTTGGGGGTCTACACCCAACCATGCCCGTCTCGACAAGCATATCTGTAATATATTTCCATTGGGTCATCACAAGGCCCCGTGCATTCCTGGCAAACTCCAACCCCAGAAAGTATCGTAGAGTACCAAGATCCTTCGTAACAAACCGACGGCCCAAATATGTTTTTGCCATCTTTATCCCCTGAGTATCAGCTCCTGTAACCAAAATATCATCAACATACACCATGATGACAATCGTACCTCTGGGAGTCTTATAGACGAACTACAAATGATCCGCATCTGATCTCTTGAATCCTCGTTGTTCAATTAGATGGGAAAGCTTCTGAAACCACGCCCTTGGGCTTTGTTTAAGGTCATATATTGCCTTATGAAGTCTACACATCATATAATTCTCCCCCTCAGCAGTGAACCCCGGAGGTTGCTGCATGTAGACTTCTTCCTGCAGATCGCCATACAAGAATGCATTCTTAACATCAAGTTGAAACAATGGTCAATCACGTACCACCAAAACGGATAAAAGAATACGAAGAGTGGAGTGACGAGCAACTGGAGAGAAGGTATCCATAATCCACGTCATATGTCTGAGTGTAACCTCGCGCCACTAGCCTTGCCTTGTAACAGTCAAGACTACCATTTGCATGATACTTAACGGTGAATACCCATTTGCAGCTAGCGACAGATGCTCCTGGGGGAATGGGAACCAAGCTCCATGTACCCCATGACTGTAGGGCAGTCATTTCCTCCTCCATAGCAAAACGTCAGCAGTCAATCTTCAAGGCATCCTGATAATTCCGTGGTATCTCCACGGAAGACAAAGCCACAGCAAACCTCTGAAAGTCCCATGTGAGACGATGAAAGGAAACCTGGGAAGCAAGAGGATATGATGCACAAGTGCGTTTCTGCTTCCGTATAGCAATAGGGACATCCAAATCATCAACCATAGTACTCATCGGTTCGCATTCCTCCTGCAATGATGAACACAGCACATGCACACTATCCGACCCATCATTAGCAATAACATCTGGACATACCTGATGTAACATCCGAATCCGCACACAAACCCGAACCCGACCCGATAAAGGTCTGATTAACCCAATAAAGTTGTTGGTCAATGCTAAACAACCTAAATCGATCAATTGGTCATGAATAAAAAGTCGTTCGGGTAAAATCGATCAAAAATCGGTCACATCGTAATGTGTGCTCGAAAAAGCCGCGACAGAAAATTCAGAAACCGCGAAACAAACCGAAACCGTCATAAAATCCGATTCAACGGAAAAAGACCAACGGAATCGACCGTTCGTCAATCGGAGGTTGTTTGGTATTTTTTTTAATCGCAAAATTTAACCCAAATCAAAACTATATCTCGAAAATTTTGGGCAACCAAACCCGATAAAAAAATATATATCGATATTATGCTCATATTGATCGTCATTTAGAGACGATCAAAACATGATATTGTGTGTCGAAATCCGAGGCCCAAGGCTCGAATACGGTCAATTTTAATATCTCAAATAAAGAAGAGAAAATATATATATTTCTGCAGTCCAGCAACCATAAGTTCTATTTGCTATTTTTTTCTCTTCCCTCCTTATTCCACTTGGCTCCAAGAATGTTTTCGTTTGGCTACATCCTAAGCCCATACTTTCCCTATTAAATATCACCAAGACCCCCTCTTTATTTCTCCATTCTTGCCCCAACGTGGAAGCTACAGCCTCTCAAAAAAATTCTGGAGTTCCTGGAGCTATTTTGGGAGCTGCTCCTTCATGCATTCTGATTTCTAAGTCAGAGAGATCAAAAGGTACAATTCCTTTCCTTCATTTGCTGCCATCCATGATTTTGTGAAACTAAACCCTTCTTTATTTACATCTATGTCCTAATACACATCTAATTTCTACTAAAAGAGCTTAGCTCTTGGTTTTAATAATTAATATTCAATGATGGAAATTAGGGTTTTTACATGCAAGATTTTACTCTCAAAAATCTCATAAATTGTAATTTCAAGATCTGAATTCAGCCCAATTTAGATTCCATATTCATGCATGTAAAATCTAAACTTCTGTACACTGTTATACTTGCATCCTTTTGTTGCTGCAGTAGAAACGTTATGCTTATATTATTATTTTTGGAAAAAAAACTACTGAAAATTTTCCAAAGTCTACTGTAACTGAGGTTGTAACGAACATGGGACTGGTGAGGTGTGAGAGATTCCAAATTGTTCAAAAAAATAATAATATTCATGATCTAGTCTAAGGGCCGTGTTGAGAGTATTAAAGATAGTGAAGCGTTTAATTAATTGGGTGTTTGAATACCTGAATGTTAGCCAAAATCAATTCCATAGACCTTTTGAAAGACATGTTCTCTAAACTATCAAGTCTTTCCACCATAGATCTGCCCCAAAATGCCTTCACAGGCAGCCTTCCTGGATCTTTCAAGGCCCTCTCTAGTTTAACCTCACTAAATCTACAAAACAACCAATTCACTAGCACTCTTGATGTGCTAGGAAATCGCATCTCCACCACCTCCATTTATACCCCCACATTCACCAAAAGGAAATCGTGACCAAAAATATGATGACAAAACAAGGGTTAGCGGGGGTAAATCCGGTCTCAGTGGTGGAGGAATAGCTGCTATAATCATAACAGTACTAGTTTTTATTCAGTCGTGGCATTTTTCTTAATAAAGAGAAAGTCCAGAATATCCCACTAGATAGAAAAGCATGAGCAGAGACAAGAATTTACTCATGTTCCATCAGATAAAAATGATGGTGCAAAGCACTTCCAGATTGACATCGACCCTGTAGTAATTGTGCATAATGCACCTTCTTCAAATAATATAGCTCCACCAATGGATCAACCCAAGTCAAGTGATGAAGATGACTCAACCAATCAGCCTATCGCAAATAACATTAACAAATTTAACACCGAAGCTATTGCATTCTCAATAGCAGACTTGCAGATGGCAACTGGAAGCTTTAGTATAGACAGCCCAATTGGTGAAGGATCCATCGGGCGTGTCTACTGAGCAATTGGATGATGGGAAGGTTCTGGCCGTCAAAAAAATGATAATAATAAATTCATTGGGCATTTCACAATAAGCATATGAAGATATACCTTTGGACAGAAAGGAAACCTTGGGGTTGAAGATGCTCTGATAAAATGTGAACATTCCAACTAATTATGGAATAACCGTGATTGCTTACTATATCCTACCATGATCATGTAGTTGTGAATCATTGATAACAAATATTCTGTCGGTCATGATAACTCTTACACCTGATCGTACGAGGGTGCGGTGACCCTCAGCTGGGCGGGAGATAGGAAGCTCAGTTAAGGCAGTGGCTGCCAAGTGCGCGGATCTAGGATCCCAGTCCTTTTCACGATTTTACGCAAGCTCGCAGTGTATTTACGCGAGCTCGCAATGTTTTTACGCCTCGTTGGGATCCCGACTTTTGACCAGCTCCGCTGACCCTATTGTTTTAGGATACCCATGTGGGGGATCCTCGGTTTTCAGCTTTTTGTACGAGTTCGTTTGCCCGTTACCGATCGGGCCGATTTCTAGAGTAACTTTTCCGGAGAGTCTCTCACCCGTCTCCAGGGCGTAGTTTTGTAGTAGACCTTTTCCCTTTATTGGACCGCACTTCCAATTAGAGGGCGAGACAGAAGAGCCTTTTTGGAGGCTACCTCACCGCTTGAGTTTTTTATTACTTTTCGCCAGCAGACTCGGCGATGCTACTTCTGAATCATCCATGTAGACATCTAAGTCATCTATAGTTACATCTGAGACAGTTATAGTTGAGGTTTGGTGGAGTTTCAATCAAGTTGATTGCGTTATAATGAATATGGGTTAAGAGATGAAATCATTGCTAACTTGAGTTGGTTAGAAATGAATATAATAAAATTGGATTCAAAATCCTTATGAACTAGTGGACGTGTTGGGAACTTAATTAGGATGCATTATACCACACCGCATGCCTACGGAGGCACCTCAACCCTAAGGCATTATTCATGCCTTAGAGTCATAGTGTGAGGTTATACAAAGACCAAGACCACAGACTATCCACTAGACTTGAATAGATAGATAGAATTGAAAATGCGATTAATCTATCTCAATAAATTAAGAGTAAAATAAAGTATCATCTTACTAGATCCTTGTTAAAATCCATAGCATGGCTTCATCGATAAGTAAATAACATATACTTGCCAGTCTCAATTTCTATGAAAAATATATACATAAGAAATATTGAGTAAACGGGGGGGGGGAATACATGCAGAATAATTTGAAAACATTTTCCTACGCAGGTAGTGGTAGATTTTAATTCATGCATGCATATCTACTTGCTTGCTTATGAAGCTATTAAATGCCTGCTTATTTTATAATATGAAATATGGGTGTACCAGCGCTCGCTAACGCCTCTTCTCCCTACCACGTTTTGGCAAGCAAGGAGCCTACAACACATTAGTAGCTGTTGACGACTTCCGGAGATCGTGTTTATACTAGACGGTACGGTTTCTTTTGTCACTTTTATTGTAGCTTTTGTTCTATTATAATGTAAAATGCCTTTTCTTTCTCTTCTGAATATGTTGGGATATGAGTGTACTGTCAGTCTCATATACATGTTGTATATGCTTATGAGAATTAATGAAAATAAATGTTGGTGACACTTGTTGGTGTTTTATTCTGTGGAGATACAATATTTATTGAATGTGAATGTCATGTGCAAGGGCAGTAGCAGCACGAAAAATTTTCCCTGATTTTCATAACTTAGTATGATGACAGGTGAATGTAATAATGCGAATGCGGCGTAAACGGGTGCCTGGATCCGAGGGTGTCGCACCTGAGGCATGCTGGATGATTGACGTGCAGCATGAGCAGGACCCGACCGACGTATATAATATTTAGGTAATAGTGAGACAGGTGGTTTTGGTGGTGGTGGTGGTGGTGATGATGTTGGCATGACAACAGGAATGAGGATGTACGTTAGTGGACTCAAAATAGGAGGAGGGGGAACATAGACCTCGTCATTAGATGTGGATGAGGCCAACCTGTCACTTGCAGGTGAGAAGTACATAACAGACTCAAAGAACGTAACATCAGCACTAACAAAGTATTTCCTATTTACAAGATCATAGCAACGGTATCCCTTCCGAGTTCGAGAGTAACCCACAAAGACACACTTGACAGCCCTAGGCAAAAGCTTGTCAAGTCCAGGAGACAACTGATGAACAAATGCAACAGCACCAAAAACACGAGGAGTAAGTGAGAATAATTCCTTGTCTGGAAAAACAACAGAAAAATGGAATTTTCTCACCAAGTACCGAGGACGACATACGATTCACAAGGTAACAAGCTGTAAGGACGGTATCTCCCCAAAAAAATAGGTGCACAACTCTGGATAAGCAGGGTTCGAGCAATATCAAGAAGATGGTGATGTTTTCTCTCTGCGACTCCATTTTGTTGAGATGTATATGCATATGTGGTTTGATGAATAATACCTCTTGACGAAAGAAATGTGAGAGAGAACGAGTGCAAAATTCCAAAGCATTATATGTACGAACATATTTCACATGAGAGGAAAAACATTTTTCACTTCATTTATAAGATTTATGATAACATCACCTGCTTCAAATTTATCTTTAATAGAAATACCCACGACAAACGAGAGAAATCATCAACGACTACAAGATAAAACATGTGTCCATGGTGATCAAGAATACGACTCGGACCTAAATATCGACATGGGGAGCTACTGCTCCGACACTAACGACTAGGGAAGGTAGCTCTATGGTGCTTTCACAACTAACATGCTTCACATCGAAAGGAAGAACTCGAAGAAATCTGAGGCAAGAGATGACGCATCTTCTGAAGAGGAAGGTGACCAAAAGCGTAGATACCATGTATACGGAGAGATTGATACGGCTAAATGAGAGGAGACGCTGGCATAGGAATTCCGAATCAGACGAGAAAGATCATCCTGCTCAGAACCACAGCCAATCACCCCGCCCATTAGAATATCCTGAAATATAAGAGACAATGGGTCAAATATAGCGTGATGTATTCGGACTAACAGAAACTAAGTTCATCGAATAATCGGGGGCATGTAAAACATTCTGTAGATGCACAGAAGGCGACAAAGTAATCTTCCCCTGTCCAATAATGGGTGAATGAGTCCAATCAGTTATTACCACTGACCGCCCTGGTGGAATCTCCTTGTATGATGTAAGTCTATCTCTGTCGCAGCAAAGATGGTGTGTTGCACCAGAGTCCATAATCCAATCTGAGACATCAGAACGATGACATGATGGAAAAGCACAAGCACTGCCTGAGGTGCTAGCAGTGGCAGAAGTATTGGCAGACGCTGAAGCAGCACTATCCAAAAAGCCTCCGGAGAGTCTATAGATACGAGAGGCATAATATCTCGCAATCTCACAATGAACTCCTCTGGAAGCAACCATCACCGAGGGTGGTGGAGTAGAAGCATTGGACGAGACATAGATGCTGCTAAGTCTCCGCTAGACTTCCTTCATAGGAGGAATGGTAGCATCAGCAAGAATCTGTGATCGAGCAGCATCAAATTTAAGGATCAAGGGCCGCAAGCAGGAACGCCACCATGGTAGCATTCCTAAATGTCTTCTGCTGCTCGGGGTGGCCGTGAGAGGAATGACACTGTGGAGTTTCTCAAACATCCCCATAGGGATGTATACAAGGAGTGAAGTGGCCGCCCATTCTGCTTCATTGTGAATATGTCGTGCTGGAGCTGTAACATCTTGGTCTCATTTCGCACATGTAAATATGTTACCGCCAGTATGTCCCACATCGCCTTAGCGGTGGGCTGATGGAGAATATCATTAGCAATCTCCATCGATAATGTACCTGAAAGCCAGACCTTGGTGTACGAATCATCAGCCTCCCAGGAGGTACAAATCCCAGTCTCCTCTGTCAGCTCTTCTACGGTAGGAATGTGCTTTTTACCATTCGACTTCATCAGGCTCATGAACTGCATCGCCCAAAGCTCATAGTCCGTCCCATCCACATTGAACATTGGCGCAAGACCTTTGAACACGCCTATGGAGGGCATATCGACCTTATTTTCTGACATATCGCCGGAGATGAAGAACTAGGGTTTGTAGACCAAAAGACAAGTGTCTACATAAACTTCATAGGATTTGAGTGCATATGTGGACTTTACGCACTCAAATCCATATAGATGATGGGGAAGGCGGCTGTGGGTGGGGTCGGCTAGAGTGGGGCAGCCTGGGGTAGGCTGGTGGTTGTAGGGGCCGGCGACGTGGGGGCGGCGAGGTGGCGGCGGGCGGGAGGAAATAAGGGGCGAGAAGGAGGCGGCGGCGCCGGGAGAGAAGGGGGTGGGCGGCGGGCAGTGAGGCTTTTAGGGTTTTGACTCTGATACCATGTTGGTCGAAAAAGTTATTCTATTATTCCAAAGAACCCTAGGCTCTCTTATATAGAGACAGCCCATGGGTAAATTACATAAGATTTAACCAAGAAAATAAAAGTAGCATAAATGGTACACCGACGACACAATTATCTCTACAATTATCATAAAGGAAAACGCTATTTAAATCTAACCAATACAAGGACCAACCATAATTAGCCATGATAGAACCCAAAATATGCACAATGGAGAGGCAAGCCACTAATCTGACAAAAGCTCTTGACAATTATGTGTGCCTTATACCTCTCGATCGGGCCATTCGGGAGATACTTCAAGGTAAATACCCATTTGCATCCAATAATTGCAAATTCTACGATGGGAACAATCAAGGAATGTATGCATTAAGTTTGAAGTGCAAAGATCTCATATTCCATGAGAGCATGCCATTAGTGACAACTCACAAGAATTGTATGGAAAGATAAGGTGCTCACGCAACTCCATCAAAGGATGGGTCATATGTTGCAAAATAACATGTTTGTGAAGGGATGGACAGTATGCAATCGTTTGACCTAGCGAATAGCACAAAAAAGAGACGAGCCACTATGAGGCCATTGCCAATCAAACATGCCTTTTACCTCTCAACCGAGCCATTCAAGAGATACTTCATGATAACCTACTTGCATCTAGTAATTGCAACATCAGCGAGAGGATTAGCCAAAAACATGCGTCAAATATGAAGTGTGAAAATCTCATATTCCATTAAGGCATGCCTTTATATGTGTAAAAAAAGCATTGCGATGACTCACAAGACTTGTATGGCAAGATAAGGTGCTCACAACAATTGTACCTAGCATAGAGTTGAGGAAGATGTTGATCTCGTTTAGGCACGAGATCATGGCTCAACAAGGCGAGCCGACCAGTCTGACTCAAGCGGAGGTGGTTAAATTGAACTAGGTAAGGAAACTTGTAAGTTGCTTGAGGATGAGATGGCTTCCAAGGGGGAGCATTATCTAATAATCCTTGAGTACAAGAAAAAAAGGTGGAAAGGAAGCAACGATCATAGTGTCTTGGTTAAAGGAGGGTGATGAGAGTGCCCATTCTCTTCATAGCAAGATTAGTGCTGAAACGCAACATGGTCCACTCCCTATGCATGTGATTCGAGAGGTGCTTTAGGTAGGGATGGCGATCGTCTGTCAGATAGCATACTACCGGGTTGGTGAGAGCATTCAATTGCAAGAAATTCGTGGGACAATCTTATATATGAATGTGGACTGCTTGTCGAGCCCAAATGGATCCTGAATTTCTTTCATATATTTAGGTATGTTGAAATGTAATGCTGTGGCAGTTTTGGAAGACTTATGGTGGCATTGGGTTTCGAGCGATTGAATCAATCCTGGATACTCCTTTGCCAAAGAAAGAGATCGCGGAGTAGATTCAGAACTTCTACCTCATTAACACATCAAATATTGTTTATCTTATCGTGTAAAGGGTCTTGCCAATGGCCTTCAACAATGTTGGATTCCATCATTGATCCTTCTTACCTAAGGTGGCGTATGATGGACATCATGGTTATCACTTCAGATATTATTGTGGAATAGAAAAGTAAGAAGACCATAAAGATATTGTATAAGGCTGACTTCTCCAATGCATGTAATTGTATTAACTGGAAATTCATTTAGGCCTGCAATTGGTTCCCGAAAGAGAGAATTGTTTGGATGAAGTGATGTGTAACAACAGCCTCATGCTCAGAGCTGGTCAATGAGAGACATGAGAGGGCATTATCCAGCCACAATGAGGTGTCAGACAAGGGTGTCCTTCGGCATAGCTTCCTTAAGTTTCGGTGGTAGACACGTTTTCCAGGACGGTCTCTCAAGTAATGCAAGGGGAGTTCTACCATGGCTACAATTTTAACAATCAATCAATCTCCCAAAACCTTTCCTCTACGGCACGTATCTCCCATCGCTCGGGAATCGTAGAAAAGGAGAATCGGTGGGGATTAAGGTCTGCTAAAAACCTAGAAAGAAAGGTCGAGGAGAGCCAGAAAATCATCAACCCCCAAATGGTGGAGGAGCAACATGTTGTATGCATTGATTGTGGAAGGCTAGGTCACCGGCCAGCCATGTGCATCGCTATTTCACCTGCAGTTAACAAAATCATAGAAGGGAGTATTGCATGCCTAAGTACGGGAGCGAGGTGCACAAGGAAAAAATTGGTGCTGCACAATGTAAGCGGGAGGTCTTTGTAGCTAAAAGCTCGGAAGAGAAGGTGCATAGAAATACTCCAATACCGCCAAGTAAAATTCCTTCCATCAACATGGATAAGGGAGTTAACTCCAATCCAATACACATCTAACTCCAATCCAATACACATCTGTTGTTGATGATAATCGTCCAAGAGAGATGAATTTGGAGGTGATCCTATCAACAATTTTGAGAATCGTAGGGGACGGTTTCTCTGGTTATATTGTAAAGTTGGATGAGGAACTTTGTGTGTGAGGGACTCTCAACTACGAGAAAAATGGGATGCTCATTGTTTCGTGTCAGCACGACACTCCAATTCAATAAAGAGGTCTCAAATTGGCAAATGGAGGACGGACCACCTCAAAGCGATTGATCAAGCTGGTAGCCAGCATTCATTTCATATCCAAGAATGTTCATGTGTTGAATGGGGCCCTTGGAGTTTTGTGATAACTTATGTCCAAACTTATCGGAAGGTTACCTACCAAGATCGGACATTAAGACAATCATGGTAGAAGTTGTGGGTACGCCCATAGTAGAGAATGAGATGGAGACATATGTGTATGGCATTTCATGTTTCAAATGAGTGTTGAGGTTTTGTTACCTTTGCCTCCCCAGTGAATATGACGATGACGGATTCCGAACTAACAAAATTGATTGTCTTGGCACATGTTTTTCAAGATGTACAGCGAACTATGTTTTCCCTAAACAGTGAATGGATGAGGAAGGAGCAGTCGTAGGTGAGATGTTGTTCAAATTAAATCTCTCAAAGAAGCTTTTGTGGGATGAAGAGCTCAACCTGATAGCAATACAACAAGTGGTACGAGGGACATTGCTCAACATTCCTAACATGCTAGGAACCCCTATTCCGAACATTCGTTGGCAAGTCTGATGTCTTTAAGGGACCATTTGCAGATTGCCATGTGTTTCCAACTAGAGGTGCAACCCTCCCTTCAGATGGTTGCTTAATCATGGAAAATAAGGTGACATTAAAGTCGCCCGTAATCGACCAAGCATTTGTCGGAAAGTGTGTCAACCACCTGCAGTGTTGCAGATTCGGTATTCGATATTTAGTAGGAGGGGTCACTGAATAAAGAATAATCCGCATGTGGTCCCTTAAAGACACATGGTTCACCAATGAAGGTTCATAACAAGAGTCCCTGACATGTTAGGAATGTTGAGTGGTGTTTTGGCACCACAGCTTGTATTGTTGTCAGATTGAGGTTTTCATCCAACAAAAGGTTCTTTGGAAGATCTGATTCGAGCCATATCCATATGCAGCTGCTCCCTTGCTGATTGACTTGCTTCCCAAATCCATTCACTGATTTTTAGGCACAACATAGGTTGTTGCACATATTGAAAAACATGTGCCAAGAGAATTACTTCGGTCGGTTTGGAAATCATCATCGTATTCATCGGGGGATGTAGATGTCGCAAGACCTCAACCCTCACTTGAAATAGGAAATGCCCTATACACAAGGAGTCCACCATCGCGTTCTCCACTAGGGTGAACCCACAACTTTAAACATGATTGTCTTGATGTCTGATTGGATGCATCTAACTGTTGCTACACATGGAGGAAATCATGGTCCAGGTTGGACTAGTTCTTCGACTTGGAGGAATTGTTCTCTTTTCCTATGCACATGTCTCAGTATTGCCCCCTTCCAGATCAAACCATATGCATATTGTCCAGAATTCAAGGGTTGGGATGGCTTCAGATTTCACGAAATTTCGGCAAAATTCCGACGAAATTTCAATTTCGACAAGGAACCGAAATCTCGAGCGAAATGGAGATGTGAGGGCAGTTTTCGATCATTTCCTCACAAATGGTGGTAGATATAGGCGAAATGTCATCGAAATTTCGTCAAAATTTTGATGAAATTTCGTATCGACAGGGTATCGATACGATATACGAAACTGATAATTAAACCCTTGGGGAAATACCTCGATCTTTCTTCCTATTCAAAAAAAGCATGTCTCCTTACATGTGGTTTCAAGGAGATGGTCACTGAGTTCTGAACAGCATTTCATTTGGAAGGCACAACCACGATAAGATTCTTCCACAAACTAAAGGACCTGAGGAAGAAGCTCTGTATGTGTAAAGATTAGTGTGTTGCTAGGGAACTGCAATGTAAAGAAGCGCAGCCTTTACTAGACAACCTTTACCAGTATGAGGACAATCACGAGTTGCTCTATGCGAAGTTGAAGGAGAGGTCAAATATGCATAAAATTATCCGAGCTAAGGATACCATGAGGTAGAATGGTGACAAAAATCCATTCAATGGTGGATCAAAAAGGGAGATGCCAATACCGAGTTCCTCCACTCTATAGCCAATGGAAAATGGTGTCGCACTTTTGTTCAAGCTATTTTGGTGGGTTAGACAAATGTGAGAAGGAAGACAAGGATGTGGGCAACGTTGTAGTTGATTCCTTTCGATGCATTAACCGTCATGCACCCCATAGTGGGCGGCAGCGGTTAGGATCCAAGGCACCTACCTTGAATTCCAGCCAAATTGGTGCGATACAAAACATAGTGTTGCTATAATTTTATTTTTGTTGTGTTTTTCTATTGTAAAAAAATCAAAAGTCTGGTGGTGATGCAGTGTGTCTACTACCCAAAAGACCATGGTTCAAATCCCCCCCCTGTGGGGGTTGCGTTAGGTAGTCAACGGCCAGTGTAAAAAAAACCAGACCGTTCAACATGAATTTGAGCAAGAATCCATATAGTTGACACTACTTAAAGTGGGAGAAGGCTTCGCCATTTAAAAAAACAAAAGTCCCAATCTTGGGATGTGTCTTTCGGTTTGGCCCTTTGGGTGTGTCTTTTGGAGGAAATGATACTTACTTAATGTGTTAATTCCCTATATAAAGCAACATAC
The DNA here is from genome assembly GCA_037367405.1 of Ottelia alismoides. Lineage (NCBI taxonomy): Eukaryota > Viridiplantae > Streptophyta > Magnoliopsida > Alismatales > Hydrocharitaceae > Ottelia > Ottelia alismoides. Next base: position 90,283 of record JAZKJV010007407.1, on the reverse strand, counting down.
TCATTTGTAATAAGGACATGAAATGAAGTAAAAGTTGATTAGACATTGGCTTTTTTATCCTCATTTCCACTTTTCAATTTCTTTCTCCTCTCAAATCCTTCAATATAGTTCTCCTCCCTTATCTTCTCCCTTCCCATACAGGTTGGTGTGCTTCTCCTTATCCCCATACCATGATTTCTTCTTTTTTCACCCCAAACAATTCTACCCAAATCTCTAATCCGCGTCAATTGGTTTCAGAGCATGGAGCACGAATCATTCCTGCGATATGACGATCATGTCGAGCATTGGAAAACAATGCTCAACTTGAGTTGTCTTGGCCAATGCTCACGGTCCCGACAGAAGAAATTCAAGACTTGCATTCTATCAAGCATCAAGACGCAACTATGTCTGGATTCATGGCTAGAGGAAGACACACTCAATCATGATGAAGATTTGCACCATGAAACGCCAATACAACACAGATTCGGTAAAAACAAATTCATTCAAGTGACGATTTCACTATTACAATTCATGTGCAAGAAGACAAGGAAGAAATAGGACAGATCCTCGACGAAAGGTCCTATGAATGAAGAGTAAGAAGTTCTAGATATGTTCCACTTGGGATACAAAGAATAAGAAATAAAAAAAAGACAACAATAATGACACTCTAGCCACTTTCCAGGCCGATATCCAGGTAACTTCAGAATTACATCCACCATTTCTGAAGCCTTCTCCAGCAACCTTTACCACCCCAATCCATCTGCCAACCCCGCAGCAGCCCCCCTCCGCCATTAAAACACCCCCGACACCCCCTGCTTCAAATCCGCTACCCCTGCCACCTTTACTACAACTGTCACCCTTTCTCAAATTGCCACCACCATCGGAATCACCATCCATACAAGTCCTTACACCTCTAATCAATCCCCATAACCCCTGCAGCGCCAACCACAGCACCCGATGTCGACCTCGCTTTAACAACCATCATCGTCGGCTCCACTAGGATCTCCACCATGTGCAGATCCGCAAGCACAAGCTCCATTGTCATTGTTCGCCCCGACTTTTGGCTTAAGTGAAGGGATAGAAAATTTGCAGCCATGCCCTTCAGTGCAAAACAAAAATAAATGTAATGCTGAATATAAGAAAAAATATCTCAAATTGAGAAGATTTAACCAACATTTTCAAATGAAGTTCTCCAACGCTAGACCCGGAGATCAAGTAACTCGTCATGAGACAAAATTTTCAAATCGGAGGAGAATTGATGATGTGCAAACATAGTGTTGTTGTAATTTTATTTCTGTTGTGTTATTTTATTGAAAAAAAACAAAAAAGTCACATTCTTAGGATGAGTCTTTTAGTCTGGGTGTCTTTTGGCAGAAAAGGTGCTTTCTTAACAGTGTTGCGGAAGTTGGCGTTTGGTATTCAATCGGAGGGGTCATTGAATAAAGAATATTTGGTATTCGAGAGAATATTCAGAAATATTTGGTTATGTATACTTTTAATTATTTTAAATATAAAAAGGGGAAAAGGAGTATGCTCCCTGGGAGCACGTAAATTTTTTTACCCATATTTTTTAATTTTATTGAAATGAAACCTAGAAGAGCTTAGATCACCATATATCACTATGTTGTCATTGAAAATTCACCTTAATTCGATACTTCTATCCCCTCCATTAAGACTGTCAATTTTTAGCGGTCTCAGAATTGCTGAAATTGACCCCCTCTTGATCGACATGTTAGGAATGTATGTTTTACATGAAATTTGAAACACATATTCCACGTATCATTCTAAGTAAATCCCACATGGGTTTCATTTCAAAAAAATAAAAAAATGAGAAAAAAAAGGTGGGAGCATACTCTTATATACTCCTAGGGAGCATACTCACTTAACCCATATACATATATGGCCATCAATCAATACTAGTCCAATCCAAAATAAAAGTACTAATTACCAAGTTACATATATAGGGAGTGTCAAAAAAAGTTACATATATAGAGAGGTTTAGCATTTGTGGTGATACCATGATAAATGGGGACATTTAAAAATAAAAAAATAATAATCAACAGTCTGTTGCAATAGTCGGTCGAATACTAGAATATTCGGGAATATTCGGATTGGACCGAATATTGATCGAACAGCAATATTCTATTCAGGTACCCAACAGAATAAGAATATTCGACCGAATATTCGATCTATTCGGCCTTGTGTGGAAGTTCAGCTTCTCTAAGATGTATGGTTATGTCCACTAGCGCTTCGTGTGAGCTACTCTAGCTAGATGTGGTTTCTCATATATGTGGATCTCTTGGATGAAGAGATGTATAACGTCTCTGTCAGTTCCGATCAATGGGAAACCCGAAGAAAGATTTTTTTAACCACAGCAGGGGATGAGGCAGGGTTGCCCTCTTACTCCATTGCTTTTTTACTTGCAGCGGATGTTCTTGCTATCACGATGAAGCAGGGAATACAAAGGTAAGGTGCCTCGGGTTACATTGGAATGGCATCTCCATTCCCCCCTTGCAGTATGCAAATGACACCGTTTTCTTTAGTGAGGGAGGATACTGTTGGGAAACGTGAATGAGATGATCTATTCCATAGCCCTAGGCTCTCTTATATAGGAGAGTAGCCTATGGGTAAATTACATAAAGAGAATAACAAGAAAATAAAATAACAAAGAGATACAGTTATTCAATATGCGTCAACACTCCCCCTCAAGATGGAGCATAGATGTCAATCATGCTCAGCTTGGAAGCACACTTCTGAAATGGACCTCGTAACAATGCCTTGGTGAATATGTCTGCAGTCTGGTTCTCTGAAGTAACATGAGATGTGGCAATGAATCCTTTCTGAATCATATCACGTATGAAGTGACAATCCACCTCAATATGCTTGGTCCGCTCATGAAATGCAGGATTGTTTGCAATAAACAAAGCAGCCTGATTATCACATTCCAAGTTCATAGGAAGTGGTACATCTAGGTATAAATCTGTCAGCACCGCTTTCACCCACATCATCTCTGTAGTAGCCTGGGCCATAGCCCTATATTCGGATTCAGCACTTGATCTAGCTACCACAGTTTGTTTCTTACTCCTCCATGAGACTAGGGCATCTCCAACATAGACAGCATACCCTGAGGTGGACTTCCTATCCTTGGGACATCCTGCATAGTCTGCATCTGCGCGTGCTGAGATAGAAATCTCCTTTCCTTTCTTGAATAGCAGACCTGCACCTGGAGAAGATTTGAGATATCTAAGTATCATATGTATTGCATCCATATGCACCTGGCGTGGTTGCTCCATGAACTGGCTCACACGGCTCACTGCAAACAATATATCTGGCCTAGTGATCGTGACATATAACAGTTTGCCTACCAGTTCTCTATATCTTCTCCTGTCCACCTCCTCTGTGTCATCATCATACAGCTTCATGCTAGGATCCATTGGTGTCGTAGCAGGTCGACACCCTAGCATACCTGTCTCACTCAGTAGATCAGTAACATACTTCCTCTGTGACATGACTAATCCATACGGATTTCTGGCAAACTCCAGCCCCAGAAAATACCTAAGGACTCCCAGGTCCTTGGTGACAAACTCGATCCCCAGCCTTTCCTTTGCCTGCTTAATGCCCTGGTCATCATCACCTGTAATCAAGATATCATCAACATAAACCATGATTACAATGATACCTCTCGCCGTCTTCTGTACAAACAAGGAATGATCAGCATTGGAGCGTTTATATCCTTGTTTCTCAAAGAGGTCTGACAGCTTCTGGAACCATGCTCTGGGGCTCTGCTTAAGGCCATAGATGGCCTTATGTAATCTGCAAAGCTTGGAACACTCCCCCTCAACAGCAAAACCTGGTGGCTGTTGCATATAGACTTCCTCCTGCAAGTCTCCATACAGAAATGCATTCTTCACGTCCAGTTGATAGAGTGGCCAGTCTCTAGCAACTGCAACTGATAACAGGATCCGTAGAGTGGAATGACGTGCCACAGGGGAGAACGTGTCAAGGTAATCTACCCCATATGTCTGTGTGAATCCCCGTGCAACTAGGCGTGCCTTGTACCTGTCAATGGAGCCATCTGCATTGTGCTTAACTGTAAACACCCATTTGCAACTCACCGGGCTGACATCTGGAGGTATAGGAACCAAACTCCAGGTTCCTCTAGACTGAAGTGCCGCCATCTCTTCTTCCATTGCTAGCCGCCATCTAGCATCCTGCAAAGCATCATGGTGGTTCCGTGGAATGTCTATAGCTGAAAGGGCCAATGCAAACGTCCTGAAGTCTCCAGATAGCCTCTCAAAAGACACAGCTGCTGATAATGGATATTTGGCACAGCTTCTCTTCGGCTTGCGTAGAGCAATTGGAACATCCAGATCCTCTGTGTTATCACCATGCTCCTGTAATGCATCCTGCTGAGAAATGTCGTCAGATCCATCAACATTAATATTTTCATTACATACCATAGGCGAGCTAGGTGACGGGTCAGGACCATGAGCTGGAGGAGGCCTGCGTGTGTAATGGAATGGTAGCGGGGATACTAGTGGCGGTGGTGGTGGTGGTGGCGGTGGCGGTGGTGGTGGTGGTGGCGGTGGTGGTGGTGGTGGTGGTGACGGTGGTGTTGTTTGTGGCAATGGTGATGGTGGTGCCATGAATACGGTATCAGGAGATATAGGTGTTGGCTGCATGTTTCCGGATTCTGAAAAATACATAATAGTTTCAAAAAATGTAACATCTGCACTGATCATATACCGTCGACGCACAGGATCAAAACACTTGTACCCCTTTTGAGTTCTGGAGTACCCCACAAAGACACACTTGACAGCCCTAGGAGAGAGCTTGTCATTACCAGGCGACAACTGATGGACAAATGCGACTGACCCAAACACACGAGGGGTAAGAATGAACAAATCCTTGTCAGGGTAAATGAGTGAAAAAGGAATCTGTTCATCCAAGACAGACGAAGGCATACGGTTGATAAGGTAACATGCAGTAAGGACTGCATCACCCCAGTAGGAGTACGGAACATGACTCTGAATAAGAAGTGACCTAGTGACACCAAGAAGGTGACGGTGTTTTCTTTCAGCAACCCCATTCTGTTGAGATGTATGAGCACAAGATGTTTAGTGAATAATCCCTTTTGAGGAGTAGTAATTGGCTAGAATGTTGGTGCACAACTCTAAGGCATTATCACTTCTCACAATCTTGACAGAAGTGGAAAAAACATTTTGAATTTCATTAAGAAAGTGGATAATAATGTTTCCTGCTTCAGATTTATTTTTCATTAGAAAGACCCATGACGCTCTAGAGAAATCATCCACAAATACAATATAGAACATGTGTCCCTGATGATCGGGAACACGACTCGGACCCCAGACATCAACATGAAACAACTCAAACTTGGAGTTACTACTCCGACCTTGACTACTGGGAAAAGACGACCTGTGATGCTTTCCCAACTGACATGCCTCACATTGGATAGGTGTGTGAGGGAGACCATAGGGTAGAACTAGACGCAACTTCTGAAGCGGTAAATGACCAAAGCGCAGATGCCACAGGAGAGGAGATACTTGTCCAGCAGGAGAAGATGTGGTTCCAGCAAATGGGGTCTGGTTCAGTCGATAAAGGCCTCCTTGCTCATAGCCATGACCAATCACGTTGCCCGTACGGATGTCCTGAAAAACCAAAGAAGATGGATCAAAAATAGCTCAACAATGGAGATCCTTCGTAATCTGACTAATTGACAACAGATTCATAGAAAAATGCGGTGCACGTAGGACATTCTTGAGCTGCATAGAAGATGTCAATCTAATCTCCCCCTGACCCGTGATAGGGGAGTGGGTGCCATTGGCAATCACTACTGTCCGTCCTGGAGGAATCTGAGTGTATCCTGTAAGTAGACTCTGGTCGCCACATAGATGATGTGTAGCGCCCGAGTCCATGATCCACGGTAAAGTATCAGATCTACTATTGTGGAGTGCAAGTGTACTACCTGAAGTACTAGTAGAGGCAGAAGCAGAAGCAGCAGCATCAGTATGACTCTCTGTAGTCGGTGCTGGACTGGATGGTGGGATAATGCCCCTGAGGCGGGCAACTAGATCATCAAATCGTTGATCCAATGTAGCAGCAGACGGGGGCTCTATCTGCTCAGCGGCTCGTGCAGATGCAGGAAATCCATGCTTTGAGTAGCATGTGTCTTCAGTATGTCCGACTCGGTGACAATATGAGCATGTTGGCCTAGTGCGGCCACCCCTTCCACGAGGAGTACGTCCACGGCCCTGGTGATGAAAACCGCGGCCTCTGTTGGCCGCCATGGCTGAGGGATTCTAACTCGCAGCTGCTGAAGGCACTGTGATCCTACTCAATCTGTGAAAAGCTTCCTCCATGGGAGGAATAGTCGAGTCCGCCAGGATCTGTGAACGTGCTGCCTCATACTCCGGATCAAGTGCAGCGAGAAACACACCCACCATCGTCGCATTCCTGTATGTCTTCTGCTGTTCTGGCGTGGCGGTAAGAGGCATGAAGCTATAGAGCTTCTCAAACATCCCTCTCAATGATGTATAGAGAGAATGTAAAGGACGGCCGTTCTGCTTTATTGTGAATATATCATGTTGTAGTTGCAGGATCTTCGTCTCGTTCTTCGCCTGAGAATATGTCGCTGCCAGGATATCCCACATGTCTTTCGCTGTGGGTTGATGTAGAATGGCATGGGCGATTTCAATAGCCAATGTGCCGGATAGCCACACCTTGGCATATGCATCATCAGTCTCCCATGAGGCATGGACTCCAGTCTTCTCTGCAGGCTCGGGCTCGGTAAAAATGTGCTTCTTACCAGTAGACTTCGTCATACTCATGAACTGCATTGCCCACAGTTCATAGTTCGTACCATCCATCTTGACAATGGGCGCTGGACCACGAAATGCGCCCATAGACGGGATATCTGCCTTACTGTCTGACATACTGGAGACGGAAGACTGGAGCGACTGAGAGAAGATAATCTTTGTCTATAATGACATAGACGGGATTAGTTGCGTGTGTAGACGTCAAGCAACTAACCCCATGTAAATCAAGCTGTGTGCCCTAGGGTTTTGGGGCTTAGGGCACGTGGGCACGTGCAGGGAGCACGCGCGCACGCAACTGGAGGATCACGCGCGCACTGGCGCACGCAACTGTGCGCTATTGCGTGCACTGGCGCACGCTGGGGTGTGCAACAGTGCGCGTAGAAGCGCGCACAGTCGCACAGAGGAGCAAAGCGCGCGAGGCCTCGAGATCGCGATGCGCAATGCGCGAGATGGGCTAGGCGATGCGCAAGGCGACGCGCAATGCAGGGGCACCGCAGGCGCAGGCGCAAGGCGCGCGAGATGCGCGAGGTGATGCGCCGACGCGGAGATCGGAGAAGACCACCGATCGGCTGAGGTGGGCGGCGCCGATTAGAGAGAGAGGGAGAAGAGAGGCCGGCGGGTGGGGTGGGTTAGGGTTAGGTTTTCGAGAACTCCGGTCTAGGACCGTCGCTCTGATACCATGTTGGGAAACGTGAATGAGATGATCTATTCCATAGCCCTAGGCTCTCTTATATAGGAGAGTAGCCTATGGGTAAATTACATAAAGAGAATAACAAGAAAATAAAATAACAAATAGATACAGTTATTCAATATGCGTCAACAGATACTTTAAGATTAGAGGAAGAGTAATGTACTTGATATTCTCAAGAAGCTCTCAGGTGTGTCTATCAACAGATCCAAGTTTACGTAGGTGCCATTTGACATTTCAGAGGAGGAATCTTGGAGTCTAAGGCAACCAACACACCTTGGTGGACTCTTCCCAATAGGTATTTACGACTTTCTTTGATTAATGGTAGCCTTCAGTAGAATGAATGGATTCATGTGATTGAGTGTTTTAGAGCAGAAATTGTCAGGATGGAAGGATTCTACATTTTTAGAGGAGGGCGTATTGTTAGTGGCAATATCTTTTTTTCATCTCCACCCGCTCCTTGTGAGGATCCACAAGCATCTAGAGGCATGCATGTTGCTTCTTATAGAGGTCTTCGAATAATAATGGCATAAGTATTCAAGTTGTGAATTGGGACACGATTACTTTATCCATGGACCACGGGGATCTTGGTATATGTCATCTAAAAGACATGAATAATGCTCTCCTAATGAAGTAGATGGTCGGGCTGTGGGGATTCCCCGCCGCCTCATTACTCCTTCGAAGTCCTTGACTATATTTTTTAACATATTTTGTAGGGATACTATTAAGGGTGTTTTCCTCTTTTTTGACTCAAAAAAACCTATGAGGAGATGTCGAGCTTGAACGTAGTGAGTTGGAAACTAGTGAGTTAATAAGCATGGGGTTCTAAGGAGAAGAACGAAGGTCTTCTTACCAAGTGGGCTACTCGCATTAGGATAATGGTTTGGATATGTTTTGCAGGTAGATGAGAGCCATTTACAGGGTCAAAAGTCGTTTGTCCGCTCAAGTCGGGTGATCCATTTACCAACGAATTCATTTTTTAGAAGATAAGTGGGTGGAGTTCCGAGATGGAATCCACCTCAAAGTGATTAAATTAATAAGATAAGGAGGTTACAATTATAAAAGAATTTGCACCATCTTGCCAAAGATCTTGTCCTCTCTTCATCACGGTCTAGGGTTAGCGGCGATTCAGCTATTGGCTCTATCTCAAGTTCCCTCGTTTATATGTGATGGTTGTTGATTCAAAAATTCATGTTAGTGTTGCTTCGGGATGTGGGTGTGTCCACCCCTTTTTCCATTATGATCACTCTGATCAGCAATGTGTTGGGACTTATGGTGATGACGGGGGATGACCACTAGGCTCTGGCGGATAGGAACTTCTAGATAAAGAAGGTATATAAGGTGCTCTATGCCTCAACTATTTTTGATTGGTGGATATGCATTGCAAATTACAAGCAAATGTGGAGCTGGAAGGTGCCCTTGCATGTTAAGATTCTCACAGATGTTGCGATAAGATCAAGTGATGTCGAGTGCCTGATAAGTTAGAGTGTTCCCGTGCGTAGATGGCACGTGTTTGCATCGTGCGAAGGTTTAGGGAGATAATAACCATATCTTTTTTACATATGTTATGGACAAGTATCGCGAGAAAATGCTAAACGAGTGCCTATATTAGTGGGTTGGCACATATGCATAATTATGACTTCCTAGAATCCATTTTACATATTGGTTGGGTCTAGATAAGGACATAAACAAAGCTTTTTCTTTGTTTTAAGCAATCTAGCTAGCTAAGAATTGTATAATCTTCCAGCAGGATAGTAGTTGTGTTAAAAATGGCCCTGACCATGCCAAGATCGTAACAAACTCTTCCTTTTTGTAATTTTAATACTTAATTTACGAATCCAAAAGGTTTCAAGATGTTTTCTTTAGGCCCAAAGTTTCAAGGTGTTGCTTCTTCAGCATGTACCCATAATCCTTTCACAAAAAGGTACTCAAATCTCCATCAAATGATGGTGCCAAATGTTGCAAAGTTTCATGCTTGACAATGCAATGGATGATTTATTGTCAATTGACCTTGCTAATAGCAATAAGTAAATCAATAATGGGGGCACGTTTATGTTGAATGGAAGAATATTGTGGTATTTTAGTATAACCATTATCAATGGGAGTTGAATACGTCCCGGGCCTTAGACCCTGATTTGTTATAGGATTACTGGTCCAAATAACCTTTTGGGCTTGGACCCAACTGGAGCCCTTGACCACAATCTAAAAGGCTTAAGCTCAAGTTGTCTTGTAGTAGCACCCGCTACGTATTACCTACTGCCACGTTTTGTGATTACTAAATAGTATAAATACTATGTTTGAAATGTTACAATCGCCCCCACTTATATTCACCAGTTTGTGAATCGTATGTCTTCGTCAATTCTGGGTGACAAATTTCCTTTCTCCATGGCATTTTCTGATAAGGAGTTATTCTCTCTTACTCCGTGTGTCTTTGGTTCTACGGCGTTTGTTCACCAGTTGTCTCCAGGACTTGATAAGCTCTCTCCTAGAGCTATCAAGTGTATTATCGTTGGGTACTCTAGAACGCAGAAGGGGTATCGATGATATGATCTTCTCAACGAAAAATATTATGTTAGCACAGATGTTACTTTATTTGAGTTTGTAATGTATTTTTCCCTAACATGTGACAGGATGTCTCCATCTGATTCAGATGAAGAAATTTATATGCCACCATCTCCACCCGTGGCAGTTATTACACGGTTAGACCACATTCACCATCTCTTACCACACCTCTGCCCTCCACTCCTTCGCCACGTTCACCATCATTACCACCTCCACCACTTCTCCCATCTATCGTTGTTGCCGCTCCACCCTTATCGCGCTTCTATACACGTGGGCCTCCTTCCTCTCGCGATCAAAGCCTGTCATCAAGCACAACCAAGGTATGTTCTGAATATATTACTTCAAATGATGGGTCTGGAGGTGTATCTTGGAAGGAAAAAATATAGGAGACTGATATATGGATTGAGGAAATTCACGATGATCTGGATGTCCCTATTGCGCTTCACAAGCATAAGCGTACATGTGCCTCATATCCACTTGCTTCCCAGGTTTTGTTTGATCGCCTTACATGGGAATTTCGGAGGTTTGTTGCAGCTCTATCCGTCGTGGAAATACCAAGGAATTATCAAGTGGCTTTCAAAGATAGCCGCTGGCATCGAGCCATGGAAGAGGAGATGGTTGCTCTACCGTCACGAGGTATCAGGAGCTTGGTAGATGATCCTAATGGAGTATTTGTTATCAATTGTAAATGGGTGTTTATTGTTAACACCACGCAGATGGGAGCCTTGATCGTTACAAGACGAGATTGGTGGTACGAGGATTTACATATACTTATGGCTTGGATTACCTGCATACTTTCTCTCTTGTTGCTCGCCACTCCATACTGCGTGTCCTTTCAGTCGTGATACATGATTGGCCTTTATATTAGCTATATGTTAAAATTATTTTTCTATATGGTGATCTCCAGGAGGAAGTCTACATGCAGCAGCATCCGGGGTTTGCTGCTGAGGGGGAGTGTCAGCAGGTTTATAGATTTCACAAGGCAATATAAGACCTTAAACAGAGTCCTAAAGCATGGTTTCAGAAGCTCTTGAATCCGATTGAAAAGCAGGAGTTTTAAAGGTCACACGCAAACCATTTATTATTTGTGCAGAGAACACCCAGTGGTGCAACTATTATCATGGTATATGTTGATGATATACTTGTTACAGGAGATGATGTGAAGGGGATAAAGAAGGTAAAGGAAAACCTGGATCGTTAATTTGTCACAAAATATCTTGGCACCCTAAGGTACTTCTTAGGGTTAGAGTTTGCCAAGAATGCGCAGGGTCTTGTGATGACCCAAAGGAAGTATGTTACAGACATACTTGTTGAGACAGGCATGAGTGGGTGTCGACAATCTACCACTCCTACGGATCCCAGCATGAGAGTATATGAGGAAGATACAGATGAGGTTGACAGGAGGAGATATAGAGAGCTGGAGGGAAAACTTTTGTATGTTACTATCACTAGACTTGATATCTCGTTTGCACTGAGTCGAGTGAGTCAGTTCATGGAGCAGCCCCGATAGGTACATATGGACGATATATATATATATATGATATCAAGGTACCTAAAGTCTTCTCCAAGTACAAGACTGCTATTCAGGAAAGGAGCAAGTCTTTCTATTTCTGCATGTACCGATGCAGACTATGCAGAGTATCCTAAAGACAAGAAGTCTATTTCAAGCTTTGAAGTGTCCGTTGGCAGTTCTCTTGTTTCTTGGAAGAGTAAGAAACAAAGTGTTGTTGCTAGGTCGAGTGTTGAATCTGAATATAGGGCTATGGCGTAAGCAACACAGAAATGATGTGGGTTCGAGCGATGCTAGTAGATTTGCATATAGATGTTTCTTTTCCTATACAATTACAATGTGATAACCAAGTTGCCCTATTTATTGCAAACAATCCTGCATTTCATGAAAGAACGAAGCACATTGAAGTGGATTGTCATTATACAAGAGGCATGATCCAGAATAGCTTGATTTCCACCTGTCATGTCAGTTCAGGAGATCAAATTGCCGATTCTTCACCAAGGCATTGCTCAGAGAATCGTTCTAGAAGTGCTCATCCAAGCTGAGCATGATTGACATCTATGCTCCATCTTGAGGAGGAGTGTAGAAATATTTTCTATTATGTACCGTTTCCTTATTTTTATTTTTATTATGTCTGTCTTATGTAATTTACCCATAGGTCTCTCCTCTATATAAGAGAGTCTAGGGTTCCCAGGAATAACATCTTTTCATTCTTTTACCAACAGTAATAGTGGTGACTTCACCTCATGGGTAGTCATTTCCTCCTAACTATATGGTAGGAGTGGCCCCACCTCCCAAGTAGCTCATTTCACTATTAGAAGGAATCTGCTCTGATACCATTTGTAAAGTTTCGAGCCCTAGAACCCGATCTATTATTGAGCATTAATGGTCCAGACAACACGTTGGGTTTAGATCCAACTGGAGCCCTTGACCATGGCCCAAAATGCTTAAGTTCGGGATGTATAGTAGTAGCCCCCACTACTTATAAGCTATTACTACACTTTCTGATTACTAGATGTGATACTATGTTAGGGATGATACATGAATCTTTAGAATCTACCTTAGGGATAAGGAGTGTTCATAGTACTGCAGAGAAGGAAATGTATCGATCCCATCTTGCATACACAATAAGAGAACAACTCTCAAATAGCATGCGATGAGAACCGCATCAACCAATAACTTAAGTAGACAATGTGACAGACCAAAAGAGTCTGAACCATATCAAGAGCATGTCAATGTTTCCTAATAACATCCCATCTTGTTGTTTAGTATGAAGAAAAGTTGCTTGGTAGACAATTCCAAGTGATGAAAGAAAGGGCTACTTGCAAGAATTATAAAAGTCTGAGCCATTGTAAAAATGAGATGTTAATAAAAGATTGCAATAAATTCTTGATCTCCTAAAAAATAGTTTCACACCATCATATATTTCAAACTTGGCCTTTAACAAGACAAACCAAGACAAACAAGAATATTGATTAACAATAGCAAGATAGAACTGTTAGAAAACACGAATGCGGAAGTGTATCAGAAATAAAGGATAAAGAACAATGAAGAACGTGTGATTTTACGTGGAACCCTACTCCTTAAGGATAAGAATGAAACCACGAGAGAAGGCCTCAACAGGCCATATGTATCTATTACACTTTCTCAACTGTTGTAGGAGGTTTGGGGCTTCTTATATAGCCTCCTCAGACCCTCCAAATCCCACTACTAGTAGATGTTAGATTAAACTCTGGATGTGATAAATGGATTATGGAAAGATCCATTTACCCGTCTACATAAGTGTGACGTATACTCTAGCACTTCCCCTCAAGCTGGAGCATGCAATACTCATCTTGGACAAATAGAAAGAAATCACTCAAACTCACAATATAAGACACTATAGACAATATGAACTCAACGCAAACACAACTGTAAGTTGTTGTCGAGGACGTTGCTTCTCATGCCATGCAGGTGAGGAGGAACAAATGGACTGGAGTATGAGCCAAACTGAATCTCCTCGTTGAAGAGCATGTGCTCTGTACTGTGCATGTCAGAGTCACTGCAACTGAAAATGAGTCTCCACTTGGAGAACTCTAGTCCGTCACATCATGTGGACATCTACTCCATCTTTAAGGGCTAAACTAAAAAGGTCGTGGAGACAATCCTCGTCCGAGTCCACGTTTGTTGTAGAATGGAGTTTGAAAAAGTCTCCTCGTCGGAGAACTAAGTCTCTCCCATACTGGCTCAGAGAATGGGATCTCTACTTTGGAGTCCCTATGAAACCACATGAAAACCCTAGCCCACATGGCATAGGGAATGGGATTTCTACTCTGAAGTCCCTATGGATCACATGAAAACTCTGACCAAAACAAAAGATGGGGACCACACAAAAGATGGCAAACATGTGCACATCTGACTGAGAACTCGAAATCTGAATGTCGAGTCTGAAATCTGAACATTTCTGTAAAGTCAGAAAAACTGGTTGGCCTCTGGAGTGGAGAATATGAATCTAAACTGGAATCTGACAATCTGGCCTCTTATAGAACTCTACATAATATCCCTCCTTCCTCCCGGACTTGTCAGAAAACAGTGACATTGACAAACTTGGGAGAAGACAAGAGAATGGGGAAACAAAAACATCACATAAACCGATAATCATCATTTTTTCAACTTTTTTCAAAAATAATTCCTAGCTATTTCCTTCACTTTTTAATAGACGTCACACATTTTTTAATAAGTTGTTTCATTTATTTTTTTCTCAGCTTTTCTCCTTTCTAGATTTTCTTGCATATGGCTTTTCTTTTGTACGTGTCTTCTTAAAAGATTTTTTTACAAACAACCTCCCTTTTCTCTCTCTCTCTTTCTTTCGACTCCCATGGGTCCTTATAATGATTTTTTTTAAGAATGCAGCTCACTTGGGCTTAGAAAATTTGGCCCCTCTTCTTTTTTCTTTTGACCCTTCTCTCTCTCTTTTCTTTTCTCTTCCTTTTTCTTTTAAACGGCCCTAATGTTGGCCCAACCCTATTTAGTGTTCCTTGATTGGGAACCCCTCACAAGGGCGCCCCACGATGAGGGCTTACAGCAGTTGTCGCCGCCACCAGGGCACATCATTGGACGGAGATGCGGGAGGTCCACCACCGCCTGTTGGAGTTGTCGTCACAAAGATGAGGACCTCGCGTGGCAGGAGGATGCCATGTCGCCATGGAATGTTCGGCCCCGGTGCAGCTAGGGTACAACCGCCATGGAGAGAAGGAGATATGCCTCCTGTGGGTCGTCGCCCTTCTGGGTTGACTAGCGATTGTGGTGTCACCCGCGCTAACCAGAGATGGGGCACGCTACCGTTGAACTGGAAATGTCGCATGAAGTTCTGTTTTTTTATGAGGCTATATATGGAGAGTCTCGATGGAGCCTTAGGGCTCGTCTCCTGGAGAATGATCGGGCCTTGATCTCATGTTGTCTGGAGGTGCGATCAAGGGTAGCGATGGATCTAGCACCGCCTACATGAGAAGGACTGGGATGCACTTCTGCGAGGAATGGCAACGTTGCCTGGAGAAGAGTAGGGTTCCTTTGGAAGCTAGGGCTGGAGAAGAGTAGGGTTCGATGCCCTGGAGAACATCTGCGTAGTAAGGAGAGGATTGGCGGTGCTACTTAGGTGGACCACAGCTAGATGTTGTGGCATTGTTGTCGCCTGTAGTGCTAGGGCTGCTGGAGGAGAGTTCAGACAGGGGAAGGCGATATGCTGCAGCTGAATCAATTTGAAGAGGAGCGTTTTAGGGTTTTGAAAAAAAATCCTAGATCTCAAATTTTGAACATATCATGAACAATGGATAAATAATCTTCAAGAAATACTGGCAATCGAATCTCGACCAAGAACATAAGATAAATCCTTAAGAACAAATCCTCGAGAATCGAACCCACTCTGATAGATACCATGTTAGAAAACTTGAATGTGGAAACGTATCAGAAATAAAAGATAAAGAACAATGAAGAACGCAGGATTTTATGTGGAACACTACTCCCTAAGGAGCGGGATGAAACCACGGGAGCAGGCCCCAAAGGGGTATATGTGTCTATTGCACTTTCTCAACTGTTACAGGAGATCTGGGGCTTCTTATACAACCTCCTCATACCCTCCAAGTCCCACCACTGGTAGATGTTGGACTAAACTCTGGATGTGGTAAATGGATCCTGAAGAGATCCATTTACCCATCTACATAAGTGCGACGCATACTCTAACAAGAACATATGCACACGAGGATCAAATGCATGACTAGAGCTCAAGCATCTGATGCAACTATTGCGAAAAAAGGAATTGATAAACAAGATGCCAAGTGGATGAAAACTAACTCTTGTTGTGCTTCCCCAATTGACACCACTCATAAACCAACTTGGTGGTGGGTTGGTGGGAAATTAAGGGATAACATAAAAGAGAATGTAAAGATGTAGACATTCAAAGGAAAGGTACCAATAATAAGAAAAAACATTCACATTGGTTGAACTGATCAATCCAGCATAGGGAGACTGCAACAATACGTAAACTCACCCTCATGACCAAAACCAGTCATCTGCATGAAAATAAATAAAAAAAACTAGCAGTCTACTTCCTTCGTAATCTTGCTAACATAAAGTAAATATGGAAACTCTTGAACATGAATAACATTAAGTTGAGTGTTAGGACTAAACTGCACTTTCTCTTCACCGGTTATTGGTAATTGTTGATCATCAACACCAAGAATACATCGTTTTAGAGTCACAACTCGAAAGACAGATAACTGGCTAGACTATCCAGATAAGTACCATAAGGTACCAAAATCTACGGAGTAATCCATTATATCGCAAGATATACATGCAATCGAATATGATAAAGGTAGGGACTGATATGAGTGGTTATTCAGAAGGGCCTACTGGACGATGACGAATCATAATATTGCATTAAGGATCTTTCATCCTGATGAAGATAAGCAAGTTTTTAGGGGAAAAAAGGGTGTGCACCCATATAATGCAAACCCAAGACAAATATATTAAAAATTATAAATTAGTTGCACTGTCCAAAACTCAAGAAAGCCATGGCATGCTCTAGTCCAATTCCCGCAAAGAAACTCTCTTGATTTTTTTTTTTTTTGAAGCCAAAGAAACTCTCTTGATAAATGGTCATCTTATTATTATGAGCTAACCAACTCTTGATAAATGGTCTCTTGATAAATGGTCATCAAAAATAAGGGCTAAAAGTCATATTCTCTCTGTATGCAATCTGAAGCAGGCGGCCCTAAAAGAGTCCCGCAATCCTTCAGCATACATGGAGTCCACCCACTAAATTGCAGCTCCTAGTTGTACCTCCCTAGATCGCGCACAGGCAAAGAAGAGGTCTTCCACGTCTTATAAACGATTAAACACCTCGAGCGCCCCAAATCCATCCCACATACAATATTAGCTATATATATCTTAAAAATGATTGGTGGTGTGATAGATTTAAAGAACTTTGCAAGCATTATTCTCATGTAAGTGCAAGTCGTGTAAAGTATCATCAATCCCCCTTGCCAGTGCTTAATGCATAATCATGTTCATGATCATTGAGATGGTGTATGCCATAATCCATAAGCACACCATCACATTACTTTTCTTCCATGTTTTCCATTTTTTAATTTTCTTTCTCCTTTGGCGCCTATGTTACAGGATTATGATCATTATCTTGTCGTTCTACGATGGTGCAGAATGATAGAGACCAATGAGAGTAATTGGCATCATCCAACTATATCATATTGAAGAATGAATATGGTTTAGATAATACAAACCCATCATCATGAGAGGCTCCATACCTCCTGTTATTGACCCTGATGCAGCAGAAAGACATACAAAATCAATTGTTTGTGCCAAGACAAAGGGAGGAAGATATCATCGATTCACACCATTTGTAGGAAAGCCTTAGATCGAAAGGCTTCATGGAAAAACTAGTAGCACAAATGTAGCAAAAAATGAAGAAATGATCCGAGATCTGGAGATATATGATCGTCGGAAAGGTCACCAAAGCTCCACCACTCAGTTGGCGGGGAGTGGTCTGAAGGTGAAAACACCTACACCACCCAATAGAGAAGCAAGAGATCTCTCCAATAGAGTAACCTCGAAAGCCAACATGGCATCGAAGCGTTGCTTACTGACTACTCGGGGTGGTTAATGATGTCCCTGGTGGTGGTCATTACGGTTTCTCAATGGTTTGCCGATCACGAGGAAGGGAGGATCAGTTCCCTCTCCTTAAAGTCATCTACAGCGGAAAATCCCTCTACAGGGGGGAAAAAAGATGAGAAGAAATAAAGCCGAAGTATCAACCACAAACCTAAGGTCATCAACCTCACCACTTTAGCCAAGATGAGAATAAAAAGAGTACCTTGATATTGTTAAGGATCCTAGTCCTTTATTATATAGAGAGGTTAGCGAGAAAGTTACAAACAGACCTTTCTTTAAAAAAATAACAAGCCAAAAAACAAAATTGAGTCGGAGATGTTCAAGACATGCATGAGATATTACCATGTACACCAACACCTTTAACAATTGACATGAAGTTACCCACACCACGCTTCAGAATCGGATTATAGTACGTAAACAATGCAATCGGACACGAAAGTTGAGGAATGACCTGTGTCACAAAAATTGTGCAGAAAATCAAACAGAAATATCATAAAAGATGGCAAAAAATCTAACAATGAAAAAGCATGTACACTTTTGTGTAAGACAACAATCACTATAATGCTGCCTAGACTTCAATCTCTTTCACTTGTACTAATTTTTTCCTGCATTTTTTGGCTGGAAGGCATTCAAACTCATCTCTAGCATAACTTTGGGGAGATTATGTGTAGATAAGGGTGCAAGGCATTCTTTGGTAGTGATTTTTTTAGCGAATGTGTTCGTGTAAATCAATTTACAATTTTATGCTTCGAATTTTGGATAAAATAAAAACTTTGAATATCAATATCTAACTTTTTAAAATATATCCGACTCTTAGATTACTATATTCTACAAATTTTCCTGTTAGACGTGATGCACGGGAACTAGGAGCAGATTGAGATGGTTTGAAGCTGAAATTGTTAAGTAAAAACGAGCTCACCTCCTTCAGCATGGAAATTACACTATTAAAACTGGTTCCTCTAGCCAAAGCACGAGTTGCCGCAGCCTTAAGAGATGTATGCACAAGTATTAAAGAACTACATCAATCCAAACCAAGAGAAACATTCTGGAATGGACATACCTGGATGACTGGACCATCTGCCAAGGGATCGGAGTATGGCATGCCCAACTCAATGATATCCGAGCCACAAGAATCAAGTACCTTCAGTGCCTCAGAAGTTGTCGACAAATCAGGATCGCCGGCACATATATAAGGAATCAAAGCAACCTGCAACGGAGGCAGGAGAAAACTTCCATTAAAATGCTTCACAGATGGATGACGCAACATATGAACACAAGTATCACTAATAAATCACATCACAACAGCAGCAAGCCAGCAGGCAGCAGTTAGAACAAAGAAATGAAGACAAAAATGGAAAACTATCTGGTACTTGTCAGAGTTGTTAATGCATGTAGAGATATGTTTATGTTTCTGTACTGTACTGTTTCCTCAGTTTATTTTATTTTCGTCCATCTTATGTAATTTTACCCATGGGTCTCTCCTCGAAATAAGAGAGCCCTAGGGTTCCATGGAATAAACAATCATTCTTTTCCAACATGGTATCAAAGCGGTGGTCCTAGACCGGAGCTCTCATACCCAAGAAAACCCTAACCCCCCACCCGCCAGCCATCCCTCTCTCCCGCCGCCGCCGAACTCCCTCTCTCTTCCATCGCCTCTCGCGCGCGCGTCGCCGACATCATGGGCCCTCTCTCTCTCACACATGTTGTTGTTGTTGCGGGTCCCTCCCGTCGTCGTAGGTTTCTCTCTTTGTGACTCCGACAGTCGTTGGCCACTGCTCATGCCACGGTCAGCTTCTCGTTAATGGGATTGGTTGCATTCTAAGTCTACACATACAACCAATTCCCTATATGTTTGTGTAGACATATTTGTTTTGATCTACAAACTCTAGTTTCTTTGATCCGGCAGTATGTCAGAGAATAATGTTGACATCCCCGCCACAAGCGCTTTCAGAGATTCAGTGCCAATAGTCAAGATGGACGAGATGAGCTACGAATTATGGACCATGCAATTCAACTGCAGATCATTCGTTGTTTGTTCAGAGGTCTCGGAGAGGTACGGTTTCTATATTGATTTATTTAGATGTTATCATCATTACAGGGGATAATGTGCAAACCATTCAAGCAATTAAGGCTTTCCATCCGAAACAGTTTGTAACCAAGGACCTTGGCAACCTACGTCACTTCCTTGGACTGGAGTTTGCCAAGAACCAGCAACATCTTGTGATGAGACAAAGAAAGTATGTTACAAATCTTCTCTCTGAAATAGGTATGGCAGATTCCATGCCAGCCACTACTCCTATGGATCTGAGCATGAAGCTATATGATGATGACACTAAGGAGGTAGACAAGAGAAGATACATAGAGCTTGTTGGAAAGTTCCTATATGTGACCATCACCATGTCATATATATCCTTTGCAGTGATCAAAGTGAGTCGGTTCATGGAGTGGCCTAGAGTGGCCTAGACAGACACACATGGATGCAGTCCATATAATTTTGAGGTATCTGAAGACCTCACCTTGCACTGGTTTCTTATTTAGCAGAGGCGCATCCCTTATTGTTATAGCTTGCGCATATGTAGATTATGCGGGATGTCCCAAGGACAGGAAGTCTACCTCTGGCTTCGTCGTGTTCATAGGAAGCTCCTTGGTGTCATGAAAACAGACATTAGTCGCCAGATCTAGTGCGAGTCAGAATACAAAGACATGGCATCAATTTTGACTGGCCTAGCTATTGAGATGCATCTTCACATGCACCTCCAATGCGACAATCAGGATGTGCTTTTTATTGCCAACAACTCGACCTTCCATGAGAAGACCAAGCATATCGAGGTAGATTGTCAATACACTTGAGACGTGATCTAAAAGGCTCTTATTTCTACTTCTCATGTTAGCTCGAGTAGACAGACAACATACGTACTCACCAAGGCTCTTGCCCAAGGAACCTTTCAGTGATGTTGTTCCAAGTTGAACCTGATAGACATATACACTCCAGCCTGAGGGAGAGTCCTAAGAGTTTTATGTTACACTACCATTTTACAGATTGTTTATATCTCAGTCCTTATGTGATTTACCCATTAGAGTTTCTCTGTTCTATATAAGAGAACCCTTGGGCCCTATGAATATATAACGAAGTATTTTCCTCAACAATGTACACATCTATATTCCGTGAACATGGGTTGCTACATGAATATTATATGGATGAATGAAAAGGAAATTTTTTAAATTTCAATCTTTTATGCTATTTCTTCTACTTGTGTGTATTCTGAATGTGAAATTATGTGCACGGAAATGGTTTGCCAAGTATCTGGATCCTAGGGGCGTAACACTCTTAGGTTGAATCTATAGAACGTGAATGTTTTCTTTAAACATGAAAGTAGTGAGTATGGAAAGCCTACCAAGTTCGAACCGAATGAGAAATACTCTAAATCGCACCAATGAAAATCGATGAAAGCTTTATCCCAACAAGATACCCTAGATGGCAAATCCAGAAAACAAACCGGTTGTTATTGAACACAAAAAGATGTTGCCACAATTATTGTTGAGTATACCATTTCTACAAGCGATGGATTGAAGAAATGCGTCGATAAAGTAAAGGAACTATAAGATGTCTTTCCAGGATCATGATTGGGAAGGGAACAGGCTCGAATTCAACCAATGTCAACCAAGCCCTAGTGGTTCTAATCACAAGTCTTCAATTGGTGAGTGTATTATGGATGGTGGAGCCGCCAACAAGACAGAAATGCACGGTATCTTGATAAGTACAAGCCTGAATCTTGACGCGACAACACGGCACTTATAGATGCTTTTTTAAGACACTTGTAGATGATTAAAGTGCAATTATAACAAGAAAAAAAGCATCAGAGTATGTGATAGCTTCACTTTGTCATATGCTCTATATACTCATAACCTTCCTTCGAATCTCATTTTAATTAGCAAAATTAGAGGAACTAAACTATATATTGATTTTTTATGATATCTTGTGGAGATTTTTGAAGAAGAAACAAGTGTTTGTCAAGGATACGTAATGATGGGGCTTCATCTTGTGTAAGGATCCGGGATGGAAGGCTGACTATTTTGACACCGACATCGACCTACGTCAAGGTTCAGTTTTGAGCCCTTTCATCTTTACTCTGATTATGGACGAGTTTACTAATCACATTCAGGACGAGATACATGTGTATCTGTTGTTTGCCAATGATATTGTTGTTGTATTTAGTAACTTCATTAAACGTTATAACAAAATAAAGTGGCCAAATAAAGAATCATCACATGTTGAATAATGTATGAGATTATAATACATGGTAATGGTCTAAGAAGACATTGTCCCGAAGCGATACTTGCAAGTGCATATCCCATTAACTGGATGCATTAACATGTGCATCAAGAGAAGGACCTCATACTCGATTATTTATGTCCCAAGGGATCTAATTAGCTTGACTCTAAAAAAATTTGAGTGTACTTGTTTCATTTACAGTCTTATCCCTAAAAGGAACATTTTGACCCCGAGGCAATTAAAGTTACTCTTCTTATGTATGTGTCACTCGAAATATAAATGCATTGACATCCTCACATGATGCATATATATCACGAAAGATGTAATCTTTTTAAAAACCAACCTTATATATACTCAACCTATTACATTCAAGGGAAGATGTCAAATGGACGTTAAAGATGGAAATATTTTATCATATTATCATCTATAGGGAAACTTAAATTATGAATATAAATGTAAGGGCATGTACGAAGAAAAAACGAACAATTATGCTGATGGGGCAAACTCAGGAACATTTCGGCATAATTATCTTAAAAATGACTCAGGCAAACCACACATCTTTTCTTCCTCTAATATAAATCAAGATCCTTAAGAAGAAACAAGTTTCACTAACCGTCTTGCTTTGTTTGATCATGATGATGTGGATGAATAGAAAAAACAAACTAAAGTACACATAAATGGATTTCCTAATGTTGTTACGAAGGATGCAAGAGAAGTCCCCTTAAAATAAGCATGTTATCTTTCATATCTACTTTTGTTGTCCCGAGAATGTTATTAAGGCTGAGATCGATCCAAAATGGTGAGACCTCATGCAAGAAAAATGAATCATGATCGACTATGGGATTGTGGTTTGTGAATGTTCTTGAAGATCTTCACATTATTGGGGTCAATTGATTTATACCAAAAGGTACATCAAGATCCTCGGGAAGAAACAGGTTTCACTAACCCTCTTGCTTTGTTTGGACATAATGATGTGGATGAATAGAAAATACAAACTAAAGCACAGACAAATGGACTTCCTAATGTTATTAGGAAGGGTGCAAGAGAGGGCCCCTCAAAATATGCCTTTTGTCTTCCTTATCAATTTTTCACATCCCAGGAATGTTATTAAAGTTGAGATCGATCCAAAAATGGTGAGACATCATCCAAAATGGTGAGACATCATCCAAATGGTTGTGGATGCTCCCAGAGATGTTCACATTATTAGGGCCAAAATGATTTATACCAAAGATACAAAGTTAAGGGGCGAATGGATAAATACATAGATGTGTTAATTACAAAAGGGAGTACATAATAGTTCGAGATTGATTGTCTAGAGACATTTATCCACATAGCTAAGATAAATATTTTCTAGATTAGTCTCTCTCTTGATGTCACCTTTGGATGCAATATGTATTAACTTGTCATGAAGGATCTTTTTCGAACAAAGAACTGGCATAGGAAATCCATATGCAAACGCCCCCAAGATATGAGAAGTCTAGCAAGTACTGCACATCAAAGAAGTCCATATAGGGTTCAAAGCAATCACCGAGGATGTATACTCACCTTTACATGTTCATGAAAAATTTGGGGATACAAACATGGAAAGGGGGATCAAACCCTCATCGGAACCAAGAAAATGCAGATTTGTCGATAGCCAACATTAATGATGTGCTCGTCACAAAAGAAGATATTTGATGGTATCAATTTGCTCAAATCGGAGTTTGTTTCAAAGTTCATGATTGAGGATCTATGATACTCTCTAGCAGATCCAAAAAGGGTTTACGTATTTGTTGAGGGAAGTATGTCATTGACCTTTTAATTTTTGAAGGGCATGGTAATTGGGGGTCTCTAATAAAGAAGCCCACTGTGAACAATCGCCAATTGGGTTTTTATAAATGGGAGAACCTTGGATGAATCTCTTAGGGAAGTATGTCATTGACCTTTTAATTTTAGAAGGGCATGGTAATTGGGGGTCTCCAATAAAGAAGCCCACTGAGAACAATCGCCAATTGGGTTTTTATAAATGGGAGAATCTTGGATGAATCTCTAGAAGGTATCAAAGATTTATAAGAAAGCCCGCCTACTTACCTTACTCCCATTGAGCCAGATAATACATATATTGATAATATTATGACCCAATTCATACATACCCCGACCAATGTAGATTTCAAACGAGATAGTAGCCAATGATGGAAAAAAGAGACTCTTACACTTACATGACTCCTTGCACCAACTCCTAGGTTCCCCACCTCGAAGGCTACAACCTCCACTTTTTGTCCTTCCCTGGCTGGTTAATAAGTTCTGCTTTCTGGCCTAGGGAGAGGAGGAAGGCTAGTGTGACGGCTGAGGGAGGTAACAAAGGAAGGGAGGATGCGGAGCTACGAGAAGATAAGATAGGTGTCATGCCAGGTAATATAGGATTCAAAAAAGCTAAGAGAAGTTCCGGGAAGCTATAAAGATTTTCCAACTCTCTAAACTAGCTAACGGTTTTGTGTTATTTGAAAAAAATCATGAGCAGGGAATATTCTTTATTGTAACAAGGGATCTAAGGATTAAACATATAGAGATGATGTTGATTGGGCTAAATATGTTGACAATCGTTCTACTTCAGGATGCTATATGTACTTAGGTGGAGCCTTATTATATGACAAAGCAAGAAATGGACCATGCGTGTCATATTAGTTTCAAGGCTGCATATCATTATGTGACCCTCTGTGTTGCAGAGATGCTCGCAAAAGCAAGAACAGATACTTGATCAAAACTCCACCCTATTAATGGTTCATGCTCGATCTCATTTCGACTCGAACAATAGACACAAGAATCATAGCTTGGTATAAAGGAGGCGATATGCCTGCTAACTTCCTAAATCAAAATCTAGCATTATCTTCAGTTGACTTTTTACCACCACCAATGAAAAAACTTTTTAAGCAATTATAGATCACTCATTCAAAAGATGAAACTATTTTCTATAATCCATACTATAACATTTTTTTAAAACTTCTCTAGCTCTATGTAAGGAAAAAAACAAGTAACATGAGATAAACAAGTAGGCGGCTAAGTAGGGTGGTTGAAGCAAGAGCGGGAGTGGCAAGGAAGTAGTTTCAATCCAAAAAATAACCATGACACGTCCCACATTTGAGCATGGAGCGAAGTTCAGTTCAAGATTGCATCGGGGTAAAGTAGTGTAGTAGTCTCACAGCATTAAGTTCCCGTCAACTAGATCTCGCTTGTGCCACCAAAACTATATATTCGATGACGGATGTGTGGTTTTTAGAGTTTCCATTAATGCACTCGTCCACAATAGAAGAATGAGTGATATGTTCCACCACATATCATGGCTTGACCGCTCGGTCCTCAATGGCCAACGAGGGATTCATATCCCCTTATCAAGGAAGTTACATCGGGACAAAAAAATTGCCATCAGACTTGCTTTTTTTTACCTAGTGCAACACAATTGAACCAAGCATATAAGTCAATTCACTTATGAGAAGATTGACGTTGGACAGTTGTTTTTCCTTCATCAAATCTAGAGACCAACTAGTGGGCATCTTCACTGAAATCTTCTCATGATGTGACATGAGTTGAATGTGGATAAATAGGGTGCGCCTAACATCTATACCCAACTTGAGAGGGAGTTCCGACAGTTGCATAGGGTTGAACAGATCTTGGATGTAAACTTGTTTAACCCTCTTATATACATAATGTACACACCCCCTCCTTGGATCATAAGAGAGAAATCTAGCCACATGTGAGAGGCCATCAGGTCACAGTTCCTGCTACTTTTTTCCTTCTATAGATGAGGGTTTCCTCGTAAATCATTACATGTTTCATGTGTTTTGTGTTCTTCTACAACAAAGCTGAAAACGAACTCAACCCCTAATCGATGCAAGTGTGGTGAGCTACATAAATCCATAGCCTAGAAACATGCCTATCTAGGAAGTACCTGGGATTGTGTCAAGAAAATTAAGATAACAAAGTAGTCATCTACTCAAATTAAAAGATAGCATGTGTTATTCAGTTGTCATAGTTACATTATCAAACAAACATCAAAAAGAGATTGCACACAACAGCACGTGTTCGGTCTATATTTTCTTACCCTGGATCCTTAATTTCCTTAAATCCATAACAAGCACAGAATGAACAATGCAGCAATTGTTTAACGATTTAGCCAGTTTAGTAGGTATAAAAATCTGCCTTAGCCCTTAGCCTGACAGACTTCAGAAATCCAGAAGAATTGATTGTGTCATGGAAAATCAAAATCGAAGATTTGTATAGCGACTTGCACAGGATGCACACTTTTCCAAGTAAAGTTCATGTTAGGAAAATCATTCATGCATACAAGTAAGCCAACCAAAATTTAAAAATGGCACTTTTTACTAGTCATGATAATAGAAGGAAAGATATTTATTGTACTTAAATACATTACATAAGAAATTACTATCTTTTGATACCGCCAAAAATCCACCTAGAACTGACGCAGGGTCGATGAAGTGAAGAGGAGCTTCAAGGTTTCTTTGTGATAAGAAGACACCTTTAAAGCTCAAAGAAAAATATCATAAAACTGGAGTGAAATCTGCAATGCCGTATGGTAGTAATTGTCGGATAGTCAATAATAAAAAAAAGAGTGTGCCTATAATTCTTTTTAAACAGTGAAAGTTTGTAGTTGTGACGAAGATTCTCCTATGGATGAGTGGTCACACAAAGGAGGATCAAACTTGCAATGAGAATATTGCACAAACAGTTGGTGTAGCACATATATAAGATAAAACGAGAGAAACTCACAAAAGGGGCTTGAGCAAGTTTAGAGAAGGGCATCTAATGGAAGCAACGAATCCATATAGCTGACCCTAATGTCATTATTGACATCAAACGTGAAATGACCTCTCCATTTCCTTTAACCATACAAGAATTTGTCGATATTTTCGATTTTATTTTTCTAGTTACCTTTCATTTTATAAAAAGAGGTACTCTTTTACTCCATGAAGAAAATTTTTTTATAATATAGAAATTTAATAATCCAAATGTATATCCAACAATAATCGAATATTGATGGGAAAAATGAAGAGCAAGAAATTTTCAGGAAGATGTAAATATTGTCGATATGCGATCAAGAAATCAAGAGCCATGGACAAAGCTGCCTTTTTCTTGGAAAAGATGCCAAAAATTTTATCAAATTCACCGAGACATGTCAAGATAATTGATACATGACATATACAGCCCGTAATTGTCGTATGCCCTTGGCCTCTTTTGTTTACTCACGCTATCCTGTATGGCATAATAACTTCATTTTACTTGCTTGAAAAAAAATATAAAGGGCAGTGTGTTTTCAATGAAATCCAGCTACTTAAGCGAGAAGCGGATCCATGATATAGCTATATTGTTTATAAAACTACTTAGTCAGCATAAAATCATTTCATTGAGACAATGAATTGGTGCATAATGGCTATGATGACCTATCGGGTTACTTTTGTTGGTGTGTGACTATAACTTTTTTCTAATTTTTTTTTGAGAAACCGAAAGGGTGACATCCCGCTTTGGGATTCACCGCAATGAAAAGTATATTAAATTAGAAAAGATAAAAAAACACAAGAAAGGAAAAAATGGAAAATTCTACATCATAGTCAAACTCGCCATGTCGTGCATAACACCCTACATTGCGCTAAGATCCCGCACACCAAAAAAAACCTCACCTCCAAAAATGGCATCGTTCCTTGCGCGCCAAATCGACCACACCACAGCGAAAGGGTACAGAATATCCTCATGCCCAAACCCACGGACCGATCTTGTGGTACGCCAGAAAGACAGGCAGTCATCCTGCGCAAGGCACATGATGCCAACCCAATTCCAAACCAACGCAGAGAGTGTACAGGAAAAGAAGAGGTGATCAACGTCTTTTGTTGCCATTCCGCATCTCTCACATATCACGTCATCCAAACCCAACAACCGACCTCAACAAGCCTTGGTGAGAAGCCTTCCACGCCAGAAAAGCAATAGAAAAACCTTCACTCTGTGACGTACCTTGGACCGCCATATCATACATGTGTCCACTCGAAGCTCTTCATGCACCTCCACCCCATCCTCAACCAGAAAACTGTACGCCTTTCTCACCAAAAATCTTCCATCACCCCACACGAAATAATCCCAACCCAGAGATGGACCCTCAGCCTGAAGCAGCTCAATCTGCAGCGAAAGGAACTCCTCCACTCTTGGGTCAAATAATGTAGCCGCAAAATTTGAGGACCACGTCCCATGGTCCCACACCTGTTGCACCCGCACCTCTCTATCCACTATCAATCTCATTAGCCGCGGGAAGCGAACTCACAGGGGCCCCTCCCCCATCCAATCATCTCGCCAAAAATGAAAAGAGGCACCATCCTCCAGCGTCAGCCTCATCTTCATCATGATCTCTAAGATAATCTCGGCAATCCCTCTCCAAAGGGATGATGGGAGACGCCCCGCGGTGACCTCCAAAGATGTGGTGACACCATAGATCTTCCTGAGCAGACAGCAAACCAGGTCCAGAGAAATCCCCCCAAATTCGTACCACCCACTTTGCCATGAATATCATCTCTCCCAGCCGCATCACCCCTAATTCGCCCTTCTTCTTTGCCGGCGTCACTTCGCCCCACTTCACGAGATGGATACCCCTCTTCTCCTGCCTGACGTCCAAACAAAAAATCTCTTCATCAACCTCTCCATCCTAGCACAAACTCCGACCGACAATGATCTCGTGGAGCAAAAGAAAATCGGGGTCGCTGAGAGGACATGCTTCATGAGAACCAGGTTCCCACCCTTAGAGAGCATCGACGCCTTCCATCCATCCAACCTTTCCTCCATTCTTTCCAAAAGCGCCCCCCAGTCAGTCGATCTCGGCTTCACCGCCACCAGGGGAAGCCCTAAGTAAGGAATCGGTAAGTCTGTCGTGGGGCAGCACACCGTCTTAGCTATAGTCCTTGCTTCCTCCTCAGACAGACCGAAAGGGACCACCATCGACTTCCCTCTATTAATTTGCAGCCCGGAGATGTCCCCCAAAAATGTTCATTATAGCAAATGCCCTCCGAATATTCACCTCCTCGACCCCCAAGAAAAGAACCGTGATGTCCGCATACTGAAGAATCAGGATGGAAATGACGTCCCTCATATAACCAGAACACCAGTCTCCCTCAACCTCCATTCTCATCATCACAGCTAATGCATCTACCACGATCACAAATAGATGTGGGGCCAACGGACAACCCTGCCTGACACTCCTCTACGGCTGAAAGAAACCCCACTCCGGTCTATCGTTGACCAACACTGTGTGAGAGGCAGTTGTCACGCATCTCTTCATCCATGCCATCCACGCCGCCGGGAAAACCCTTTTCTTGAGCGAGACCCACAAGAACCTCCAGTTGACAGAGTCATACGCTTTAGAGAAGTCCACCTTCCACAGAACACCTTTAGCTTTGCTTCTTTTCCAATCTGACACCATCTCTGAAGCCAGTACCAATCTGTCAGCCATAGCTCTCCCGGGAACGAACGTCGTCTACATGGGTGAAGTGATCCGATGCGTGATCTCTCTCAAGCAGTTAGCAAGAATCTTAGACGCCAAGAGATATATAGCATTTGATAACGTGATAGGTCTAAAATCATGCACCGAAATCGGTGAGTCCCTCTTTGGAAGCATAAAAAAGAGCGCCTTGTTCAACCTCTCGAACCTCAAGTTTCCCTGTTGAAATTCTTCTGGAACCTCCATCACTTTCCCTTTAACCGTATCCCATAACTCCCTGCCGGAAAACCATCCGGGTCAGGCTCCCCATCCGTATTGAGCTCGCCGAGAGACTGCTTGGCCTCATCCTCCGTTAAAACCCTGACCAAAATACACACCTCTGCGTCGGAGATCCGCGACATACCTCATCCATGCTATCTTCAACACTCCCGAGATCGCCTTCTGCCAAATTCCTGGAAATTCATCCTCAACGCAACTCCCACATCCATGTCCCCCTCTACATTCCTCCCGCTGACGGAGACAGAATGTATATAATTCCGACCCCCCTCCCACCACAGCGTAGAAGAATTTCATATTTGCATCCCTCTCCCTCAATCACTTCTGCCTAGACCTCTGTCATCACGCCACCTCCTCCTTGTCCTCAATCAGAAGCTCGTGAAGATGGAGATCCATGTTTGTCGCCTCATCTGCTGACAACTGCCTCTCATCCTCAAGCTCGTCAAGTCTACACACCTCCTCCTGGAGCTACAACCTCCTGCCACACCTTCTCCCTGTTGGCACGATTAAACTCCATCAGGTGCCTCCTGAGCAAGGCCAACTTGCTCGTCAACCTACATGTCACTGATCCGCTTGTCAAGCACACTCCTAGAACATAACCACATATTACCGAAAACCTTCCTCAAGCATCCAAGCCCGCTCAAAACGGAAGAAGGTATGCAGGTGCACCTCCTCACCAGAAGACCAAAGCAAAGCAGTATGGTCCGAGTGAGCCCTGGGCAATGCCCTCGATTCTGCCAATGGGAAAAACTCCACCGCTTTCACAAAAATGAAGAATCTATCGATACGAGACCTAGCTCTAGCGTCAGGCCATGTATACTGACACCCCGTCGCACTGACCATCTGAAGTCCAAGCTCAGCCAGCCCATCCTTAGTACCTCCGGGTCTAGATCCCTTCCCTGACGACCACCGAGTCGGGTATCCGAAAGCAAAGTCACATTGAAGTCCCCTGAGATGATCCAAGCAGCATCATGCGCCAGTTGCCTAGCCGCAAACAAATGTGTCACCAGATGAGCCACGCCAACCCCGTCGCAAGGGCCATAGACGTTAGTTGAAAAAATCTTTGTCCCATCTTCCTTCCGTCGCAGCATCGTTGATAAAACGTGCCTTTCCTGCACCTCGACACCCTCCAAATCAAACTTCATCGCGTCCCACCCCTTCACCAAACCATCGGACACTCCGTCGGATTCAACGTCCCTACATTCTGCCAGCCTGGATCCCCCCACCTCTCTCAACCCTCGACGATTCTGCGTAAAATCTTGGTCTCCTGCAACATCACCACATCCACCCTGTGATTCAAGATTAACTGTCGCACAGCCTCCTTCTTCTATGGTCATCCCAGGCCTCTAACGTTCCACGTAATCAATCTCATTGGGAAGCCTTGGAAAACCCGCTTGAAGGGACCAAACACATACATCTCAGCATCACTTCTTTCAACCCCCAAGATCGACCCTCCCCTGCCCTTCCCACAACCCTCAAACCCAGCCCATCCTTTCTAACTCGCCCGAGCTCCTGCCCCTTACCAACCTCCTCCTTTGACCTTTCTGATACACTCCAGACACCCTCCGACCCGTAACAGCTGCCCCACAGGTCGACTGCACACATGATTGCTCCATACATCGCCCTCTCTCACCACCCATCCAACTCAGTCTGCTATAGATCTCAAGCCCGCATCCTCCGTCATTCCTTCATTCCATTGTAAGAGTATTGCAGACCAAAACGACTACTCTGACTTCGATGCTTCCCACTTGCAACATGAGGCCCTCCCAATCTGCTAGCGCCAACAGGATCCAGACTCCGTGAGGAGACCTCTAACTGCAAGGACTCGGATGTCGAAGCCACACCCATAAAAACCACCATCCTCAGTAGAGAGACTATCTGAACCCCATGTCAGTCTGATTTTCCAGATTCGACGAGAGGGATTGTTGGCAATACTAACGGGCCCTTGCCACATCCGCCAGTAGGTATCGTCACATCAGGAGATGGTGCCCATTCCTTCGTCGCTAAGACCAACTGCCCAGCTGCCCGTCCACAGTAAATAGCCCCAATCTCCTGCATCCTCCTCCCTGCATATCGAGCGCTTCAGAAGCATATGGGGCGAGCGCCCCTTCCATTTCTGCCTTCCTAAACACAGGCCCGAGTTGGAGCTCCAGATCCAAAACCGCCCTCGAAAAGCACTCGGTTCTGAGTGTCGACCCGTTAACACGGCCCGACCCGTCATCCGTACCCAGACATACGTTTGCCTCACCGCTCGATTCGCCCACCTCACCTTAAAAGGTCTCCGCAAGGGCCCGCTCTGCCAACCCACCTCCAAGAGTCGATCCGGAAACCCAACCCAGCAACACCTCCGCGTATGAACGCCCAGCCTCCTCTCTGCGCAACCCAGTCACACTCATGGCCTCAAATTTCAGCGAAAATGGGTCGAATTTCTGTCGAATATCGATATCCAATAGAAATTGAAATTCGACCGAAATGACCGAAATATGGGGGTCCTAGTACAAAAATGATCGAAATTCCGATCGAAATTCCACCAAAATTATGTTTTGGCCGATACCGAAATGGTGACCGAAATCGACATTTAGGGCCTTAGTCACACTGCTTGCGGTGCTTTCTACCCGCAACAGCCTTCCCGTAGATTCTACCAAATCAGCCCCAAAAGGGGAAACGGGTTCAAAACCCTAGAAAGAGGTTGTTTCCCCTTCCGAAGCAACCTCGTCTGGCTTGCTAACCTTCTCTGAGCTTCATCCTTTTCCGACACTCCAGCCTTCTCCTTAAGTGGCCTTGCCTCGGAAACCTAGTCCTGACCGGTCTCGTGAACCTCCACCAGAAGGAAAAGCCCTTGAAACTAGCCATATGCTCCTTACTGTTCCTAAGTCCATCAGAGACGATCCTCCTGACCTGGATCACCGGGGCTAAGATCTCTCGCACCACCTCCAAGGTCCTCCAAAGCAGAAGGAGGCCACCAATCCAGAGGCATTTTTCCTTCGAGCGCGCTTTCTCCATTCCGTCCCTCGACAGTGGCTTTCTCCAGTGTATCCTGCCCTTCGCCCTTCAAAAGAGCCCAAGCAACCTTCTCGCCTCTTCCGTTGAAAGACCTCTTGGACAAATCAACCTGTCGTCGAGGTCGATCATGTCCCCGCGAAAACCGCGGCCCACCACAGAACCAACGTCCTCTATAGCGCTTATCAGCCCCCTCCCCTACCCTCTGCAGACCCCCACCAGGAAAAAGTCCATATCTTCCTCCCGCACAAAGGCGGCTTCCCTTTCTCCACAATTTGCTCCTGAAATAGCAGTATCACCTCCTTGGACCTTCGACCTATCGTCGGGGCACATGAAGCTTCGGTGGCCATTCCCGCCACAGAAGAAGTTGCGAATCGAGTCCCGGCACATCGCAGTGCGGTGGCCCCATCCTCCGCACCTCAAACATCTTCCTCTGAATGTCAGGACCGATGCACCTACCTAGAGTCTCCTACGAGAGTCCACCCCGACATTCCTCCGCATGACCCGATCCGCCACAGGCGAATCAACGATTCGTCCGTATTTGGGGGCATCTTCCCTTTCTCCACCATGTGCCCCCAAAGCAGTGGTATCACCTCCTTGGACCTTCAACCTATCGCCCGGGCACCTGAAGCTCTGATGGTTGTTCCCGACACATCCAAAGCAGTAAATCGGGTCCCGGAACATCGCATCGCGGTGGCCCCATCCTCCGCATCTCAAACATCTTCCTCTGAAGGTCGAGACTGATGCACATGCCTGGCGCCTCCTACGAGAGTCCACCTGCGTCCACCCCGACATTCTTCCACCTGACCCGACCCGCCACAAGGGAAGCAGCGAGAGTCCACCCTTTCTAATGAAAGAAGGGTGTGATCTCGAGGTGAAGTACACCCTAATGAAATGAATATAATAAAATGGGATCAGAACAACCAGGTCCCACATAAAGACGTGATGTGTATCAACATATTCTTCACATAACAACACTCCCAGCATAAACAATCCCATTCCTAGAGAGCCAAGTGACCCAATAAGAATGAAAGGTCGCAAACAAGAATTGTGTTCCACAATACATGCTAAAAGCATAGAATCTCATAAATCAGTAGTAGTCAAACGCCGCAATTTTGGCATGTCCAATCGATCCCAAATCTCGCATGAGAAATGGCAGGAAAAGAAAAGATGATCACCATTCTTCATAGAGATCGTACAACATGGACTAGATATGTAATAGTTGCAAAGGTATTAGTCCATTGATATGTACACATTTCAATCAGATCCCCTACTTTCTCGAGAACCAAATTCAATTATGAATTCCTTCTCCTACTGTATATAATGATTTAGTAAAACTCGAATCAAGAAAAAAAATCAGCAAATAGTTAGAATTCTCTTAAAGCAAGCCAGAGTGCAAATTACTTGTGTGCAGGAACAAAATCAAAATTTGCCTGCTTTTATTTGGAATATGCACTTCCCGGCCACGAACAACAGGTCAAGTAATGCAAAACAAATAGCATTAAACACGGTAAAACATGAAAAAAAAATGCCAAATCCCAACTTCATGTGGTTCAAATGGTCCATTGTCGTGGAAAACTCACTTCGCAATATACTTAAACCTTCAGCCCTGTAGGCCATAGTTCATTATGAAAACCTCGCAAACCTCCCAAGAGAATACACAACAAAAGATATCTTTTGAAAGAAAATGAAACAGTGCCCATTCCATCCAATGCATTCCTCCCAGACACAAACACTCTAAAAATCACAGAAGTAAACAGATAGAAAACATAAATCAAAGGTTGCCCAATTCAACTAACACGTTCCGAAACATATGCCTTAACTTCAGAAATCACGAGATGCACATTTCATATAACACATTCATCATACCGTCAAACACCCCAAAAACCACAGAAGCAAACACATAAACAGCATGAATCAGGAGTTTGCCATTTCATCCAATAACCTTGAAACACCCCGAAATCTGGAAAACAAACACGTAACAGCAGATATCAAAGGTCGTCCAATTCCACCAACACCCTCCTCCCACATCCTGACACCTCGAAAATCGATTAAACAGATGGATAACAGCAGGAGTTAAAGGTTACCCAATTCTCCTGACACATTCCTCCCACGTCCAAACACGCCAGAAAACACAGAAACAAACATGGCCGCGGAAATCAAAGGTTACCCATTTCCAACAACACCCTCCCCAGTCCCCACCCATGCAAACACCGCAAAATCACCAAAGCAAGACGCAAGACCAACCAAGAACCAGTTACCCTCTCACCTTCCCATGCTGCCTCAGCCTCTCAAAAGTCTCAGATATGCCAACAGCCGGGGAGGCAACCCTCATGGAGGCCATAGGGGAGATGGGTAGGCGTCCAACCTTGCAAGGGAGGCCGACACGAAGAGAGGTGGGGGAGGAGGCTCTCCTTGAGGGCAGGAGGGTGAAGGAGGCGCTGTGGGAAAGGGCCATCTAGTGGCACGAGACAGAGGCTTTTGGGTACCGTGGAGGACCTGGTCGCTCGTCTGTCGGTGAAAGCGTGCCTTTATTGTGAACGGCTCCATTGTGGAATGAGGAAATCGTGGAGCAAAATGGCAAGGAGTTACAGAGTTTGCAAAACTGGGTTTTGGCTGGGGATTGCAGGACGCGAACTGAAGTTACTCCTCATTCCCCTGAGACAAGACCTACAGATCCCAAAAGAAAAGGACAGTGGTGGATACTTTCTCTTTCAAAGTATGTGTGAGATATTTTCTAGGTAGCATCAATGGAGAGAGAGAAAAATGGGATGTACCTCTCACTTTATTTTTGGACTTTTTTAAAAAATATCACTGTGTATTTTCATCAATGTATCTATGATGAGCCAAAATCTTCACCCTCTTTAATAATGTTAAATTGTAGTATAGGAGATGGAGATGGGATCAACAAAAAAACATAATTATGAATGTGTGGAATATTTATTTGGTAAGTTTACCAAGGTCGAACTCATGGAGTAGCGACTCTTTAGCGAATACTTTAAAATTAGTCTAAATAATTAACTTATTGTGATGTTGATCTCTATGATAAAAAAAATGATGCAAATGCAGACGAAGATGTAATCACATGAATGAAAATGCAAAAGTAGTCAGCTACATACACGAGGAGAAGAAAGAGAAAGAGAAAAAAATAAGGATCTATGATTTAACTTTATATCTCCCAAAAATATGATTAAGTGAATCCTTGAATTGATCACAAATCAAATAAAGTCCGAGAAATATTAATCAATCATAATCCAAACTTGCAAGTGATCGAGTCATTTATAGACAGAGATGATCGAGTTAAAATAATCCCTAAAATTCCTACAATTATCAAGAATAATCAAATAGCTTCTAAAATCAAAGCTCAAAAATGATTCACATATCCAATGTGATGTTAGAGAGGGACTTGACAATTAGGGTTCATATTTGCAGGCCAAAAGATCAATCATGAATTGTATAGAAAATAATCAGATCTAGTGGAATTCAAATCTCTTCTTTTCATGTAATTAAATAATTCCTTGAAGTACATTTTTAATAGATAAGAATCAAGATACTTCAATTTTCTGTATTTAGCCCCCTGTAGGAATAGACCAAAATTTTCCAAATCAAATTAATGAATCGTCAATGAGAAGCCTACAAGATTTCAATCCTCAAATAATTTTTGGCATTGGAATGCCTCTAATTTGCTCATAAATTATATGGAACTGTAGAGCACGAAACAAGCATCAAAATGACAAAAGATGCGTAAATTTTGGGTACAAATTGAGAATTATATTCAGGTTTAAAGTGTCAAGAAATAAAATTCCAGATAAACTATAGATTTCATCACTTTAGGTCCATGGAGGGGCTTGTATGTAAATTATTGAAACCGAAAGGGCTCCTATCGCAATTTGCACCAAACAGGGGTATTTGTGTAAATATTAATATCATAGGGGGGTTCTCCTATAAATGCCCATGTCACCTGCATAAAACACATGATGGACCTTTCCGTAAATGCTTGGAGGCGCGAGGGCTCGGGTGTAAAATACTCAGTCTAGCTCGGGAGGTGCACTAGGCTTTGGAGCCAGCCCTCCACATGGTTGCTTATTGGAGCTTCGAATCCACGGTTGGGAGGTTTGGGTGGGGAAATCTACGACCGAGATGATGCGGAGGGGGCTAATTGAATGATGTATGTATTTGTTCCTCCTCCTCCTTCCCGATCTTCTTCTTTGACGATTCAACATGTGTTTCTCCTGTCGACACACGACGAGGAGAAGCATGAGGATGTTCGGATGGATCACGATCAAGATCTGTCGACTGATGTTGGTCGGCTCCAGTGGTCCTTAGGGGGCATGAAATGAAGATCAATGGCTCAAAACTTTTGGTCCTTGACCTTGCATTAAACACAAGGATTATGGGATGGGGGCGATGCTCCTGGATTCGAGGCAGTGGATGGAGCTTTGCTCCGACTGCAGACTTAGCCGGAGATGGGAGTTTGTGCGAGGTAGAAAGAGAATTGAGGGGCTAGAAGGGGTGGAGTGATCGAGGTTGGCAATGTGGATGTGAAGGTGGTGAAGGGTGGTGGTTTTGTTGGGTACAGAATAAAACAAATCGAATAAGAAGAAGAGGTGAAGGAGAGTACCTGGAAGTGGATTGTTGACGTATGGGAGATTGGAGATGGGAGGAACCTCTTCTCTGATTCTTGCCTAAAAGGAACAACAGGTGTTCCTCGAAGCTCGATTGCACGTGAAGAGAGATGCAGTAGCACATGAATTGGTCCATGTGGATCTCACCCAACAAGATATCGTTGCCAGAGGAGGTAACTGTTGTCACCAGCTACCACCTCAAAGCTCTCCCTCTTTATTGTTAATGAAGATAGAAGAATGATGGATACCCTATACTGGAGGAGAAATCTTTGCCTTATAGGAAAGGAAGTGAGAGTAACAGTCACAGAAGAAGAGGCTTTGATGCGAAGGGCTCCGAGGGGGTGAGATCGGCGTTACATGCAGGAGGCACAATCAACATCAAGGAGGTTTGATGAGGGGGATCCGAGGAGTGGGAGGGTAACAGTTGTAGTGGGACATTAATGGACTTTAGGGTTTCGATTAGGAGGTCGGAGCGATTAGGGGAGGCGATCGACGAAAAGTGATGGAGGTCGATTGGAGTGGCAATCGAAGTGGTCGGAGCGAGGCGGAGATGAGAAGGGGTGGAGGTTGGCTGGAGGAAGATAGACAGGGTACAGTTGTCATAATGGAGGTCGGGTGCGAGGCACGTGGCAAGCACGTGAAGCGCGCGTGTGGGGACAACTTGAGGCAGGATTGATTTCCACTGTTTGATCGAAACTAATCCAACGGTTGGAAATAAGGGCGCTAGAGGACAAAATCCAGCTAACCAGGTCA
Organism: Ottelia alismoides; assembly: GCA_037367405.1. Lineage (NCBI taxonomy): Eukaryota > Viridiplantae > Streptophyta > Magnoliopsida > Alismatales > Hydrocharitaceae > Ottelia > Ottelia alismoides. Next base: position 52,148 of record JAZKJV010007407.1, on the reverse strand, counting down.
AAGGTGAGGGGATGACTATACATGAGGTGGACCAATGAGCAGTCGCCAAGTGGCATGGAATGTTGACCAGGATGTTGTCTAAGGGACAAAAAGAAAGAAAACAAGGAAAGAAATAAAATAAAAGTCAGATGAAAAAGTGGTCAACATGAGAATTGTTGGTCTCATTGAGACCTACAACTTCCATGAAGGATAAAAAAAAAGATAAAAGTCGTTTGTACATAATACATTTTTATAGGTATTTATTTTTTGACATTTAACCCTTATGTTTTTATGTTCTCTATTTTTTCATAATTTTGAATAGATTTTAGTTAAGGATTAATATATATATATAATATGTACAAGATTGATATATTTTTATGAAATTTTTATAAGTTAGAAAATAGTAAAATAAAGACACTCAAGTTATATGTGTGTACAATATATACATGTTCATATTCCTTTATTTTCTCTATGCAACCTTTTGGATTTTGTTTCTTAATACCATGCTATTAACAATTCAAAGAAAGTAATAGAAGAAGAACTAAGATAAAAGGGTGATATTTTACACATAAAATGATAAGCTCGAGTCAGAAAAATGGGGTTATTCATATTTACAGATTTTAGCACATATTTCACGCATTGTTAGCGATTATTAATTATTATATTTTAGAAGATTTGATTAGTGAATTAATAATTAAATTTTGCTAAGATATTCGAATAGAGTAGATGAATCAAGGTTTCATCAATCCTTTGAATATACCATTCAAAACTTGTCAGAAGCAGATACTACTTATGTTATCCATTTATAATAGGTTGATTACAACAATATAGAAACCGTTAAAACTACTTGTTCTAGATGGAAGCATGTAAGTCTCTATGTCTAAAAAATTTTGAATGGTATATTAGAATGATATAGTGATGAAAGCAGATGCAATCTTTAAAAAAATAAAAAAAATATCGAAAATAGGGCACGAGTAGTCCATTGCCTGCTATAGGGGGACCCCCATCTCTCTCTCTCTCTCTCTCTCTCTATATATATATATATATATATATATATAGAGAGAGAGAGAGAGAGAGAGAGAAAGAGGACTGCTCCCTGGGGTAGGCATTGGGTTTCTCCCACTCCATTATTCGTTTTTTAATGTCACTATGTATTTTCATCACTATATCCCTATAACATGTCATTTCAATTTCGTCAGAACAGAGACTCATATGCTCTTCATCTAGAACAAGTCAATTATAATAATATTGATATTGTTAAATTTTCCCGTTGTAGATGGAGGGCATGGAAGTCTCCGTGTATGGCGAAATTGAAATGACGTATTAGAGGGATATAGTGATGAAAGTACACTGTGCTATTTTTTTCAATAAAAATGTAGAAAATGGGGCGGGTGTAGCCCCATTTTTCTCATACATATATACAAGATAAAATGGGGTTGCCCCTTGGAGGAGCTAACTTGGTTCCCACTGCCTCATGTTTATTATTTTCGTTATTTTTTTGAAAAATATTTCCATGAGTTTTCATTGTTATATCCCTATATCATGTCATTGAAATTTCGTGTAAAATAGAAACTCCTACGGCTAGGGTCGGTCCGACCCAAAAACCTTATCTGCATAATTTGACCCAAACCCAAAACTGAAATTTAGTGCGTGGGACGCGGGCCTCAAAATGAGCCTGCATTGATTATTGGGTAGGATTCGTGCCTGAGAAGATCCAAACTCGCAAGCCCAATAACCCGACCTATATGATATAATTATATCTAGTATATTCATGTTTGCTCCAAATATCATGTTCGAACTTTCATATCCTTATTTCAAGTTCTATAGGGATATAGTGATGAATTTATATTAACTTGTTTTTCAAAAAAAATAAAAAATAGGGGAAATTGGATGGTGGGGCCAAGTTAGCATTCCCTTAGGGCCACCCCATTTTACCCATATATATGGGGGGAGGTTTCCAATGAGGTGGACTTTTTAAAAAAAATTAAAAAGCCACTACCAAATTTGTAAATTGTGCAGCAATTTTGTAAAATATAAACTGCTCGTTGTAAAATAATGATAATCATACTGTTCTGAAAACATAATATCTATAATATCTATATTGTAATTAATATTTTTATCCAATATAATAGTATTTTCATAAATATCTCTTGACATACATGTTATGTTAACATTTATAATTAAATTTATGAAGTTAGTATGCAAAATAAATAGAAAAAATACCTAAATCGGTGTGTCTTTCATGCACCTAGAAAATGCCCACCTTATTGGAAGTTTTACACATATATATAGGACTTATCTAGAGGGCTCTGTGCACATTTGAGATTTAATGAACACCATATGAGAGACGTTGGATAATAATCTTGTGGTTAAAATTAAATACAAAATTTAATAGTATCTTTGGGACGATCGGATTTCCATAACTGTTCAAGCGAATTTCTCGGTCATTGATTTCCTTTTTGAGAAAGGAATTAATATTTGAATAATTACCAAACAATTCATTAGGAATTTCTGGCTACCGCACACGACGAACACACCAAGAGAAACCCTATTCTCATTTTTTGTGTTGATCGATTGAAGGAATTTCTGCATCGACAATCAGTAAGCTTTTTACTTTATTAACATTCAATCAACAAGTTTTAATGCATGATATTTGTTAGTACATTTACCGTCTGTATAAAAGTTTTATTATTTTTGTATATGAAAATGAAGATTTCAACTTATCAGATTCTTTTAGTACTTGAATGTGGAAAATATATTAATTTCTAATACAAGTTCTTACATATTTTAAAACGAATCAAAATTCTTTTGAAAGATTATGAAGTTAAGAAGCAATTTTTTATTTGCTACTGGAGGTCGAATTAGAATTGTAATGTTAGTCATACAAAGCTTTTAAATACTTTTGAAAGATTACGAAGTTACGAAGAGATTTCATAATTGTTAATGACAGTAGTCTAAATCTTATGTATACAACTTGCATTTCATATATTAATAATATGTAAGTAAAATTTACTGACAATTAAAAGAAAGTTACTTGTCTTAGCAATAGGGTTACTGATGCATAACTTTGTTGATATGTTACTTGTGATTGATAAGAAGATATTGATACATATTTTAAAGTTACTGGTGGTAAGTGTATAAACTACTAGTTGCTTGTTGAATTCATCGAAATACTTTTGAAGGCTTCAAAAATTACGAATCGTTTTAATAAGTGTTACCGTTAGGTCCATATTTCTTACGTATACAACTTTCGACTCATATATTACTAATTTTTGTTGAAAAGTTACTGATAATTCAAGTAATGTTACTTTCTTTGAAAAGTTACTAATTCTTATGTATACAACTTGCATTTCATATATTACTATTTTTTGTTGAAAAGTTACTAAATCTTATGTATACAATTTGCATTTCATATATTACTAATGTGTAAGTAAAAGTTACTGACAATTAAAAGGAAGTTACTTGTCTTGATAATAGGGTTACTGATGCATAACTTTGTTGATATGTTACTTGTGATTATTAAGAATATATGGATACATATTTTAAAGTTATTGATGCTAAGTGTATAAACGACTAGTTGCATTTTGAACTCATCGAATTACCTTTGAAAGCTTCAGAAGTTACGAATACTTTTATTATGTGTTACTGTTAGTACCATGTTTCTTACTTATACAACTTTCGATTCATATATTACTAATTTTTATTACAAAGTTACAGATAATTCAAATAATGTTACTGAAGGTCGAATTAGAATTAGAATGTTACTCATACCAAGCTTTTGGTCATTCTTACTTATACTACGTATGAAAGTTACTTGTCTAAATTATAATATTACCATCATAAATTTTAAAGATATATTTAACGAAATGTTACTTTATGTCGCCTTATCAAAATTTACTTTTTGGGGTTACATTCAAAAGAACCTTACCTCTGGTGAACGCGTTCGGTTCGCGGGCGGAGCGGAGAAGAAATTCTTTTGAATTGCATTAGAGGGCTCAAAGAAGATTAGACACGGTAAGAAATCTTCTATAAATAACTCATTTTCCATTTTATTGATAAACTCGATTTCTATATGTAGTTTTAAGAAAGTGTACCGATTAGGGTTTCGTTATCGACATTCATTTTTAATTTGATTATCTTGATAATACCTGCACGTATATTGAACACTTGCGGATAATTACAATAACACCTGCTGCACGCTATTATGCTTACTGAGTAATCATACGACATAATATAACTGATACGATTTTTTTTAATTATACACTTGCTGAAAGCTATCATACTTACAAATGCAAATTATAGAGTTACTTGTGTAATCTATAACATTTTTTTAACTGAAAACTATCTGACTTACTAGTGTAATCTATAACATTTATTTACTTTGTGACTTACTATGGGTATTTGTGCTACTTAGAAACTTACCAGCGGACGTTACTCATACATAATCACGGTATATGTTCACTTGTTACTTGTGCTACTTAATGACTTACTGATACAAATAAGAAAGTTACTATTCTCAATACAAAAATTACTTCTTATGTTTTTAATAAAATAAGTTACTAAAGCAAATTATAATTGTTACGAATCATCTGAAATATATTACTTGTCATATTCTTATTATTACTTATGCAAACAACATGTATATAACCAATTTACTTACATATTAGAGATTATTACTAATATTATTATATTATTTTTTGATACTTGTGCTACTTAGTTACTTACTAATATAGTAAAGAAATTTAATAATGGCAATACAAAAATTACTTCTTAAGTTATATATCACAGAATATCACTTGTTACTTGTGATACTCAATGACTTACTGTAAGCTATAAGACCGAATGTTGAAAGTTATATAGATATTGATGAGACCTACCACACTTACTTGTTTATTACACACTTGACTTAATGAACGTTGAAAGCTATATATTATAATAATTTGTTGTGTATTTATATCTTTTGCAGATGGATCAAGCAAAAGGATTTGAGGTTTCATACAAGAGACGAAATCAAGACAATGTGAAAAAATCAACATTCGAATCTATAAGTGATACGTTTGTTATATATTCTAAAATAATTATATACTAATTGAATTATGTATTAAGAAAATATTTTTATGCAGATACTTGCTTTGAATTTGATAAAACGAATGAAGTTTCCACTTATAAGCAATTATATCAACTCCCAATAATGTATCAAGGATTATTTAAACTTGGTATTGACAATAAAATTGTGCAATATAGAAAAAGCATCAAGAATGAAATCTAGTGTGAAGCTTGATACAATAAAAGATAATGTAAACATGGAAACAATACCAAGTTAACATAGCATTACAAATTTAGTTGTAAAAATATTTTATTTAATTGCATAATTTTAATTGATCTTATTTATAATATTGTAGCACGATATTGCGTCCAACACTGTTGTTGTATAAAACAAATTGTCACGTATCTTGGTAACAATAAGTTGTCTGGAAGGTATAAAGATTTGATAGATAAGTCCGCTTTCTCAAGGATAGTATATATTACAAAACTTGATATAAATTATCAAGTTTTGGATTTGATTGTTCAAAAATATCAAGGGGATTGCGTTTTCAAGTTTGAACTCACATTCTCAGATATTGACATAAGTTTAATTTTGGGATTGCCAACATCTGGATTTCCAATACATCTAAAGGGATTTTCATTTGAATGACCAAGTTCATTCGAGAAGTTATTTTGTCAATCAAGCATGTTACTAAATCGTCACAATATTTGTGATATACATGATTCTTTACGAAGTCAAGAAGATGATCAATAAGTGAGGATATACATAAGATGCCTAATCTCATTAAATTTTTGTACATTCCTAATCCCTAATACCAACTTCTGCTTCTCAAGAGTCCTAGTAAATTACATATACTTAATTGAAGACACTCGTTTCTTTAATTGGTCTAATGCAGCTGGGACTATGATAATGCACCGTATGTAAGACATAGTTGAAAAAATGAAAAAGCATGCAACATCAAATGGAAAATGCACAGTTGGATATTTAACTGAATGTGCCGCATGTTTATATCTAAGCTTAATTTATTTAATTTCTGTTATTTTTTTATTAAAAATTACATGATTCTTAACTTTGAATTAAATTTCAGCCATGGGCACTCGAGCACCTATTTCCGTCACATGCGTTGAACCATAATCTCTTGCCAAGAATCATAAAATGATCAACTTCATGCAAAGTTACCATTGAACAATCTTCAACTTTGATGAAGATTAGGTACAATGAATTTTAATACATTTTCATTTCTATTTCTTATTCAAAACTATATAGGAAAATTTCAAAAAATTTGATGGTATGTTTTTGAGCAAAACAATGCAGTGAAATAGTTACTGTTATTATGAAGAATACCACGATACTTGTACTACTTAATGACTTACCGATAAATTCAAGAAAGTTACTGTTCGCAATACGAATATTACTTCTTAAGCTTTCATTAATATAAATTACTGAAGAAAGTTCTGAATATTACGAATGATTTAAAATATTTTACGTGTCACATTCTTATTATTACGTATGCAAAAAATATGAATATAATCAACTTACTTATATATCACATAATATTACTAATATTATTATATCGTATTTTGATACTTGTGCAACTTAGTGACTTACTAATACAGTAAAGAAATTTACTAATGGCGGTACAAATGATATAATACATATTCTTTTTTTGTATTATATTTCTTATTTGCAACATAATATTACTTCGTTGCATTAGATTATTGTTAAACTGGATTTTGGAGAAAAAGAGATATCCAAGGTTGACGCAAATGAGTTTATGTTTGATTATGAAACCTTCGTTAGCGAGGGTTTCATTTCAAATGCTTATTCATTGCATGTCATTGAACCACATACACGACGCCTTAAAGATTGTTCAACAACCTCAATTGTGAAAAGTGCTCAACACCAAAATTTATCCGAGTGTAATTGTGAAGCACACAAGAAGAAGATAAGCGATTTGAAGTCTTTCATATCTCAACTGCCCACATTAGATGACTTCCAAAAAATTAAAGTTGAATATGAGAGTACATTAAAGAAAAACGAGAAGGTAAAGCTTGAAATCACAATTCTAAAGCAGTGGTTTGAACAGTTTTTTACAAAATCAATTAGTGTAAAGAAACATGAGGAGAATACAGCTTTGCATGTTCAACATGAAGAGTAATAAAGCTCACAAAAACTAATGAATCACCAACTTTTGATCTTGGATTTGATGAAGATTTTGAAGATAATGACAAAGTCAAAACAAATGTGTCAAAGAGAGGAAGAAGCAAGAAGCTCATCACTCCTAGCAGCCAATCAAAAAGGGTCAAATCAAGAAGAGCAACAAAAGAAGATGAAATAGCACCAAACAGTCCACTTAAGGATAAAGTGATAAGAAAAAAGGAAGCTTATTAAAAAAATTTTTAAGAAGTGGTGCATGTTGAAGATGAAGATGAAATTCAGAAGATCGAAAACAAGAGCTGGCTTTAGAGGTATAAACTTTATATTATTATCCATTGTAAACATATATTTTTAAATGGAAGTATTTATTTTGATTGATATTATTTTTCATTGTTAAGATTCTTGTACAAATTATGAAGTAATACTTGTTATGGTGTCACCTAAATAAAGTATTACTATCCATTCACTCGTTCAAACTTTTTACAATATACATGATACTTGCTACTTATATTTTTTTCATTAAATACTAATGATAATCAATTTATTACAATAGTATTTTTAATTGTTACGGGTCGTTTATAAGAACTTAGTGATGATGTTGCAAATGTTACTTGTGTTCCTTAATACCTTACTGATGTTGTTGCTGAGAAAAGAACAAACTTAAAATACCGTGGGTATATAGTTAAAATTTTTGATATTCTTACTGATATTGTTGCATATTTTACTGATGTTATACATAATTTTCACTGATGCTTACTGATGTTATCCTTACTGGTGCTTACTGATGTCATGCTTATTGCTGCTTACTGATGTTGTGCTTACTGCTTACTACTGTTATGCTTACTGGTGTTTACTGATATTATTACTTATTCGTTGTTTAAAATTCTTGTAAAAATCATGAAGTAATACTTTCTATGTTATTACCTAAATAAAGTATTACTATCCATTCATTCGTTCAAACTTTTTATAATATACATTATACTTGTTACTTATATTTTTTAATTGAATACTAATGATAATATCTTTTTTACAATAGTATTGTTAATTGTTACATGTGGTTTAGAAGAACTTACTGATGATGTAGAAAATATTACTTGTGTTTCTTAATACATTACTGATGTTGTTGTTGAAAGCAAGAACAAACTTAAAATACTGTAGGTATATAGTTAAACTTTTTGACATGCTTACTGATGTTGTTCATATTTTACTGATATTGTTCTTAATTGTTAATGATGTTATGCTTACTGATGCTTATTGATGTTGTTGCATATTTTATTGATGCTGTTGGAAAATTTAATGAACAAGTTATATTAATTTTATTTTATAGGTTTTCAATCTAACTCACATTAATTATATTGGATATGATGTGATTTCTAAATCTGAAGAGCAACAATTCACGAATTCTTAAAGGATCCTATCACCAAGTAAGAATAGTGTATTATAAAAAAATATTTTGTAAATTTATTATTTAACCAAATTATGATGGGTTATTTGAATAATAAAATATCATTTAAATTCCAGTATGGGAGCAACTTAACATGGATCAGGAGATAATTTTTGTATTGGAAGGCACATTGAAGATTACTCTATAACAAAATGGTCATTTATGTTATTTGGACATGTTTATAGATGTATTATACAAATCTTATCAAGAAAGTGACGTGGAATGTCCTTTCATTTTTACGAATATGGCTCAAATGGTATGGATACTTAAATATATCTGCTTTGTAAGTTATATTATATTGCCTAAGTACTTATTCATTGTAGTAATTGTTTCAGAAAACTGTCAAAGAAGCAAGTGTAGAGGATTATGAGCCTTAAAAAATTTGTTTTCATTCACAAGGACAATGTTTGATAATGTAAAGAAGTTTTTTTGTATAATCCATATATTAAATAATTGGCATTTTCTCGTAACTGACTTTGATGCCAAAAAATTCATTTCCTACGATTCACTAACTAGGATAAAGAAACAATGGTTGGATGTAAAAAATGGGTAAATATTCAGTTTCAAAAAATACATTAAATTGATTTTTGAGTTTATTTATTTGTGAAATATTTCTTTAATTATTATTGGAAGGTTAATTAGATGGTATAATATTTCATGCTATTCACTTGAGAACAACTTTAGAAGTTGCCAATTGATATAGCAAAAGACATCCTAAAGCAGTGAAGTGATTCCATTAATTGTTGAGTTTCCATCATAAAATATATGGAATTCAAATTGCAAAGGAAAAGAGTCGATCTTTCACACCGAAGATATCCCTAAGTTTCGCGTCGAGATAACTGCTATTCTACTTACAAGTGGGGAGAAGAAATACTGAATGAAATGATTTCTTTTAAACTTGTAATTAGAGAAAATCTTTTAAATATATATATATATATATATATTACATGATGTATTTAAAATTGGAAAAATAGTAACATTTATTTATATACATGTATATTTTAATGAATGAGAAACTTTTGCTTGATATTAATTTTTCATTATTTTAGATTCTTGTACGACTCATGAAGTGATACTTAATATGGTGTTAGTAAAGCACTTACATGTGTGAAATTCAATAGCTTATTTATGATGTACAAAGAAATTACTAAAGAAACCATCCGTTGTTATCAATAGAAAGCAAGTGTTGATTTGTTACTTGTGATTATAAAGAAGTTACTGATACATATTTAAAAGTTATTGGTTGTAAGTGTATAAACTACTAGTAGCATTTTGAACTTATCGAAATACGTTCAAAAGTTTTAGAAGTTACGAATCGTTTTGTGTGTTACTGTTAGTAGCATATTTCTTACGTATAAAACTTGCAAAATCTTACGTAATTGCAAGAAAGTTACTAGAAGCAGAACTAAGGAAATACTTTGGAAAGATTATGAAGTTACAAGGCGATTTCATATTTGTTACTGGTAGTAGTCTAAATCTTACATATTCAACTTGCAATTCATATATTACTATTTTGTTATTAAAAGTTACTAACAATTAAAAGAAAGTTATTTGTCTTAGTAATATTGTTACAGATACCAAACTTTGCTGATTTGCTACTTGTGATTTTAAAGAATATACTGCCAATTAAAAGAAAGTTATTGATGGTAAGTGTATAAACTACTAGTTGCATTTACACTAATCGAAATACTTTCGAAAGTTTCAGATGTTACGAATCGTTTAATTATTTGTACTAATAGTAAGTATACGTGTTACTAATAGAAAAGATACGTGTTAGTTATATTAATGATACGGATTTACATTATATAATTTACTTATGTTTCCTAACAACTTACTAATCTGCTGCCAAATTTACTGAGTGCAACACAAAACTTACTTTACTTTTTCTTTTAAGATATATTTTAAACAACTTAATGTATTCTACATATGTTTGTCGCCATTCTTATCAAATAACTGATAATTATTGTTACACATTTACTCATACAATCCAAAATAACATTGGAAGAGAACCCTCAATATTAATAACATGTTAAATATCATTAACATTCTACACATAAAAAAGGATAAAAAAATACACAACTTCAATCTAGATAAATAGTTTACAATTAACTAAAGATTTAAAGAAAGTAAACAACTAGGAAAAAAAAGAAAATCTTCTATATATTGAATTTGGGAATGCCATGCTTCAGTCTTGCCTTTCCTTTGATATATCAACCGACTTTCATTCGTCTGAAGATCAGATGCATTTCTGTTGTAAAAAGAGAAAAAATATAGATAATGTTAGAATAATGTCAATATAATGGAAATACAATATGAAACATATCAATTACTGAATTTCTCTTATCTTTAAGGATTATTTGTAGATTTTGAAGGGCAATTTCTTAAATCATGTCCAGCATTTACTTTATAACATAATTTGCATTTTCTCCGCTTTGAGGAATTCTCTTCACTAATTGATTTCAATTTATTTGTGCTTCCCTTTGGTCTTCCCTTTTTTCAGAACCTTTGTTTTGCTATGTTGGGACCTTTCTTCCATCTATTCAATAAAAGAGAGAAATTAACCTCCAACGCATCTGTATGTTTTAAAACACTGATGATGTGTCTACATGGAATACCCATTGATTTCATTTTCATATAATGACAAAGAAAATTGTTGTTATGAGCATGAAAAGTAACTCTGTTAAAATCTTCAATCTCCCCAATAGGGTATACTCGGAATTGTATAACATCTTCAACTATTGGAAATGGAATAACATCCAGTTCAATACCTTCCAAAAGCTCTACCTTAACCATGTAAAACAGAGTCTTTGAATGCTTAGAAAATTATTTTTCAATGCTCCACTACGTAGCCAACTTCGGAATTTTATTTTCGATATCATTGTCCATCTTATTAGCATGCTCTCTCATTCTTTCAACTGCAGTTTGAAATCTGGTCATGAACTCATATAAACTATTCAACTGATTAACATTGTTAGTCAAGAAAGAATTCATGCTCTCGCTTCTCTGTGTTATATTCATGTCGGCAAAAAAATATCTTCTCGATGGCTAGGTTGATGAGGAATAAAGTAGGGGGAGATAAGGGCCAATACAATAAAAATACATTTTATTTCATTCATTCTTTATTCATTTTGGGACCAATTTTTGGTTTCACTTTTTATAGTTCAAATAAAGAAACTTTGAACATGAAATTTGTAGATAATTAGATATAGAAAAATACAAAATTGATTTCACTAAAAAATAATATACAGATAAAAAGTTATGATCTGAATAAATTTCCAAAATCCCAACTTCCCAGACCCGTATCTCTCAAATAAAACTCGAAACGCGTCAAACTCACCTTTAATTGTATAGAATTTTAAATAAGCTATTTAATGAAGGTGGTTTCGCGTTTGGCGGAGCTTCGGTCTGAAAGTTGAGTTTCGGACCCCTATTGTATACTTGTACAGATTCAAATATTCATTTTATTTATTATTCTTTATTTTCATAATTTTATATTTTTATAATTTTGTAAATAATATTCATAATATACGTGTTCATTAAAATCAGAATAAAACACTACAGAAATCTCAAAAATAAAATACGTCTATAAAATACCTAGAGATAATACCTATAACTATACCTATGTGAATTATACTTCTATTTTATTAAGTGTACAAATAACATCAGAAAAATAAAACAAAAATATATTTCAGTTCATAAAAATAATTATAAATTATAAAATAATAACCAAAATAAATAAAATTAAATATAGAAGATAGAAATAAAATATTAAAATATATAGATACATATACCTATATACCCTATAAAACATAACTTGTAATCATAAACCTCACAAAAAATAAATAAAAATCACCATAAAATAATTTATAAAATAATAAATATTTTTTATTGAATATCAAGAATTAATAAATTCATTTACTATTTTAAATTGAATTTATAAAGCATTTTTGCGGGATTTTCCTGGTTGGTCCACGTGGACCAATCAGGTGGGTCTGACAGTTGACCGACCCCCTCCTGTTCTGTAAGAATTTTGGTTTTTTCACCCATCTTCGAGTGTTTTTCCACGACCCCTCTTTCATCCTTTAGCATCGATGTCTTCATGACTTTTTGTCCTCGTGGATTGGGCTTTCATGCCAGGGGTTCATCTCGATCTCTGGATCGTTGTGGCTCCCCTAATCCCTCGTTTTTCGAGCCTTTTTGGTCACTCTTTCAAAATCCCAGCTACACCTCCATTGACTCTGGGAACCCTTCTTGACCATCTTTCCCCCTTTTTGGCGAGCTCGGGACTGGACCTTGTGACAGGAAGCCCTCCAGCCCCCAGGAGGCGAGGCTAGGCGGTCGAGGCGGTGTCTCCACCCCCATCTCTGGCTCCGGTCGTAAGGTTTATCTCGTTGGTTTGCTGGCCAATTCAAGGTGTTCTTGTTCCATTTTCCTTTTTATCTTAGTTGCTACTCTTGTTTTTGGTATTTTCTCGTCGATTAGACCGTGTTTTGGCTTCACTTTCACCCATCTAAGCCTGCTGGAGCCTCGCTCCGACGAACCTTCCGCACGACGCCCCTTTATCCATACCCACCTTCGCAAATAAGCCCCAGGTTCTCTGTCTCTGATTGTTCTAACGTTTCTGCAGGACCTGGTGGTCGTTGATGAATCCCATATTCATCATGCTAAAATTGATCATTTAAGCTCAGTTCCCCATCATTCACTTGTAATTAATCATTAATAGAGCATTATTAGCATTCATAAATGTGTAAATAATATCTGCATTTCATCACGCATAATTGCATTAAAAACCCACGTGTAAATTAGCCCAAAAAGCTGCTAACTTCTCACATTTGTAAATATTTCACCCTAACCCTGATTAACCCAAAACCACCTCCATTGTTTAGATATTACTAACCTTATTAAATAAAAAATACAAATAATACTAACCCCAATATGTGTCAAATAATCCCAAAGTCTAATTTCATATCAGACGGACTAAAAAGAGCATATCTCCCACATACAGTGTCCGATTTTGGTCTACTCACTTTTAAAGTACTCCATTTTCAAATACCTTCAAAACAAGACCAATTTCGTAAAATTCGGAGCTCATATGTGAAAGTTGGGTTTTGGGCCTCTTTTGCGTAGTTTGACTTTTTGCTATTTTTGACCTAAGTTTTTATGTACATAATTAACCCTATTAATTCTATTTCTTCTTCATTTGTGTTCTTTGATGAAAGTTTTATTAAGAGACACAAAATTCCAAATCCAGATTCAAGCTGAAATCAAAGAATCTGACTGAGTCCAAGTGTCCGTTGTTGGTCTGTACAAAAGTTGTGTGTTTCTAACTTCTATTTTATTTTCCTAATTTCTTATTTATTAAAAATCCAAAAAATAGATTAATGTGTAATTAATTTTCTTGTATTTTATCATATTTTTTCTATAATTTTTATCTCCTCTAAAACCACCAAAAAATACAAAATCCCAAAAAGTCGATTTCTATACACATCGAGAGCCACCAAAAATACCACTTCCCACAGGTAACCTCTTTTGCTCCCAAGTCCTTCATAAAAGTTGTAGATCTCGTCGAGATGAACAACTTTTGTAAAGGAAATTTTTCGATCCGAGGTATTCTTCTATTTCTTTTCTAATTTTCTTCATCTTCTATTTTGAATTTTTTAGGGGCGCCACGTGGCAGCCCCTGGGCGTGCCACGTGGCACCCCCACTCTCTCTCCAGCCGCCCCCTCCCCGAGTCACGTGCCTAGCACGTGACCCCTATCATCTTTCTTATCCAACCGTTACCCTTCCCCCGCCCGCCGTTTCTCCTCCTCCTCTCGCAACGACTCCACCCCTTCCGCCTTGGCCATTACAACCACGGCAACGCCCCGCCCTTCCCCGCTCCTATAAAGCTCCGCTGCAGCCAGTCTATTCAACCATCCGCCCTTTCTCCTTGCGCGGCCGGTGACAGCGGCTTGCTGCTCTTCTCGCGGCGTGATCCAAAGCTCTAAGCTCTGTTGCAGCCTCATCAAGCTGCTGAGCTCACCGCATCGCCTAGTGGCTCCAGCGACGACTAGAGCCAGCCATCACCACTTCCGATCCAGGGCGAGTCCACCTTCTCTGCATTTCTTCCGCAACCTTGTTCCAACTCCAACTACAATACACCTCTTGACGGGCCTCTCGCATCCCCGCGCTTCACCGTCGATGACGCGTCGATTTCCACCGCACAACCCAGTCGTCGGCCACCTCTCGACGGAGCTCCCGCTCCCCCGCCTTCTCCGCCTTCCAGGCTCGGCCGCCATGTACCACCCCCGAGCGCCTCCACCTCTATCTCTTCCGCCACGCAGCTCCGTTGATCGACCCGCACCTCAGTCTCCGAGCATCAAGGCGACCTCGCCGGTCCTCTGCATCTTCGCCACCCAGGTCGCGCTCCAGCACCGCCTGCGCAGCCCGCCG
This sequence comes from Ottelia alismoides, assembly GCA_037367405.1. NCBI lineage: Eukaryota > Viridiplantae > Streptophyta > Magnoliopsida > Alismatales > Hydrocharitaceae > Ottelia > Ottelia alismoides. Next base: position 37,088 of record JAZKJV010007407.1, on the reverse strand, counting down.
ATCAGCCACAGCTCGGCCGTGTGTCGGCCGAGCTCCACCCGCCTCCGCTTCGCCTTCGCCTGCGCCTCCGCCTCACGCGGTGCCTCCACCTTCGCCAGCGCTTCCGCCTCCAGCCACCGTTGGATCGGGCATAGCCCTTGATCCAACGGTTGCAGACCTGCCACGTGGCAGCATCCTGCCTCTCCCCGAGCCTCGGCCCTAGCCTCGAGGCTCGGGGCCCCCGAAGCTCCAGTAGACACCACGTAGGCTCGGGCATCCGAGCCTGAGCTCCGCTACCCGAACCTGCGCCTTGTCACCTGAACCGCAACTTCTTCATCCGAACCTCAGGCTCAGGGCTCCCGAGCCTCAGCCTCGCCTCCAGGCCTCCCGGCGCACGTGCAAGGCATGTGCGTCCAAGGAACATTAAAGCCCTCGCTAGTTTTCGAAATTACATATATACCCCCTGCATGGGTAAATTGCAGCGAAGACCCGGCGACTTTCATAAATTACAGATAAGCCCCTCCATGAACCTTTTTGAAAGCAAAACTTTATTTTATTTACATTTTAGTCCCTAAAACTTCATTTTATCATATCTTTCTCATACGGACTCCGATTTTAGTGTATAATATGTCATTTTGAAGCTATTTTCATGCTCTACAACTTAGCATAATTTGTGTATAGATCTGAGGAATTTATTGAGAATTATTATTCGAGGATCTCATTTGACATGCAGGCTCAATTTTAACATCGTTGTGCTGTAGAGAAATTGATGATATTTATGCAGGGACTCCATGAGAAAAGCTTGGGAAATAAATCCTGATGCATAATTTAAAAATCATTTATTGAGGATTTAATCTGTGCAGGAGTTTCGGAAAGGAATATTGATAAATTATCTCCCTTGTATGTTTCAAACATGATGGTTATCGATTGAGGAATAATTTACAGGGAAATTAAAAATAATTTTTAAAAGAGCCCAGATTCCCCAGGTTATTTTTTACACTCTGATTATTTCTCTTGAACTATAGTTTTTGTTCTGTGATAAATTTTGAGGTTATCGATCAACATATTTTGGAGCAGAAGTTTAAATCCCAGATCCTGTGCTGAATTGTCTTCCTTGCATTTGCATCTCATTGTATTGTACATTTTCTCAACACATCAATTAATCAACATTAATTAATTATTTAATTTGATTTAAGACCATGCAACTAAGAATCACCGTTCCCTATGTTCGACCTTGGTAGACTTGCCAAGTAAAAATTTTCCACAACATTCAAAGATTGTGGTATTTTGATCAACCAAATTCGTCTCCTCTACTACAATTATCGATTATTAAAGAGGTAAATTTCGCGTTCATCAGTCGTAGACCCCAGAAGGGGTCGCGTTTCATCCCAACCGAAAGCATCTGGAGCCTGGCTCTGCTCCGTGCTCGCCGGACGTCGCCGCTGCTCCGTTGCACTAGCTGAAGCCACCATTCACCGAGGAGCAGTTGTGGGGATCTTTTGGTGGTGTCAGAGAAGTCGCAGGCGCGGGGAAGCTCGAGCTCTGGCCGATCGAAACTCGCCAAGCTTGAGTTCTTCGCTGTTATTGCCGGCCTCTCCGCATCCGTTGGACCGGCCCCCATTCCAGTTCTTTTCTCAACCGTTGGATGACGTGGTCCTGCTCGCCCTCCAATTGCCCCGAGTCTTCTGATCCTGGGCATCTATCTGAAGCGTCATCGGCATTCCCAAGGGCGCCACGTGTATAAGTAAAACTATTCATGCAGTCCGATCGTGCCCATTGTGTGGGTGATAAACCACAAATTCAGCCCCTTTAATAGTGTGGAATTAATATTCAATGGTCTTTGCAGTCGGGTTGAACTATGTCTATCAAAAACCATCTAATTGCTATGTCAAGTAGAATCAAATGGTCATTCATTTATTTTACTTGGTAAGAAACCAAGGTCGAACTCAGGGACACGAGCCTTTCTCGGATTATATAGACTCTCATTTATTTTATTAAGTGTTGAGTGAAAGAATCATAGGTTAACTAATGCATTAAAACAAGACAATGCATCAAACTAATACAAACACATGCATTTTTTATTTTTTATTAGATGCGAAGAAATGCAACATAAATATGCCGTAGATCATAAATACTTGAGCCATTAAAAATAGAAGTCAAAACAGGGTCAAATAATAAAGCTCTCTTCATTCATGTAACAATTAGGCATGAGAAACAGGGAAATCCGGACACTTAGATGATAAAATAATACATTAAAGTTTGTAGTGTCAAATCTGAAATGAAAGCATGCCATAAGGAAGACAATGAGAAGAGCTTCAAAATGCCACTGAAATCGACTGTAACAAAATTACTATGCTCAAGATATGCATGAAAGAAGACAAGGGCATAAACGCAAGAAAACATGAAAGATAACTACAAACAGGTCCCTGAGAGGGACTCAAATGTAATAAAAAGTGAGCGCGAGGCCTTCCCTGTAAATAACCCATACACGCAGGGGCATATTTGCAATTATCAAAACCCACGAGGGTAACAATGTAAAATACCCCAGGCGCGCGTGGGATGCACGTGAGTATAGGACCTGTCTGCAATATGGAGAAGTTGGCGGGGCCTTCATGAAATTTTTCCAGATAGCACGCGCTAGGCACGTGGTTTCCAGGGTCGGTATAGCTCTGAGGCTCGGATGAGGCTCGACGTAGCTCCGGATTGGCTCGGGGAGCGTAAGCCTCCAGGCTTGGGCTCGGAGGAGACTCGGGTTGTCCACGCCTGTTGGTCTGGTGATTAGGCTTGGAGTTCCTTGGAATTTGATGTGTGGCGAATAAATATCCGTGAGATCTCCAATATCCGACGGGGTATGGAAGCTCCACTGGTAGGCGACGTGGTCGTTCCTGCACCGTTGGATCAGCTCCGCGGAGGAGCATCCAACGGTGTCTATACCAACTTCCTCAGCTTCAACAGGCGGCGGAACCAGGACTCCGACGAAGTGGTCCCCGCTCCGCCGCTCTCCTCTGATGTTGGTGGGGCTCATCAGCTGGTCCTGATTGATTGTCGATGGAGCTCAATGCCTGATCAAGCTGCAGCTCTACATGGCGGAGGCTCTAGCCGCTCCGATGATAGTTATGTCGCGCTCCAAGAAATCTCCAGCGAGCTCTCCGGTAAACAAAGAAGGTTTAATACCTGCAGCGTTAGTACAATATCCAAAGCATGGTTGTCGTGAAGGGGAATGAGGTGGAGAGCTCTGCGGGCGAAGAAAGCGGCAGCTCTGAGCTCCTTCGCATTGGAGGGCGGAGGAGAGGGGTCGGAGGTGATCTGAGGACTGGAGGAAGAAGAGGGTGATCGGAATATAGCGCGTGAAGGGGAAATCTGTGGGGAACCTCGGAGGATGATTAATGGAGGTGGATACGACGCATATGGAGCAAATAAAATAGGTGAATTAGAAGGAAAATATAGAGAGAGATCTAGAGATACTTACCTGAGATTAAGGCGGAGTGGGGCCTGGCTAGAGGTTCCATTGAACCTCTGGTCATCGTTGAACTCCCCCGGCTACGGGGAGAAGCTTGGCGGGGCGAAGCCACCGCAGGGCTAAGCCTACCATGGCTCAGGGTCGACGCCGGGAGCAGCGTCGTCATCGCGCCTTGATGAATGTGTGATTCATCACTCCAAAAGTTAAAAATAGAGCCTTGTTCCAGAGTAAATAAAGGCATATTTACCTTTATAATGCATAAATAGCATTCATGCATGCATACTTAAAACATGCATTTTAGCACTCCATTTGCATTTAAATAAGAAGCCAAACATCATTTGTAAAAAGTCCACTCATAAAAATAAGCTCTCCCTTATACTATGTACACCTTAGGAAGAAAGCCAGAAATATCCTTTGTAAAATAGCCAATAAAGCCCTAAAGCCCTTGGACCATAAAATGCCCATAGATCCCTCATACCAACTCCAAAATAGGTCTACTTACTTTCAGATTAATACACATTAAAAAAACCTTCAAAATGAGACTAGTTTCATCCAATTTGGAGCTCGTATGAAAACGTTGGGTTTTTGGGCCTCTTTTGTATACTACATATATGTATACTTGTATTCTTATATTTTTATATCATATTTGACCTCATCTCCGTCTTTGGTCAACATGAAACTTGTAGATCTCATCGAGATCTACAACTTTCATGTTTTGAATTTCTCCAAATTCGCCCCCTCCTCTCTCTACACATATTTTTCTCTCCAGCCAATCCCAGCCGGCCACATGGCGCCCTCTGGTTGCACCACGCGACCCGCTCCCCTTGTCCTAGTCGCCCACGCCCACAACCGTTGGATCTCCATCCAGATCCAACGACCGCACCTCCTCCACATGCGCTTTGTATTTCCACCGTCTGATCATCTCCAGGACTCCATCTCAACCACCCATTCGCGCCCCTTCCTCAGCGCGCCACGTGGCGCATGTTGTGCCCTTGGATGACGCGCTCCATCCCTCCATCTCAACCGCTCATCCCTCCGTGCATCTCAAACCTTCAATCACCCTTAGATCTGATCTCCGCCGCTCGTCAGCGCCCTCTCCTCCGCACGACACCTGGCACCATCACGTCCTTCTGATTAAGCCACTCCAGATTCAATCCACACCGCTCGTGCATGCTTCGCCCCAATCGCGCCACGTGGCATGCTCCTAACGCTCAGATCACCTCGCCCAGATCTCATCCTACCGCTCCATCCCGCCTCGATCACCACCGTTGGATCACAAGATCCAACGGTGGAGACTTCGTCTTCCACCTCCAGTGCCCCTCTCTCCCACGTTCTCAACTATGCGCGAGGGGCTTGCCCCTTCCTATTCTCAGCCGCGCTTCCTCCACCTTCGACGACCACCATCTATCCCACGATCACCCCCACTCATCCCTCATCCTCGCCAGCCACCTTACCACCCACGTCGACCGCCAGCGACGTCCCACGAACCCCATGAACCTCGCCTCCTCACCAGCCCGGCTGTCTACTCCAACCTATAAATACTCGCCCTCCTGCTGATTTCACACCCATCCGCCACCCCTGAGAGATTCCCCGAGCTCGGAGCGTCCGATTAGTGACAGTGATTGAACGAATCCTTGAGCGAAGACGGTGGTCTTCTTCGGCGAGATCCTCGGCGCACCGTCGTGTCGTAGCCACTCCTCCGAGCCGTTGCTTGAGCTCAGGGACTTACCGCCCCTTCGAGCGATGATATGGACCTCAACCTCGAGCTCCACACCCCAGGTAATCTCCTCCACCTTCGTTTAATCTTAGTTTCAATTTTTCCTTCGATTTCTTCCTTTTTATTCGTCGTTCACGGTGATCCTCTCATCCTCGCAGTACCCTTTACGCCCGCCGACGACGCACTTCGTCCTCCATCAGCTCCAGCTCCGCCACTTGGCCGGAGCACCATCGCCAGCCATCTCCGTTCCTCCTTAGTGCTCGCCGACCACCCTCACACCTCCACGATTGCACGCACGAGCTTCGACTATTCTTTTAACACTTGCAGGTACCTCCTCATTTACTGATCGGATGTTCATCGGAGTTCCTTTGGAGCTTTGCCGCCACAGAGCTCTGACGCCCATCTTCGGCTCCTGAGACCACCAACACCATCGCCGCACCTCCACGCACCTTCTGGGACATCTCCGAACCATCGGAGAGCTTCACCGACACCTGTAGGGACGGGCGGAGCCATGGCCTCATCGCCGGAGCCCCGCCATCTCCTCCGCAGGCGGCGGAGGTCCGTTGAGGGAGAAGGTCCAGTGGCCATTCGATCATCCTAATCGAACGATCTAGCGTCAGCCACTTCGCCATCCGACCGGAGCAGCAGACGACCGTAGGATCATCCTTGATCGTACGCTCAGGATTCCGCCACGTCTTCCGCATCAGCCAGCCGTTGGATCGATCATCTGGATCCAACGGTCTCTAGCCATCCACGTCTCCATCTTCCGCGGTTCTCAGGCGCCGTGGGATCTATCCAGATCTGACGGCCTACCAGCATGCCACGCATCTCCTTCCAGCAGCCGTTGGATCACTCTTGATCCAATGGTCTTCAGCACGCCACGTAGAGGAGTCCGAGCCTCTTCTCCGACCCTAGGCTCGGACTACCCGAGGCTATGCTGAGCCTCACTCCAAACCTCCAAGAGCTCCCAAGCCAAGCCCCGAGCCTCGTAAGCCGCCCGAGCCTAGGCCGACCACGTGAGGAGCACGTGCGGTCTGGGTATTTTGCACAGAGGCCTTGGGGACTTTTTGAAATTACATACTTGAGGTCCTTTGGGAGAGGTTGAAGTTCAACCTCGGGAGTTGACCTAGACAAAAAGGTCCCTGTGAAGCAGCCCCCACGTGAGGAGCATGTGTCAGTGGAGAAATTGCATTGATACCCCCAACATTATAGGTAATTGCATTTAAGTCCCTATCGGCATGTTTCATTTTATGTAATTTTATTTTCTGTGTTGCAAATACACCCCTGTCTTTGCACGCATCCTTATGTGTCATTTTGCATCATTTTTTAAATTCTAAAAATTGCATATTGTTGAGTAACTTGTCCTCTATCTATTGTGCCACTTGTCCCATTTTTGTAATTTCAGTAGAATTTTAAATGAATTAATTGGTTTATTTGTGTGATATTTTGCCCAGTTGAACCTTTTATTTAATAATAATTCTCTGTAACTCCAAAAATTCTCGAAAATTCGCATTAGCTCTAGGATAGTGAACTTAACTTTGCATAAAAATTTCATGTCATTTGTACACATATCGAGGCCTAAATAAATTGTTTAGTGATTTCCTTAGTTTAATTTTTATAGGTTCATTTCACATTAAAATTTTGGTCTATCAATTTTCCTAGATTCCTTATCATTAGATCTATCTAGGATAACTTTTGTTCCTGAAAAAATGAGATTTGATATTTATTAAATATAAATTAGTGAAAATCACCCTGCCTGCATGTTTAATTCACAGTAAATTCATTTAGTGTCTAAAAATTCCAAAAAAATTAGGGTAGTTCATTTCACCATAATTCATTATCTGGCCAATTTTCATAATTTTTGGACTTAATTTGATATCTCAAACTGATTTAACTTTGGATTGGCTAAATTGTTGCATGTGTCTGCACAGAAAATAAAAAAAATTCCTTGAAAAATCCAACACTTGGAAATTTGCTAATAATTCACCTAAGGAGACAGATGCCTCCCTGAGTTCGACCTTGGACTTCACCAAGCAAAAAAAATTGCCGCTTGAACTTAACTCAAATATGTTTAAAAGTGGTTTTTGATTAGCCCTTTCGTATCCGATTGCAACGAACATTAGTAATTAATTTAGACATTAATCTGACCGAATTAACCAAGGGTGCGTCATCTGGGTTACGCCTCCATCGGACGCCCTATCACGGGGAGGAGAGGGCTGGGCGAGGCCCCACGTAAAGGTGGACATCAGAAAACTGGGGGGAAGATGGAGTATTTAAGGATCAAAAGTGGCAGTTCCAGTGGAGAAGGCGGTGCTTTGTGAGGGAAATATGGCGTGAATGGAGGGGAAACGTGGAATGAGTGACTGGTCGCGAGGATGACGGATGAGTGGGGGGAGGACGTGAGACAGTTAGAGAGAGAGGAAGTTGTGAGGAATGGTGGAGGAAATAGGAGGGGGGGTCATTGCACGAGGTGGCGAACATGGGAGAGAGGACAATTGCGAGGTAGAAGAAGATGCCCTGGACATTGGATCGTGAGATCCAATGGCAGTCAGTCGAGCGCTATCGAGAGGTCGAGATTATGTCAAAGGCGATTGGATCGGAAGGTGGTTATTGCACCACGTGTCTTGCTAGGAGCTCAGCGCTAGCGGGCGGTCCAGATCGCATCTGAGAACGATCAGAGGGTCGAGGACGGTCGCGAGTTTGGATGGTGAAGATTGGATGTGAGACAAGCCATCAGACGATGAAAGAAGTGACGCGTGGCGCAAGTATGAGCGGTCGCTAACGGATGGCGGAGATGAAGTCAGGGGATCGATCAGGCGGTTGATATCATAGCGGTAGTGGACGGTTGAGATCAAGGCTCCGAGGCCTTCATCCAATGGTGGCTGGGCACGAGCGGTGTGGCGCGATGAGAAGCGACCACGTGGCTCAACCAGAATGAGCCACGTGGCCCAATCAGTTTATTCAGAGAAAGATGGTGAGATATGAAGGAGCAAATGACCGAATTTGCGAAAACTCAAAACATGAAAGTTGTAAATCTCGATGAGCTCTACAATTTTCATGTTGACCAAAAACAGAGAAGAGGTCATTTAAAGATACAAAATGTTTTTGAGGGTATTTTTTAAGGCTAAAAATACCATGATTTCTAATTTTGATATTTTTTTGTGATTTTTAATTTATTCAAGACTCTGATAATTACAGAACTTTATCTGGTTTTTATTGACACATATTTAAGCAAGGGGGTTAATAATGGAGAATTAAGATGATGAAATCGAGTTTCATCAGTGGGTATTTTACGCTAAAACCCCCACACATTTTTGTAATATTTTATTAGCATTTAAACTTGTCTCAGCCGTTCATTCATTTTTGCTGAATTTGCACATTGCCCCCTACATTTTTGTAATATAATATTGTGGTCCCTACCAGGTCACGTTCTCTACGCACGTGATGTGGCAATTTTGTAGGAGTACTCTGGGTCATTCTCGTATTTATTTTAGTCTACAAACTTTTCTATGCAGTAATATATTTCTGGGAATTTTGCAACTTAGACCTCTTAGCTACCAGTAATTACGATTTCGTCCTTGCCAGGTGACGAACCTCAAAATCGACCCTTTAAAAGAGTGTTTTTAGCTCTTGAAAATTTCCGTAGTAGTCGGGCCAAAATGGGCTCATAAAAGAGACCATCTGATTTAAATTTGTCAATCAAAATGAGATGGTCGTGATTTATTTATTTTACTTGGCAAGAAACTGTAGCATCCGGTTTCCAATCAAACTCGAAGTCGTCCGATTTTGGGTCTAACGAACCCAAAAACATTGTCGGTCAATACAAACCAACCTAAAACGACCAATTGGTAGTGAATCAAAAGTTGTTCGGGTGAAATCGATCAAAAATCGGTCGTTGCGTAATGCGTGCCGTGAAAAGCCGCGACGCAAATTCGGAAGCCGCGGAATAAACCGAGACCATCATGAGATCCGATTCGACGATACGAAACCAACGGAATTGACCGTTCGTCAATCAGAGGTCATTTGATATTTTTAAATCACAAAAGTTGATCTTAAACAAAAACCATATCCGAAAATTTCGGCTATTCAAAACCCGACCGGAAGTATATCAACATTATACTCATATTAATCGTCGTTCCGTGACGATCCAAACGGGATATTCCACGTCGAAATCCGAGATGCGAGGCGCAAATACGGACAGATTTTAAAATATCTCAAACATATATATGTATAATATAATAACTTTTGAAAACTATACGGTTGTAAAACAAAAAAAAAATTATATACAGCTGTACAGACTGCACTGACTGGGTATGTGGCATTTAAATTCTTCTTCCACATGGCCCCTCTCTCCTCTCTACTTGGCGACACTAAGCCCTTCACTCCTCCTTATTTATATCCCACTTTTCTTCCCATTTCCCCTTCAAGAGCTACGCCGAAGGGAGGTCTTGATGCCGTAGGGAGTTGCTGAAACATCAGTCCTCTTCTGCTGCAATTATTGAAGGTTGAACAATTGCTGCTCTCCTTGTTTGGCTGGAGTTTTCCATTCAGAGTGTTGCTGCTCCTCTTCAATTGAGAAGTTATCCCCTCTTCCAAGAAGCCCTTTTTGCTGCTACATGCTTAATTGCATGAAAGACTTATCCTCTAATTTGAAGAATCTTAGGTACATTTCCCCCTTTTCTCTTTGCTGTCATACACGTATATAATTCCTTCTCATCCTTTGTTGCCATATGTGTGCTTTTCCACCATATAATTCTAAATTCAGATCAAAAATTCTGAAGCTCCTAATGCCTGTTTTAAAAAGTTCAAATTTGGGCTTTTTGCATGTAGTATTTAAAAAAAAAATTGACTATGTATTAGATTTGAAATAAGATCAGTGTTAAAGCTCAAAGTTAGAAACCCTAAAGATGTACAATCTAAGATCTATCTTGCCGTCCTCCTTGTATAATAATTGTTGTATTTTGTAGATATGAATATGAGTAATAAGTGACATCTTCCTATTTCGTTCCCTTATTTCTTGGTGGTGGATTTGTTATCTAGCAAATGGATTGGGGAATAAAGACTGACTGCTATTGTTAGCCATAAAATAATTTTGACTATCTGTTTATTCCTTTGGTTAGTACCCATCTTATGGATGATACAGTTCATCTGATTGATAACAGAACTTCAAATTTCCATTCTCATTTTATTCACATGAAGTATCATCTGTTTCCATTTTTTTTATCTCTTCTTTTACATGTTCTAGAACTGCCACTAAAATCAATATTAAACATGGCTACTATCCTTCATTTCAAGTCACTCTGTATATTCAGTATTTGTTTTCATTTCTATAATTGTTTCCCGTCACTATTCAAGATCCTTTTTGAGTTAATCTCCACTTGAAGGTGTTACTTTACTTTAATTACATATTTAGTTGCATCACTACTTAAGGAATAAAGTAGGCAACTTCTTTCTATAAATGTAAATAGTTTTTCCTTACAATTGTATCTTTATACATCAATAAGTCAAACATTGTGATCTAAGACAATTAAGGTTGTACTCTAAAACTGTGTAGCACCTTACATCCTATTCACTGGTATTTTATATATATATATAAAGGAACGAATCCCAGCATTGTAATAAGTAATATTTTGATATCTAGTTGATCTCAAATAATAATATAGAAGAGTCCTGTAAGGTACGTAACTTGAAGGCCACCGTGAACCTTAGGAAGAGAATGGAAATAAATGGAAGGTGTGCAAATGTTACGTATCTCTATGAGAAAGGAAAAAATGGAATCAACTAAAAATGAAATGTTGGAGAAAGGACAAATTTTAAATAGGGTGACTATTATATTATTAATAGTAGAATTTTGAAGATAATAGACCTCTTCAGTCATAAGATAACAAAATTTTTGGTGCTCAGATTGAATGTGTTATCCCTTAAAGATTGGAGGCGTTTGACTAAATATGTGATCCTTATTTCACATTTCATTTTCCTCAGACTTTCACATTGAATTATTTTGACCTATGGTTTCACTAGTTTCAATGATGTTGCCTGGTGATGGATATACATTCAAATAATGTTTACCAAGGGTTCCGTTGTGTAAAATAATTGGTTGATGAGAATCCATGATTGATAAATATCGGCGCCAGTTATGGTGACCCTTCCAATAAGTGACTTCTATTAGTATGATGATAAAAATGATGACCTATGATCATAAGGATTTATCATCTAAATAAATCATACCTTAAGATATACCCTACCAATTATTGCTCACTATAGAAAAGAGTTATTATGAGATACGCAAATAAGATAAGTTGACTATAGTAGAGGTCAAGAAAGGATGGTGTTGAATCAATGATGTCAATCAATAATGCCGGTTACGGTGACCTTTGCACCTGACTGTGCGAGGGCGCGGTGACCCTCAACTGGGCGGAAGGAAAGGAAGCTCAGTTAGGGCAGCGGCCGCCAAGTGCGCGGGTCTAGGATCCCAGTCTTTTACACGGTTTTTACGCGAGCTCGCAATGTTTTTACGCCTCGTTGGGACCCAGACTTTAGACCAGTTCCGCTGACCCTGTTTTAGGATGCCCAGGCGGGGGATCCTGGTTTTTCAGCTTTACGTACGAGCTCGGTTGCCCATACTAGTCGGGCTGTTTTTCTAGAGCGACTTTTCTAGGGAGTCACTCTCACCCGTCTCAGTGGCGTAGTTGGAGAATCGACCTATCCCTCTATTGGACCGCGCTTCCAATTAGAGGGCGAGACGGAAGAGCCATTTGCAGGCTTCTTCACCGCTTGAGTTACTTCGCCAACAGACTGGCGATTCTATATCTAGATCATCCATATCTACATCTACAACATCTGGAGTTATATCTGAAACATTGAAGATTGAGGAATTGAGAAGTTAAGATCAAAAGACCATTTTCTCTACCCAAGAATTTAAATAAATTAATAGATCTCTACAATCTCAACTTTTCCATTCTTTCACTAACCAACATGATCTCTAAGGAAAATGATATATGCATTCCCCCTCACACACTCATGATTACGCAACTGCTATCGAAATAAGGTTACATATGGGAAATGCCGGGTTCAGGGGAAAGTCATTAGAAATGCATTACGAACATTTGAGATGCTCACAAGTAACCTGAAAACCGTTTTCATTTGCAAGTAGAATTAAATCTTAAATTGAGTTGTTCTCGCCTTTCTGCTTGTTTCTTTTGTAAACAATAAATGCCCGTTATTTTATATAAGTTTTTGGGAGGTACCAGCAACCGCTGACGCCTTTTCTTCCTATTGTGTGTGGCAGGCAAACAGCCTGCAATTTAGTAGCCGCTCAGTATATACATGCTTCCAGGGGATATAGTGTACACCCGAAGGTATGATTTACTTTGTCTTAGTTTTGTTCAGATGATGATGTAAATGCTATCTCTTTTGTCACATTTTGGGATATATGTTGTAACATGGAATATGCTTGTACATGTTGTAAATGGATATGAATATTAATGAAAGGAAATTTTGGTGATGTCTGTCTCTTTTACTTGTGGTCATGTGTTGTGAATGAATGTCATAATTATGCGAAAAATTTTCCCTGTATTTTTACAACTTGTGCGATATAATTGTGAATGATATCTTGCGAATTGCGCGTAAACGGGTACCCGGATCCTGAGGGGTTTACATTTTGGTATCAGAGCAGTGGTACCCCGATACGCACATTCGAGATATTACAATTCCGATCGCATTAAGTTCTCGAATAGCGACAGTCTACCGACTTGTCGTGAGTTCGAGAAGGGAAATACGACATTCATATTCAATAATAACAGATGTCACCAATTTCATTAATTTTCATCTTATATCCCAAGAAGAGAAAAGCATTTATGATAAATATCTGTCTAGGGCATTTTTATGACTAATTATGGTTCTTATGCAGAGCCATGGCATCTCGACCAGGTCAGGATACTTCTGATCAGCTGGCACGCATACTGAGCGCACTTACTGATCTTCAGCAGCAGCAGGCTGCCATGCGAGGCCAGCAGGAGCAGATATTGGCCCAGCAGACCGAGATTGCTGACAGGCAGACGGACATAGAGATGAGATTTGAGGATCTGTCAGATTTCACGTACCATCCATCTCAGGATGGGATACGGCAGGACCAGCACCAGTCCGTTGAGGTGGAGCAGCCTCATCCTGATGATCCACTAGAGGCCATTCCAGAGCATGGAGCTGAGGAGGATGCAGACTTAGACAGGGAGCAGGACCCTGTTGACTTTGCTGACGAGGATGCACACGAGTTTGCAGCCATTCACAGGCACCAGTCAGTCTTCACTTCTTATCAGCGGGCCAACATACCCTTGTTCGAGGGCACAGGTCCACCAGATGACGCTGAGCAGTGGCTGATGAGAGTAATGAAAGTGCTCAGGGCGATTAATGCGCCACGAAACACGTGGCTATCTTTCGTAGAATACTCACTGATAGACTTCGCCGAGCGATGGTGGATGGCCGTAGTGTCCGAGTTAGGCCGAGAGCCTACTTGGAACGATTTTGTGACGAAGTTCAGAGCCCACTTCTTTTCTGCGAAGTGGAGGGAGTCCCAGCGCCGACTGTTTGCAGAGCTTCGTCAGGGACAGATGACAGCCCGGGATTACTTTATCAGATACACAGAGCTGTCACGACACACACGAGCAGCTGGCGCATTTCCAGAGGAGAATCTGGAGAAGTTCATTAGCGGCATGCGAGAGGAGGTGCAGGAGAAGCTGGCTGGACTACACATCACTTCTATCTCCGAGGCTACCGATGCTGCGGAGAAGTTCGAGGACATCAGAGGGAGACGTTACGGGAGCTCGTCTGGAGCACCGCCTAGACCGCGGCGATATTTTGGGCCGATACGTCGACCGTTTCAGCAGCAGAGGTCAGCCAGACGGTTCCGACCTACAGGTTCGACATTCTCTGGCAGTGCTCGCTCTTCTCCATCGACTACTCTAGGAGGAGCACTTGCCGGACGAGGTACAGAGTTCACTCGACCATCTGGGTCGCAGCGAGCAGATAGACCACCTGCAGGACCAGCTCGGAGCACGGACACAGCTACTCCCTCTACTCGACCAGTCCGGTGCTACCGATGTCACGAGTGGGGACATTACCGTGCACAGTGCCCACAGGCTTCTGGCGAGCCTCAGCCACAGCCTTCACAGCCACAGCCTCAGACACAGCGTTCAGGGAGTTTCCGTGGTAGGAACTCCAACTTTAGGCGGCAGCAGCAGAGACAGACGCAGAGTGTGGCAGGATCTAGTGCTGCATCAGCCAGGCAGGGGCAGTTACACGCAGTCACTGAGGAGCAGGCACGTTCAGCCGCTACTGTAGTGAAAGGTATGGTCTCAGTCTTGGGCCGACCTTTCCATGTTTTATTTGATTCCGGCGCGACACACTCTTTCCTTGCTTCAAGGTTGCTTGTTTCTTTAGATAGAGTTGCAGAGACGCTATCGTCTCCATATCACATCCGAGGGCCAGGTGGCCAGTTATTTGTCATATCTTTGATAGTCAGGCACTTGCCCGTACTGATTGGCGGTCATGAGATGATCGCAGATTGTCTACTTCTGCAGCTTGATGAGTTCGATTTGATTTTGGGCATGGATTGGCTATCTACTCATCATGCACTAGTTGATTGCTTTAGGAAGACGGTTGTCTTCAGGATTCCTGATATACCCGAGTTCACCTTTGAGGGTACTATACATGACTCCACCATGGAGTACATTTCAGTATTGCGAGCCCAGCGACTTGTTGACCAGGGTTGCGATTCATATCTTGCTTTTGTTCGGGAGGTGTCTGATCAGGAGCCGATGATACAGGATATACGAGTAGTATCTGAATATCCAGACGTATTTCCTGATGAGCTACCAGGACTTCCTCCTGAGAGGGAGATCGAGTTCGAGATCACATTGTTGCCAGATACACAGCCGATCTCTATGGCACCATATCGCATGGCACCAGCCGAGTTGAGGGAGCTGAAGGTGCAGTTGCAGGAGTTGCTTGACTTGGGATTTGTGAGGCCGAGCACTTCACCTTGGGGTGCTCCGGTTCTATTTGTCAAGAAGAAGGATGGATCCATGAGATTATGTATCGATTACAGGCAGCTGAACAAGAGAACGGTGAAAAACCGTTATCCTTTGCCACGCATCGATGATTTGTTTGACCAGCTCCAGGGATCTTCGGTTTTCTCGAAGATCGATCTTCGCTCAGGCTACCATCAGCTGAGGATTCGCGAGTCGGATATTCCGAAGACAGCCTTCAGGACTCGCTATGGACACTACGAGTTTGTGGTGATGCCGTTTGGGCTCACCAATGCACCTGCGGCTTTCATGGATATGATGAACCGTATCTTCCGTCCATACTTGGACAAGTTTGTAGTGGTGTTCATCGATGATGTGCTCATCTATTCACGGAATGAAGAGAATCATGCTAATAATCTGCGGATCGTCTTAGACACATTACGAGAGCACAAGCTATATGCCAAGTTGAGCAAATGTGAGTTCTGGTTATCCCAGGTCTCATTTCTCGGGCATATCATTTCTGGAGCAGGCATTGCGGTTGATCCCGCGAAGATAGATGCAGTTATGTCTTGGGAGCAGCCCAAGACAGTCACTCAGATTCGGAGCTTCCTCGGATTAGCGGGCTATTACAGACGCTTTGTCAGCGGATTTTCACGCATTGTTCGTCCTCTGACACGACTGACGCAGAAGGGAGTTCCATTCATTTGGGACGATTCATGTGAGCAGGCCTTCCAGACACTGAAGGAGAGGTTGACCACAGCACCTATTCTTGCTCTTCCTTCAGGCACTCAGGACTATGCAGTCTACACGGATGCATCTGGAGAAGGTCTCGGAGCAGTGTTGATGCAGAGAGGACAGGTGATTGCTTACGCATCACGACAGTTGAGACCACACGAGCGGAACTACCCCACACATGATTTGGAGTTGGCGGCAGTTGTCTTCGCCTTGAAGATCTGGCGCCACTATCTATATGGGGTGAACTTCGAGATTTTCACAGACCACAAGAGTCTGAAGTACATCTTTGATCAGAAGGAACTGAACATGAGGCAGCGTAGATGGCTCGAATTGCTGAAGGATTATGATTGCACGATCTCTTACCATCCCGGTAAGGGAAACGTGGTGGCTGATGCACTTAGCAGGAGAGCACATGCAGAGGGTACGGCGAACTGGCTATACACGTGGGATACGCTTGCAGCTTTGACCGATTGGCATCCTCAGGAGAGCGCATCCATTTCTACCGCCGTGCCTCCACGATACAGCAGTCTTTGGGATCGTATTGTTGAGGGCCAGAAGACCGATCCTTGGATTCATGATAGATACATGCGCGCCGTCAAGGATGAATTTGACGACTTTGTTGTGATGGAGTCTATTTTATGGAAGGCAGGACGGGTCGTTGTACCCAATGATGAGCAGCTTCGCAGAGACATTTTGGACGAGGCACACAGTTCACGGTTATCTATCCATCCAGGCAGTACGAAGATGTACCGTGATCTGCGTCGACATTTCTGGTGGGATGGAATGAAGCGCGATGTAGCGCTACATGTTAGCAGATGCATGACCTGTCAGATGGTCAAGGCTGAGCACAGGAGACCGCCGGGATTACTGCAGTCTCTCCCTATTCCCGAGTGGAAGTGGGAGAGCATTTCTATGGATTTTGTCACAGGATTGCCGAAGACGCCAGGTGGCCATGATTCTATATGGGTCGTTGTTGATAGGTTGACCAAGTCAGCCCATTTCATACCTGTCCACACGACTTATACTCCATCCAGATTAGCCAAGCTCTATGTGCAGAACATTATCAGGCTGCATGGTATACCACGAGAAGTGGTGTCTGACAGGGATTCGAGATTTACATCTCACTATTGGCATCAGTTCATGTCAGCACTACAGACAGAGCTGAGGATGAGTTCTGCATATCATCCGCAGACAGATGGGCAGAGTGAGCGCACCATTCAGACGCTTGAGGATCTACTTCGCGCATGCACTTTGGAATGGAAAGGGTCCTGGAAGGACCATTTGCCTTTGGTGGAATTCACGTACAACAACAGCTATCACTCCAGTATTGGCATGGCACCATTCGAGGCCCTATACGGGCGGAGATGCCTCACACCTCTCAGTTTGCGTGAGGTAGGTGATCATGCTTTATATTCCGTGGATCTCTTGGAGGAGACTGCGAGAGCTGTTGATCTGGTGAGACGGAAGCTTCTGACGGCACAGAGCCGCCAGAAGAGCTATGCGGATCGTCGGAGGAGAGACTTAGAGTTCCAGGTAACCTAATTATTTCTTCTTCATCTATGACATATATATGTTCAAATTAATCTCATACTAATGACATTCCTATAAATTATAGGTTGGAGATTGGGTATTTTTGCGAGTATCTCCCATGAAGGGAGTACAGAGATTTGGTGTTCGTGGCAAGTTGGCGCCACGATATGTTGGACCTTTTGAGATTCTGGCTAGAGTGGGGAAAGTGGCATACCGAGCAGCCCTTCCTCCACATCTTTCAGCTATTCATGATGTTTTCCACATATCCAATCTGAGGAAGTATGTCCACGACCCTCGGCACGTCATCAGTTACGAGAATCTTGACGTAGAGCCGGATCTGACATATGAGGAGAAGCCAGTTCAGATACTGGACCGTGCTGTGAAGAAGCTTCGCAGCAAGGAGATTTCATTGGTCAAGGTTTTGTGGCACCGACACGGCATCAAAGAGGCGACGTGGGAGACTGAAGCCGACATGCGGGCACGATACCCGCAGCTATTTTGATGTAACCGTCAAAACAAGCTTTTGTAATTAGACACATTATAAATATATGGCTTGTTTTCCTTTGAGGTTTTTATGGGTTCAAAACCCTTTGAGGTTTTTATGGACATATGAAATTCCAACCAGACGCCTAAAAGCCTTAACTCGAGTCTCGAGGACGAGACTCCCTTTGAGGTTTTTATATTTGTAGCATCCGGTTTCCAATCAAACTCGAAGTCGTCCGATTTTGGGTCTAACGAACCCAAAAACATTGTCGGTCAATACAAACCAACCTAAAACGACCAATTGGTAGTGAATTAAAAGTTGTTCGGGTGAAATCGATCAAAAATCGGTCGTTGCGTAATGCGTGCCGTGAAAAGCCGCGACGCAAATTCGGAAGCCGCGGAATAAACCGAGACCATCATGAGATCCGATTCGACGATACGAAACCAACGGAATTGACCGTTCGTCAATCAGAGGTCATTTGATATTTTTAAATCACAAAAGTTGATCTTAAACAAAAACCGTATCCGAAAATTTCGGCTATTCAAAACCCGACCGGAAGTATATCAACATTATACTCATATTAATCGTCGTTCCGTGACGATCCAAACGGGATATTCCACGTCGAAATCCGAGATGCGAGGCGCAAATACGGACAGATTTTAAAATATCTCAAACATATATATGTATAATATAATAACTTTTGAAAACTATACGGTTGTAAAACAAAAAAAAAATTATATACAGCTGTACAGACTGCACTGACTGGGTATGTGGCATTTAAATTCTTCTTCCACATGGCCCCTCTCTCCTCTCTACTTGGCGACACTAAGCCCTTCACTCCTCCTTATTTATATCCCACTTTTCTTCCCATTTCCCCTTCAAGAGCTACGCCGAAGGGAGGTCTTGATGCCGTAGGGAGTTGCTGAAACATCAGTCCTCTTCTGCTGCAATTATTGAAGGTTGAACAATTGCTGCTCTCCTTGTTTGGCTGGAGTTTTCCATTCAGAGTGTTGCTGCTCCTCTTCAATTGAGAAGTTATCCCCTCTTCCAAGAAGCCCTTTTTGCTGCTACATGCTTAATTGCATGAAAGACTTATCCTCTAATTTAAAGAATCTTAGGTACATTTCCCCCTTTTCTCTTTGCTGTCATACACGTATATAATTCCTTCTCATCCTTTGTTGCCATATGTGTGCTTTTCCACCATATAATTCTAAATTCAGATCAAAAATTCTGAAGCTCCTAATGCCTGTTTTAAAAAGTTCAAATTTGGGCTTTTTGCATGTAGTATTTAAAAAAAAAATTGACTATGTATTAGATTTGAAATAAGATCAGTGTTAAAGCTCAAAGTTAGAAACCCTAAAGATGTACAATCTAAGATCTATCTTGCCGTCCTCCTTGTATAATAATTGTTGTATTTTGTAGATATGAATATGAGTAATAAGTGACATCTTCCTATTTCGTTCCCTTATTTCTTGGTGGTGGATTTGTTATCTAGCAAATGGATTGGGGAATAAAGACTGACTGCTATTGTTAGCCATAAAATAATTTTGACTATCTGTTTATTCCTTTGGTTAGTACCCATCTTATGGATGATACAGTTCATCTGATTGATAACAGAACTTCAAATTTCCATTCTCATTTTATTCACATGAAGTATCATCTGTTTCCATTTTTTTTATCTCTTCTTTTACATGTTCTAGAACTGCCACTAAAATCAATATTAAACATGGCTACTATCCTTCATTTCAAGTCACTCTGTATATTCAGTATTTGTTTTCATTTCTATAATTGTTTCCCGTCACTATTCAAGATCCTTTTTGAGTTAATCTCCACTTGAAGGTGTTACTTTACTTTAATTACATATTTAGTTGCATCACTACTTAAGGAATAAAGTAGGCAACTTCTTTCTATAAATGTAAATAGTTTTTCCTTACAATTGTATCTTTATACATCAATAAGTCAAACATTGTGATCTAAGACAATTAAGGTTGTACTCTAAAACTGTGTAGCACCTTACATCCTATTCACTGGTATTTTATATATATATATATAAAGGAACGAATCCCAGCATTGTAATAAGTAATATTTTGATATCTAGTTGATCTCAAATAATAATATAGAAGAGTCCTGTAAGGTACGTAACTTGAAGGCCACCGTGAACCTTAGGAAGAGAATGGAAATAAATGGAAGGTGTGCAAATGTTACGTATCTCTATGAGAAAGGAAAAAATGGAATCAACTAAAAATGAAATGTTGGAGAAAGGACAAATTTTAAATAGGGTGACTATTATATTATTAATAGTAGAATTTTGAAGATAATAGACCTCTTCAGTCATAAGATAACAAAATTTTTGGTGCTCAGATTGAATGTGTTATCCCTTAAAGATTGGAGGCGTTTGACTAAATATGTGATCCTTATTTCACATTTCATTTTCCTCAGACTTTCACATTGAATTATTTTGACCTATGGTTTCACTAGTTTCAATGATGTTGCCTGGTGATGGATATACATTCAAATAATGTTTACCAAGGGTTCCGTTGTGTAAAATAATTGGTTGATGAGAATCCATGATTGATAAATATCGGCGCCAGTTATGGTGACCCTTCCAATAAGTGACTTCTATTAGTATGATGATAAAAATGATGACCTATGATCATAAGGATTTATCATCTAAATAAATCATACCTTAAGATATACCCTACCAATTATTGCTCACTATAGAAAAGAGTTATTATGAGATACGCAAATAAGATAAGTTGACTATAGTAGAGGTCAAGAAAGGATGGTGTTGAATCAATGATGTCAATCAATAATGCCGGTTACGGTGACCTTTGCACCTGACTGTGCGAGGGCGCGGTGACCCTCAACTGGGCGGAAGGAAAGGAAGCTCAGTTAGGGCAGCGGCCGCCAAGTGCGCGGGTCTAGGATCCCAGTCTTTTACACGGTTTTTACGCGAGCTCGCAATGTTTTTACGCCTCGTTGGGACCCAGACTTTAGACCAGTTCCGCTGACCCTGTTTTAGGATGCCCAGGCGGGGGATCCTGGTTTTTCAGCTTTACGTACGAGCTCGGTTGCCCATACTAGTCGGGCTGTTTTTCTAGAGCGACTTTTCTAGGGAGTCACTCTCACCCGTCTCAGTGGCGTAGTTGGAGAATCGACCTATCCCTCTATTGGACCGCGCTTCCAATTAGAGGGCGAGACGGAAGAGCCATTTGCAGGCTTCTTCACCGCTTGAGTTACTTCGCCAACAGACTGGCGATTCTATATCTAGATCATCCATATCTACATCTACAACATCTGGAGTTATATCTGAAACATTGAAGATTGAGGAATTGAGAAGTTAAGATCAAAAGACCATTTTCTCTACCCAAGAATTTAAATAAATTAATAGATCTCTACAATCTCAACTTTTCCATTCTTTCACTAACCAACATGATCTCTAAGGAAAATGATATATGCATTCCCCCTCACACACTCATGATTACGCAACTGCTATCGAAATAAGGTTACATATGGGAAATGCCGGGTTCAGGGGAAAGTCATTAGAAATGCATTACGAACATTTGAGATGCTCACAAGTAACCTGAAAACCGTTTTCATTTGCAAGTAGAATTAAATCTTAAATTGAGTTGTTCTCGCCTTTCTGCTTGTTTCTTTTGTAAACAATAAATGCCCGTTATTTTATATAAGTTTTTGGGAGGTACCAGCAACCGCTGACGCCTTTTCTTCCTATTGTGTGTGGCAGGCAAACAGCCTGCAATTTAGTAGCCGCTCAGTATATACATGCTTCCAGGGGATATAGTGTACACCCGAAGGTATGATTTACTTTGTCTTAGTTTTGTTCAGATGATGATGTAAATGCTATCTCTTTTGTCACATTTTGGGATATATGTTGTAACATGGAATATGCTTGTACATGTTGTAAATGGATATGAATATTAATGAAAGGAAATTTTGGTGATGTCTGTCTCTTTTACTTGTGGTCATGTGTTGTGAATGAATGTCATAATTATGCGAAAAATTTTCCCTGTATTTTTACAACTTGTGCGATATAATTGTGAATGATATCTTGCGAATTGCGCGTAAACGGGTACCCGGATCCTGAGGGGTTTACAGAAACCAAGGTCGAACTCAGGGACACGAGCCTCTCTTTAATTATCCGGATTTTTTACCTATTTAACTAAGTATTGAATAGGAGATCTATAGGCCAAATTATGTAAGGAGACAACAATGCATTAAAAATAAACATGCATTTTTTTTATCAATTTTTATCATGCAAATAAATACAAAGGAAATGCAATCCAAATATACCCTAAGTCAGAGTAAATGTGATGAACAAATTAAGTAGGAGTCAATTTCAGATTTGCTTAAAATGTCAAGCTTGATTGATAATGTGAACAAGGCATAAGTTACTAATAAGGGACACATGGCAAATACAATAATACATAAAACTGCTTTCAAATGAAACTGAAATCAACTTAATTGGACACATGATGCTCAAGATATGCATAAACAAAGACAAGGGCATAAATGGAAGAAAACGTGAAAAGATACCTACAATCAGGTCCCTGGGAGGGACTAAAATGTAATAAAACTAAAGAGCAAGTCCTCCCCTATAAATAAACCAAACGCACGGGGATATTTTTGTAATTATTAAAACCCGCGAGGGTTGAAATGCAAAATGTCCCAGGCGCGCGGTGATTCACGTGCTTCAGGACCTGGTTGCAAATTTGAAGAATTCTGTGGGCCTCTGCGTAAATTTCCCAGAAAGCACGTGCCTTGCACGTGCTACTCCAGGCTCGAAAGCATACTGAGGTTCGGCAGAGGTTCGGAGTTTGCTTCGGCTTGGCTCGTATGTTGGCTCGGGCTCGCTGCAGGCTCGGATGTGGTTCAAAAACTCCAACCCTCGAGGGTCGGAGACGAAGACTCGGGGAGACCTCGAAGAACGCCACGTGGCCGAATGACAGCCATTGGATCGTGAGGATCCAATGGTCTCTGGCGATAGAACTCCGGGGCTACGTGGCTATATCCACGCCATTGGATGTATCCCGGGAGGGAACATCCAACGGCTGCTACTCCTTCTTCTCCATCTTCAGCTGGCGGAGGGTTCAGGGGACCGGCGAAGTTGCCCGAACTCCGCCACTCGTCTTCGGCTACGGTGGACTTCCCCCGAGCTCAAGGACAAGTCGTCGATGAAGCGGGGAACTCGGGGAAGGTCCAGGAGACGTTGGCGTTGCTCACCGGAGCTCGGA
Organism: Ottelia alismoides; assembly: GCA_037367405.1. Lineage (NCBI taxonomy): Eukaryota > Viridiplantae > Streptophyta > Magnoliopsida > Alismatales > Hydrocharitaceae > Ottelia > Ottelia alismoides. Next base: position 13,909 of record JAZKJV010007407.1, on the reverse strand, counting down.
TGACAACTGCGGTGTCGATGAAGTCAGCTCCGACCAGGCTCCGGCCATTGATCGATTTAGCGCCCTGCAGCGTTAGTACATAGCCGAAGCAACAATAGGAAGCATCTGTGAATGGATGGGAATGAAGTGAAGAGCTCTTGCGGGCGAGGGAGATGGGAGCTCGGAGCTCCTCCGCCGTGGGTGGCGGAGGAGATGAGTCGAGGGTGGTCTGAGGTACGGAGGAAGGGAGAATATGATCGGAAAGGTGCGCATGGAAAGGGGATGTGTGGCGAAGCTTAAGAGGCGGTTAATTGAGGTCGAATGTGATTGAGAATCCCTAATTAATTAAGCAAATCTAAGAAGGAATTACAGAGAAGATAGGAAGGCTTACCTGAGAGGAGGCGGCGTGAGTGGCTTGGGCTCGAGCTCCATGGCGGAGCTCTGGTCTGCGCTGGACCTCCTCAGCCGGTGGAGGCAGCTCGGGCGGTCGCGAGGCGCCGCAGCTCCGCCGTGAAGGTCAGAGGGTCTACACCGGGGGAGCGGGTCGTCTTCGCTCGATCCTTTCGCCTCCCCCTGTCACAGGGAGGCGGAGGAGGACTGGGCCCCTCCCCCGTAAAGGTGGACAAGGGCAAACGGAGATTGGAGGCGAGGATTTTAAAGATCTAAGACAGCGGTTCAGGTGATGGATCGTGGATTTCAAGGTGAAGATGGGACGACTGGAGAGGCTCTCGTGGGTACGAGATGACTGGCGAGGGTTGTGGTTGAGTGGAGAAGACCGTGGGATGGTTGGCGCGTTGAGATGATGTCTGGAGTGGCGGAAAAAATAGGAAGGGGGAGAGGGGTGCACGAGCCGGAGATCGTGTGAGAGAGGGGCAACCGGAGATTGACGACGATGCACGGCCGTTGGATCTGGAGATCCAACGGTGGAGAGCTATGCGTGAAGGAACGACGTAGATTAGATCGGGGGCGTAGTGATCGAAGGGGTGTGAAGTCGCCACGTGTCATCTTGACGTTCAAGCACGAACGGACGGACCAGATGTGAATGAGCTGCCGATCGAAGGGCTGATAATCAAAGCGACAATTGCGGCTCATATCAGAGGATTGAGGGCGTGATCGGAGGGTTCAACAGGTGCCACGTTGTGTGCGGAGAGGCGGGCGCTAACGTGCGGTGCAGATCAGAGTCAGGAGTTGATCGAGCGGTTGAGGACGCAGCGAAAATGGGAGGTGGGGATTGCATCTCCAAATGTCGATCTGATGGTGAAGATCTTGACACGTGGCGCATGCTTGAGCGAGGCGGGAAGGAATGGCGGAGATTAGAGGTGAAGGTAGATCAAACGGCTAGGAACATGGGTGCGCGTGGCAATTACTTAGCCGTTGGATCAAGAGATGATCCAACGGCCCTGATCAAGGGCGGATGAGGCAAGGGCGGTGGGCCAGGTGGCGCACCCAGATTGGGCCACGTGGCCCAATCAGATTATTAGGATCTTCCAGTTGATTTTTGAAGGGCTAGATGGTCAAATTTGAGAAAACTCAAAACATGAAAGTTGTAGATCTTGACGAGATCTACAAATTTCATGTTGACCAAAGCTGGAGATGAGATCAAACAAAGACCCGAAATATTTTTAAGGGTATTTTTAAGGCTAAAAATACCACGAATTTTTATTTTGCCATTTTTTGTGGTTTTTAATTTATTCGAGACTCTGATAATTACAGGAGATTAACTGGGTTTATTGACACTACGCTTAAGCAAGGGGGTTAATAATTGGAAATTGTGATGATGAAATCGTTTCATCACCAGGCACGTGGCAATCATGTGCATGCTTGGTCATTTTGCATGATTGGCCCTGAGATTTTGGCTATTGGTATTTGGTCCTAGAATAATTTTATTGTCTTTTATAATTTCTGGAAAATTGCATTTTGGCCCTACAACTTTCTCTAATTTACAAAAACATCCCTGTTAGGAATGTATTTTCATTTTGTTTCCTCTATTTATTTCATGCATCTATAAATTCCCAAAAATTACCAAAAAAATATCTTAAGCTCTTGTTGCACTGTATTATCACGACATATTTTTTCTTTTCATTTTTGTTGAATTTTCATATTTATAAAATTTCAAAAATATGCATTTTCAGCACAGTGTGCATTAGAAAATACTTAAAAATAATAAAACATTTTTGAAAAATTCCAAAAAAAATATTTTGTGTGTGTTTGCATATCTTTTAACTCCAGACCAAAAGTCACTAAAAATACAAAAGAAAACTCCTAAAAATTAGAAACCTCGAAAACCTTCCTAAAAATCTTAAAAATTCCTCAAAAATCCTAAAAATTAAATTTTTGTTTCTAATTTTTCTCTTTTTGATTATCTTTGTTTTAAAATTAATTTGAGGAATTTTGGATACTGTCTGATATTTTTCGTCCTCATTTTAACTTCGGCCAGCATTTTGTTTCACTATTTACTAGTATTTTTGACTTTAAAAATACCAAAAAATTAGGAAAAATATAGAAAAATCACAAAAACAATAGAAATTATAAAAATCCTAAAATATTTTATCTCCTGATTTTTGCTTCTTTTGACCTATTTTTATAAATACTTTATCCCTCTCTTTCTTACTTTATATATATATATATTCTATTTTAAAGAAAAAGAAAATTTAAAAAATATAAAATATAAAAAGAAAATATAAAATCAGAAAATAAAAAAATCAAAATATAAAAATATAAAATTAAAAATTAAATATAAAATATAAAAATAAAAAACCCACAAAAAATATCATTTATTGACAAATTCATCACATTCACATTTTGAGCTTGATTGCCCCGTTCTACCTGTTTGCTCCTGTGTTCGACCTCTACACATACTTGCACCTATACACACTTATTGTAGAGTTATAATAAATTTTAAGTCCGCATTCACTTTGATTACCTTATTTGATTGTCGTGGGTTAATTATTGTTTGAATTACGAATTTCGTGCGGTCGCCACAGTGACTTTGTCTCCGCCTTGTGTGAGACATATTTAGACCGCTGATTTTTGGGTTCAACACTACCCCATCTTCGACTCTAAGTGGGTTAGTCCATTACATGTGGTACCCAAGAAGACGAGTATCACTACGGTTGTAAGTGAGTCTGGAGAGGAGATAGCAACTCGGATACCCACTTCTTGGAGGGTCTGTATGGACTACAGATGATTGAATCATACCGCCAAGAAAGATCATTTCCCACAACCAAACCATTTATTGATTAGATTATCGAGAGGTTAGATGAGAAGAGTCATTATTGTTTTCTTGATGGGTACTCTGGATACAATCAGGTGGCCATAGTGCCTGAAGACCAGGAGAAAACGACATTCACTTATCCATTTGGAACATATGCTTTCAGACAAACCCGGCTACAATCCAAAGGTGCATGTTGTCCATCTTCTCGAACATGGTGGGTGACTATTTATAGGTCTTCATGGATGACTTTTCGGTCTATGGTGACGGGTTTGATGCTTGTCTTGACTGCCTAGATCGGGTACTTCAACGATGTATTGAGGTCCATCTTCTTTTATCTCGGGAGAAGAGTCACTTCATGGTGACTCAAGGGATAATGTTTGGCCATATCTTCTCCAATAGGGGCATGGAGGTCGATCCAGCCAAGGTGGATATCATTCAGAAACTCTATCCACCGTCCAACTCGCGACAGTTGTGGTCTTTTTTGGGGCATGTCTGTTTCTACCGATGATTCATTCAGGATTTCAGTCATATTGCCCGGCTGCTTACTGATTTACTGACAAAAGACACTAAGTTCATTGTAGATGATAAGTGTCTAGCATCATTTGAGACTCTTAAAGGCCTAGTTGTCGAGGCTCCTATCCTTCAGCCACTCGATTGGTCTCTCCCATTCGAGACCATGACGGATGCTTCTGATTTTGCCATAGGGGTTGTGCTAGGGCATAGGAGGGATGGATTGCCTTGTGCCATTCATTATGCTAGGCGGACTTTGGATGCCGCTCATCAGAATTATACTGTTACAGAGAAGGATATGCTAGTAGTAGTCTTTGCTTTGGACAAGTTCAGATCTTATATTCTTGGATCCCGAGTGACAATATTTACAGATCACATCACCATCTAGTACCTCATGGCAAAGAAGTATGCCAAAGCTAGATTAACCAGATGGATTCTTCTATTCTAGTAGTTTAATATTGAGATTAAGGATAAGCATGGAGTCAAGAATGTGGTGGCGGATCACCTCTCCCGTTTGGAGAACTTTGATGATTCAGAGCAGATGGCACCTATTACAGAGACCTTCCCAGACAAGACGATCGTTGCCATCACCTTGCTTCCATGGTAAGCCTACATTGTGAGCTATCTTGTCGCCAAAAGTTTCCACAAGGTTGGCCCAGACAATGACTTGAGACCTTCCCAACGAAGGCCAAGTCGTACCATTGGGAGGATCCCATCCTTTATCATGAAGAAGGGGATAGTGTCTGGCATCGGTGCATTTCTCAGGAGGAGCACCACAGCATCCTCACATACTGCTACAAGATTGAGGCAGGAGGACATCTTTCTGGGAGGAGGACAACATAGAAAGTGCTCCAATCCGACCTATGGTGGCCTATCCTCTTCAAGGATTCTGATGAATTCGTGAAGAGGTGTACTGATTGTTAAAGGATGGGTACTTATAGCGTGATATGATGCCAATGCAGCTCATTCACTTCTGTGAGGTTTTTGACACATGGGGCATTGATTTCATGGGTCCATTCCCTAAGAGTCCGGGATTTGAGTACATTCTGCTTCTTGTTGAAGCCAATCCCGCCCGAACCGCAGATGCTAAGACCGTATGCAGATTCTTGAGGAAAAATATCATTTCACGGTTCGGATTATCTAGAGTGTTGATATCATATGGGCGGACTCACTTTATCAACGATAAGGTAATAACAAGTTCAGCATCGACCATCGTGTTGCCACTCCATATCATCCTCAGACCAGTGGTCTTGCTGAAGTATAGAACAAGGAGATCAAGACTATATTGCAGAAGGGTCGTCCGCCCAGACCGAAAGGATTGGTCACAGTTTTTGGACTCGATCTTGTGGGCCTATCGAACCACATTCAAGAAACCTTTGGGGACGCCTCCTTTTCATTTCGTTTGTGGCAATCCATGCCATTTACTTGTAGAAATCAAGCACAAGTCGCTATGGGCAGTCACTGAGTTATTATTGGATTCCAAGAGTATAGGAGATCAGAGGAAAGCAGAGTTGACATCCCTGGAGGAGTTGAGAGATATAACCTTTTCAAATAGCCTACAATACAAGGAGAGAGTGAAGATATGGCATGATTCTCATATCAGCCATAAACAGTTTGAGCCGAACCAGAGAGTATGGCTATTTGATGCTAGAAGTTACAGAGCAAATGGAAGGGACCGTACTTGGTCAGAAAGGTGCACAACAAACGGAAGTATCGACATATCTGAGTTGTCATCTGATTTCACCTTCTGGGTTAACAGTCAATGCCTGAAGTCATATCTTGATCATGATCCGTTGATCGTTGACGTTGCCCCTATTCATATTGCATGAGATGTGGTCTTTGACTCACATCATTTGCATCTCATTCCTAATTATCACTTCTCTTTCATGGTGTATAGATCCAGTTGTCCATATCATACATTCTTTTTGTCTGACACCACCCCATCTCCTTCTTATGATTATGCTATACTTAGGGTGTACTTTACCCTAAATATAATTGGGTATCAGACATTTGATTATTCATTTTATTCTTTTTACCTCTGTTTTGTTGCCAATACTTAGGGATAGTTTACCATAAGTATAGGAGAGGTAAATCTGGTACATTCTATCCCTCGATTTTCCCCTTGTCTGCAGACATTTATACTTCGGATTACTGACCCTAAGTATAGGGGGATCACTGACCTATATTCATTACATTTTTTATTCGTCATTGTAGTATAGTATTCTTTTCACTTCCCAATACTCAACATGAGTTATGTCTTCCTTTCATCGCTCTTTGATCACTTTGAGGACATCGTTCGAGCTAAGTATAGAGGGGTGTCGTATATATTGTATATATACTTTAACCATAACTCATACTTTGTGTGAGTGTGTTAATAAAATAAAATAGCCAGAATTCATAAAAAAATCATAATTTTTTTTTAAAATTTGCACATAGATATTTGTAAAAACCTTTTGTAAAAACTATTTTTGTACAAATGATTGTAAAAATGTTTTGATTGTAAAGTTTTTGTAAATATTTTTGTATCAAAACTATGTACATAGTACAAAATTTTTGAAAAGTGTTTGAAAAATAAAAGTTTGTAAAATTTTGTTTGTAAATGTTTGTAAATATTCTACAAAACTTTCCCTTCTTCCTTGCATTCAATTTTTTTCATAAAAAATCCGCATATCTTGAAAAAGTTGCACAAAAAGAGTTTTGTACATATTTCTATATTCTTCTGAATCATAGTTGATATCTAATAGTCTGGCATTGAGTTCGAAAATGGAGCTTGGTTAACACCTTAATCCACTTAACTTCAGAGGAACCTTATAGGAGTTGTGGTTAAGACATTTCAGGTCCATTAACAATTTAATTCTTTGAGTCCACTAGGCTATGTTCACATGCCATCTTGATGAGCCTAAGTAGAACACTTAACAATGCACGAATGACTCTAAGAGACAATGGCTTGACTTGGACACACACCTTACACATAACTCAACACAGATGAGATGGTGAGGAGGCAGAATCCTTTGGCTTGGGGTAGCATACGAGGGTAGTACTTCTAGGCGGAACCTCTCATCTTCCTTTAGGGAGGGATGTGCGCCTCAACTTTGTCTGGCGGTGTTGAGGTCTAAAGACAGGAGTTGTGGGTTGCAATAATGCTTCAAAAGAGGGACAGTCTACTGTCTCAAGAAGAAAAACTGCTTATTTATATGCCGCACCATGTAGATATGTTGTACACATGCACATCAAAAAAATGCAAAATCAAGAAAAACTACAAAAAAATTGGACGGTCCTGATTGAAAATAAAATGCATACCAGAGTGTATATAGTCGATAAAGCAAAGCTTGTGTTTCACATCTTCTCATCTCATGAAGCTTGCAACGGGAGACTTAGCTACACTGGTTGAGCTCCCAGGGATAAGTGGCTACACTAGTCACGATCCATTCTCTTCTTTCCCTCTCTTCTTGAGCTGGTTGAACTTGAACTTAGAAGGGAATACCCCGCTCCTCGAGGAAAGAGCTGCTAGACTAGGAAATTAGAGTTACCTTGTTGAGGGAGGTTGTTTCTTTATCATTTATGAGGTAGGGAGCTACATATCACTTACACAATACAAGGAAAGATACATAGTCATTAGAGTTTGTGTATGTAGACTTGTTTTGATCTGGTTTATTGAGGAGTCATGACCATAGAATTGTGGAACTTAGAGGTTGTTGAGTCTTAAACCTATTTCCCAATAAGGTTCCGACAAACTAATAATCCAAAGGTATGACTGAGCTCCATACTCCAATTTAATGAAGATAAGTTTAATAATCATTCTTAATTCTCTTTCTTTTTTTCATTTCCTTTTGATTTCCACTTCTTTTTCAAATAAGTGTTTGATAAGCGACTAGCAAATGTAAAGTATAGTGAGATGACGAATCCCTGATTCTCACTCTTTGTTCTTTTATTTCAGATTTTTTCTTGGTAAAACATCATATGAATACTTGTAAATATAATAACTTAACAATTAGCTTGCCTTTATTAATATTGCATATTTTAGCATGTATTATTGCAAAAATAAAAAAATAAAGCAAAAAGAAAAAGAGTGATGTATTCAGAATGAATACAGAGTGACCCAAATCCCAAGAGAATGTCAAGACTTGACATGATCGCAAAATAAAACAAGTAGAGAGAGATAGGGTCAACCGTGTATTGTATATATTACCTATACATGTACATATTATTTATATATCTATTTTTGACAAAATAAATTTAAATTGTTCTTTTTACACCCATGTATATAATATTAGAAATAATATTATAAAAATAAAATAAAAATCAGAAAATTAAAAAAAATAAAAAATAAAATCAACAAACCTTTGTATAAAAGGCACTTGTACATATCACATCCACTATTAATTATATACCCTTAATAATTTGTAAAAATAAAATAAAAATTATTTTATACTCTTAAAAGAGGGTGGGGAGTATGCACCCTAGTGCATGTAATTTTACATGCACCGGGGCCTATATCTCCCACATTTTTTTAATTTGTTTGGAAAATATCACCGTGTATGTTCATCTATATATCCCTCCAATATACCATTCGAATTTCGTCAGAAACAAAGACTCCTATACCCTTCATCTAGAACATGTAATTTTACTGGTCTTAGAATTGTTGTAATCGACCTGTTCTAGATGGAGGGCATTGGGGTCTCTAATTCTGACGAAATTCGAATGGTATATTGGAGGGATATATAGATGAATATACACGGTGATATTTTCCAAAAAAGTAAAAAAATGTGGGAGATATAGGCCCCGGTGCATGTAAAATTACATGCACCAGGGTGCATACTCCCCATCCTCCTCTTAAAATTATGTTGTAAATAAATAAAATATAAAATAAAAGTATTTATGTAAATAAAATAAAATAAAAATACTTATACATAATACATAGGTATAACTTACCTGTATATGCTACTATATACTATATATACATTAATTTACTTTTCATAAAAATAATTAAAAATCACAAAAAAATAATTTGGAAAATAATAAACATTCTTTATTTTATGCACTTTTTAATTTAAATTCATTTGTTATTTTTAATTCAGTTATCTTTATGTATCTTCCTGTTTTATCTTCTAGCCTATTTTGTATGTTTCCTTGCCCATCTCTGATTGGTCCACTTCAGCTTTGTTGAGCTCGGTTAATTGGTCCCCCATCATTTCTGTCTTGCCGGATTAGGTCTGCTCCATTTTCATCGATTTTTCTTGACCCGATATGATCGAGTCTTTCTTCGATCAACAACTCCGATTAAAGGGGGTGAATCCCTAATCCACGCCGGTTTTCAGCCCCCATATCTGCACCTTGGTTCATGGGTTTTCACTCAATTCTTCTCACACCTGGGACACCTATAAAACCCCCACACCCTCCTCCTTTCCTCGCACCTTCGACTACTCCACCAATTCAGTTACGCTGGCCTTCCCTTTTTAGAGTGTCAGCCGAGAGAAGGAGTGGGTGTGGGTAGCATTTGGAGCGTAGCCCCCCAAGTCCAGCGACGTCTCTGTCCAGCTCTGCCGTGAGGAGCTTCCAGCTTCTGGTTGCACTGCCCATCGAGGTCATCACTGCCGTGGACTTCATCCACCAGCCCAAGCATCAACATCCACTTATAGGTACTCTACATAGCTCCATCTCCGTCGAAATTTTCTTGTCACCCCAAATTCATATCTCGCATCGACATTCACATAATCTCCCTTCCACCACTTCTCTTCGTCACTCATGCACCCCCACACGACTCACGCCCACTTCTACTCCATGCTCCGTGATCTGTCCCTCGATTCCAACCATCGGGTTGGAATCAAACTTTAGGTCGAATCCCTCGCACATCGTTGACCTGATCCATTCACCTCCCCTGTTTTCGATGATTCTGTGACTTAACCCTTTGCCGGAGTTCTACCTCCGAGCAAGCGCGAAACCTTGCTAGACAAGCGCCCAAAGGCCTCCGGTCAGGAGGACATCTCATGCATGCTACCCTTTTGTGAATGCTCCAGGACGCCACGCCTCACCAGGACCTTCTCAGCGGTCTTGGCCCCTTCTGAGTATCTCCACCACTACGGACGAACACCAATAACCTTTCCCCCAATAGAGTAGTTTCGGGAGACACCTTGGTCGCACGCATTTGATGATCGAAACTTGCCGGAGGTGAGTTCTTCCCTGGTTCATCCAGGCATCATCCCCGCCATTTGATAAGGAAGCCTCCCAGGTCAAATCTACACCGTATGCTATCGAGGCGTCCATATCATTGGATCCATCTGAGGATCGAACCCAAACCATCCATCGCTGAAGGGGTATCCCAAGATCCAAACCGTCCATCTTAAGTGGACCGCCCCCGATCGTTGGATAGCGCATAATAAAGGGTAATTTTCACTTAGGCCCCTTTATGTTTTTCATTTATTTCCCAGACCTGTAAATATTTGTCATAGTTTATTTTGCTTTGGATAATTTGCATATTAGACCTCAGAGTTTATGTTATTTGCATTTTAGTACCTCTGAATCTGAAGCACGTGCGCCCCACATGAATTTTGGGTTATTTGCACATTTGCCAGGAACTTTTACGTTGTTACTGAATGGATGTTTACTTTTGAAAATTGCATTTATAGCCATGTGCCTCCAGTTTTGAGCATGTGAGTGAATTGAGTGGGATTTTTGCAGCATTGACCCAGACTTTTAGATTGTGTTATTGATTTGGTTCGCAAACATAAAGTATTTACAAAGAGGCCCTTGTGAATTGTGACTAATTACATGTCTTTTATTGGACTTAATAAATAGCAAATTAATTCGAAAAATCACCGAAAAATTACCATTAAGTCATGTTGGTGTATAATAAATATTATGATTTTATTGGATTAATTTATTTGCATTTTATATTTTTAAAAAATTCAAAAACCTTCAAAAATACACCTGCTTGCCTTAGGAAAATCCTAAAAATTCGAAAAAAATTAAAAAATCCATAAAATTCTTGTTAGCGCATTTTAGTGTCTTTTAGCTTCTACATCAATTTTGTTTGAAAATTCACTATCAAAACCCTAAAATTACAAAATAACCAAAATTTTGTGAAGATCATGTAAAATCAAAGAAAAAACTAAAAAAACTATTTTCAATTTTTGTTTGTATGTTTTTATTCATTTTTTACCAAAATTTGCTATCTAGGACTTTGCGGCATTTTAAATATTTTTAACTTGCAATTTAGTCCTGGTTGTGCACTGTTTGCCTTTTTTAGCACTATTTGATTTTTATAAAATCATAAAAACATCAGGAAAACTTACAAAAAATTTCAAAACCTATAAAACCCAAATATATTTTCTTTGGATTTTTTTGAGCATTTTTAGCTATTTTTTAAAATATAAAAAGAGTGTTGTGTGTATTTTTTATTGTGTGCTTGCTTTCTTTTATTCAAAAATTGAAAACTTGCAAAATTAAACACCCCTAAAAATTACTTTATTTTGAGAAATTTGACTACTTCGTATCTCTTTCGCACTCCTTGTGTTCGACCCTGGTTGTTATATCAGGTAAATAAAAATAGCAAACCACTTACATTTATTGATTGTTTTTATATGTCTTAAGTGGTTTTATTTCTTCTTGTTGATTTCTCTTGGTGATTCAGGTTGCAACGACCCTTGCCTATTTGCTTTACCTAACCCGAGTGGCTGAGCTTGTCACCACACCCCAACAAAATGGCATAGTTGAGAGGAAAAATCGTCACATATTAGAAGTTACAAGGGATCTTCTTTTTCAAAGGATCACTCACAAGATATATTGGGGAGAGGCAGTTCTCACTACTGTTCATCTTATAAACACGCGTTCTTATAATGTGGTTGAAAAAAAACTCCTTTTGCTATATTACATCCTAATAAAATGCCTTTCATATTAGCTCCTTGAGTTTTTGGGTGTGTTTACTATGTTCTCATTTCTGGTTCTGGAATGAGAAAATTGGATCCTCGGACTGTGAATGTATCTTCCTCGGCTACTCTGGTACAAAAAAGGGTATAAATGCTATGACCCTGTTGAAAGTAAACTCCATGTTACTTGGGATGCTACCTTTCATGAGCATGATTTCGATTATGAAAAGAAATTTTCTCAAGAGGAATGGAGTACAATGATTATAGAGAAAAATAAAGGCGAATTTTACTTTATGAATGAATGCTGGGATAGTATCAATGATGAAAATGTTATTCCCTTGGTCATAATACTGGCATATAAGAGACTGTGGATAACACCACCGAGAGTGTGGACAATGATGATGACGATTGCAATGTGATTGTGCATGATCAAATTGATGACAGACGAGAGACTATGGGATAAAAATGATGATCATGAGGAAAATATGATATCAACCACAATTCCAATCTCTCCTCGGATGATCCAAGTCATGAACACACTGTAAGTAGTTCTTATTCCCTTGATGATTTAGTTGAGAATACTAAGAACATTTTGAATGACCTGGTTGGTGATACTAAAGATGTAGAGGAGGATCTTCTTATTGCTGGGAGGAAGGTTGCAAGAACAACCGGGCCTCCATCTCGTTACCCTATAGAGAATTATATCTCTTACTCTCGGGCAAGTTCAAAATATAAAAGTTTCATTACTATGCTTAACTCTCATGTTATCCCGAGAAGTTATGTTGAAGCTCCATGTGATCCCATATGGGCAAAAGTCATGAATGAGGAAAAGGAGGCTCTAGAAAAAATGATACATGGGATATTGTGAAAATTCCAAATGATGCTCATTTGGTCGGCTTAAAATGAAACTACACGAGAAAGTGTAAGGCCCATGGAAAAATTGATAGATTCAAAGCCCGATTGGTTGCAAAGGGTTATAGTTAGAAATACAGTATCGATTACCTCAAGACTTTTACAACTGTTGCAAAAATGAACACTGCCAGCCATTCAATTTTCCTAGAAAATGTATCATCTGGATGTCAAAAACGCTTTCCTAAATGGAAGTTTTACAGAGAAAGTTTACATGAAGATGCCAATAGGATATGATCCGATGGATAAATGTTGCAAGCTAAAAAAGGCAATGTATGATCTAAAAAAGTCACCAAGAGCTTGGTTTGAATGGCCCAGGATAGTGATAATAAAAAATAGTTACAGACAGACTAATGGAGATCATACCCTTTTTATCAAAAAGAATGGTGCTAAGAAATCTATTTTTCTAGTCTACGTTGATAACATGATTCTTACTGGAGACGATGAAGAGAAATTATCTATCTTAAAAAGGACTCTTTCATCAGAATTGAATTAAAATACTTGGGCCATGTGAAGTATTTTTTTGGTATTGAGATGGCCAGATATCCATAATGTACGTATTTGAATCAACGAAATTATGCTCTTAATTTACTTCATGACTCGGGAACATTGGGTTGCAAACATGCATCCCATTCTATGGAGGCTATCTTTAAAATGAGTAAGAAGGATGGTAAACTTCTTGACGATGAAGAGAAAAGTAGATAGCAGAGGTTAGTTGGAAAATTAATCTCTTACTCTCACAAGACTTGACATTACATATGAGGTGAATATTGTCAGCCAGTGTATGCATGCTTCTACTAGAGTCCATGTGAACGTTGTAAACCAGATCTTGAGCTACATAAAGAAGTACCCTGGCAAAGGGCTTAAGTTCAAAAAATAAAGTGATATTACTATTGAAGGCTATACCGTTGTTGATTGGGCTAGGTTTGTTGACGATAGGAGATCTACATCTGGGTATGTCGTGTACTTGTGTGGGAACCTTGTTATTTGGAGAAACAAGAAACATAATGTCGTTTCATGGTGAAGTGCAAAAAAGATGAATACAAGGCTCTTGCTAATGGTGTGACATAAGTTTTATGTCTACAGTTGTTGTTAAAAGAATTAGAAAATGAAGCTTGTATGCTAATGAAGATGTTTTGTGACAACAAAGCTGTAATAAATTTAGCAAACAATCCGGTGATGCATGATATAACAAAACATGTGGAGATAGATCATCATTTCATTTGAGAAAAGATCGATGCTCGTCAATTGTCTCTACTTACCTAAAATCTGGAGATCAGATGGTTGATCTCTTCACAAAGGGGCTGCCTACAACGCAATACGAATTGTATGTAGGCAAGCGGCATGCTTGACATGTATGCCCAACTTGAGGGGGAATGTTGAGTTTTGTATTACAATTGGATGGGCAAACAGATCTCTAGATAATGGACTA
>JAZKJV010007406.1:442500-530562 GCA_037367405.1 Ottelia alismoides | reverse complement strand
TCAAATCCAATACGGTTTGATCTTCCTATCGATTTGGTTTTCAAACAAAGCCATGACTTTTTTGAACTTTTCAAATGTTTCAAATTTATGATGTAATAGGAAGATAATATTGTATCATGAATGGTCATTAATACGTATCAAATAATATCAATATCCTTCAAATTACGATACTGAAGGGACCAAATACATTGATATGTATTAGGTCAAGAATTCCCTCACATCGTGTAACCGTGTAACTAAATGGTTCTTTGGTCATTTATCTTGATTGCAATGTTCATAGGTAGGTAAAGTTTGGACCTGTAGAAAATCTAAGGGTCCATCCTTTATCAATCTATTAATCTATCAACAGATAAATGATCAAGCCTTTTATGCCAAATCATATTAGAATGATTTCCACCCTCTATGGTTCTCTTAGGGTTTTTATTAGTGGGCGTTACATTCATGATAGATTCAATCGATGCATAATTCATGGAGTCCACTAGAAGTTAGAATACCATGCAATATATTTATCATAGTGATTTATGACCAGTTTCTCATTGAATAAGAACGAATATCCATTTCTAGCTAACTTAGATACATATATAAGGTTCCTTTTGACATCTGAAACATAAAAAATATTCTTTAAGTACAAGGATTCTCTCACTAGATAATGATAGTTTGCATTGTCCCGATGACGACTAATGCAACAGTTGCATCAGATCCCATCTGGATGACTATCTTCCCTTCATCAATATTCTTAGTTTCCCTAAAATAGATGCAATAAATTTCATACATGAACAGAAGAACCATAAGCAATGATCCAATTGCCTTCTTGTCCTACGAGAAAATTAGTTTCAATGATGAAAATAGATTTTATACTTGTTGGGGCATTACTTTTCTCAACAACTTTCAGATATTTTGGCAGTTACACTTCTAAAGCCTCCGCTTCTTGCAATGATAACAAACTTGGCCTTCTTCAATGCGATATGTGTAGAAGCATGAGAGTATGAGCCAGCAGCTTGAGTCTTCTTCCTTTTCTTTGGGTTGATCCTTTCCAAGCCTCATGTTCAGACCGCGTTTCCCTTTTACCTGTGCAACCATTGCACTGCTAGTGGGATTCACTTTCTTCAAGATGTCATCAATGGACTTCAAAGAATTAAGAAACTCAATGTTAGTCAAGCTCAACTATGTCATGTGGTATGATACCACAAAGTTGTTAAAGTCTTGGACAAAGACAATAGTATGAAGTCGGGCTGCATATTTGTCATTTGTGCCCTAAGGGTATCTTGTCTGGAGAGATAACTAAACATTTTGATTACACGTTCTCAAACTGAAGTCCATTCATGCTTCTTTCAACGCATAAGTTCTTTTAGGATATTGTAATACTGAGTGCGGTTTATATCGCTGAAACATCTTTCATATTCAGCAGTATGTCCTAGGTTGTGTCCCTCGTCCACATGTTGCTTCTGAAGGCACATTGGACAAAGACCCCATAATATAACACCTAGACAATGATTGATCTTCATCATATTTTTTGTTCTATTTTAGTTCTTCCAATGTTGTAGGGTTTGCAAGCTTGTTCTTAGTAAGCATATAGCCGACATGCTCCACAGAAAGAACAAGTTCCAAATTTCAGAGCTAGCCCGAATAATTTAGTTCGGGTCAACTATTTGACCTCCAAAGCCTGTTGAGCGGGTTCATGAATTTCATATATGAGATTAATAATGCGCTATATTAATACATATAATTAATTATATATATTCAAATTTAAATTCTCTGATCAAGGATTTTTAATCAGATTAGTCTTGTCTTTTAAACTGTGATAGTCCATTCCCGTATTAAACTTTCAAAGCAAGAGATATACTTATCGCTATGTCTCTAACATGATTTGGAATCTCCTTTTTAACTTTCTTATATCCCAATATATGATAAATTGCAATTTAGGTAAAAAGAAGCGAAACTCGTTCTACCTTCCAAGTTCAACTTGCATTTCCCAATTCGATCTTTAACACCTGGGCCCATCACCCGTAAGGTGATATTGACCACTTATTAATTGAATCAACCATAAACATGAATAGAACTTGCTATGCACAATCCAATACCTTCTCAGTTATATGAGGAACAATATTAAGGTCACTATGCATATGACCTTTCTCTTTCGAGAAACAAAAATCCCGATCCATGTGTGCTTGTACATCGGAATTATAACTTCGTGTAGGAGTCTCCAATGTACAGTCTATAATGATGGAACCCTTATCCATGATGGGAAACCATGGATGTCATTTATATGATCCTCCACATCTCATTCGAATTTTAATTAACAATTATGAATCATATTTAGTATGCTTATTAGCTCTATTTATAATGGACTATTTCTTTTAATTGGATTAATTAAAATTTTTTATTTATGTTTAGATGACCTCTTTAATCGTTGATTCTACATGAAATTGTATATATCATCGAGAACTACAAATTTCATGTTCTGTAATTTTACTAATTCTTCTTCCTTTTATTTTTTCCAGATTTTATTCAATTTTTCGCATTTTACGAAATTTTGATTGAGCCACGTGTTGCCTCCACGACCGACCACATAGTCTGTTCCTTTTACGGCACTTGTCCACACTTCTGAACTTTATATTGCCCTGACTCACTCAATCTGGGCTGTTACTTAGCACCTTATTGTGAGATGGTGCGATAAGCTACGATCTATTCAATCCTGATTGCCTTAAAATGGATGAAGCCAGGTCGGACAAATAATTCTAATAGGGAGCGCTTCCACCAGGATGTAGTGTGCCAATTATGTAACCCATTACCATACCCATGACCTAGATACCATAAATGAATCAATTCAAGACAACACAATTGGTACAAATTGTACTGAGGTTTTATCGGTCACATGATCGTGGTGACTGACATGATACATATATAGTATTCACTCAGAAATCTTAGGTAACTTAAAAAGATATTGAGATCCTAAATTTCAAATTATATCAATGGGAGTTTTGACAGGGGAACATGGGATTGGAGAGGCAGAACATGGCGTTCATCTTTATTCTTCTAAAGAAGGACACTTCGATCAGGGTGGAAGATTACATGCCTATTGTTTTGTCAAACACTATGTATCTCTTGACTTCGAAGATCCTGGCCAATCATTCGAGGGAGGTTCTGCACAAGATTATCTTGTCGGAGCAAACGAGATTTACACCTGGGAGGGATATGGAAGATGGGTTAGTGATGACTTCGGATATGGTCACGGATTGGAAGCGGAACAAGTCCAAAGGTGTGCTTTTGAAGGCAGATTTTCCAAAGCCTATGACTGTGTTGACTGAAGATTT
Source organism: Ottelia alismoides (assembly GCA_037367405.1). Classification (NCBI taxonomy): domain Eukaryota; kingdom Viridiplantae; phylum Streptophyta; class Magnoliopsida; order Alismatales; family Hydrocharitaceae; genus Ottelia; species Ottelia alismoides. The sequence goes on along the minus strand of JAZKJV010007406.1, from coordinate 527,248 downwards.
TCGTGGGCTTCATTGGAGAAGAGAGGGTTCCCAGATTTGTGGATTTCCTAGATTAAGGGGTGCGTTACGACTACATCTCATACAATCCTCATCATCGACATGTAAGATGGATGTTTTTTTTAGCTGCAGAGGGGTATCATGTAGGGTTGCCCCTGGCTCTGTTCTTGTTTTTGGTTGTTGTAGATGCATTCACAGTAATAATGAGGTTGGCGATTAGTGAGGATTATTGCTCAGGGTATATGAAGGGGGAATTTCCATTCCACTTTTTCAATATGCTGATGACACTATTCTTTTTTTTGGGGTGGAGGTAGAAAAGATTTGATGGGCATTGCTGATTATGGAAATCTTTTGATAAGTATCCGATCTGCGGGTTAATTGGGAGATATTAGTGATTGTTCCTTTTGTCCTCATAGAGAAGGAGCTGCGGAGTGCTACTATGATGCTTGGATGCCCGATTAACTACACTGTCGATTAAACACTTAGGGCTCTTATTGGTAGCAGGTAAATTGAAGTCCGATTATTGGAGTGATTTATTGGAGAGACTGAAGGGGAGGTTTGTGGGTTGGAAGGCATCGATGCTCTCAAAGGGAGGGAGTTGGGTACTTTTGAAACATGTTCTTTCATCCATCTCAATTATTGTTTTCTCCACGAGGTTGATTTCGGCTAGGGTGCATGGTAAAATCGAGTCATTTGAAATTTCTCAAATTATAGAGGTATCAAGCTAATGAGTCACATTATGAAAATTTGGGAACATGTGATCGAAATAAGGTTGAGGCTAGTTTCCAAAGTAAAAGATAACCAAATCGGATTAGTACCAGGTCGCTCGACTATTAAAGACATCCACTTGTTGAGGAGAATAATGTATATTTATAGAGCTAAAAGGAAGAACCTCCATATGATTTTTATTGATTTGAAGAAAGCTTATGATTCTGTCCAAAAGGAGATATTTTGGAGAGTTTTGAAGAAGAGACCAGTACATGTCCTATACATTAACCTCATAAAGGATATGTATGATAGGCTCCATCTTATGCAAGGATAAAGTCTGGGAAGACTTACTCTTTTGAAATCAACATTGATCTGCATCGAGGTTCAACTTTGAGTCCATTCCTTTTTACTTTGATTATGGATGAGTTGACAAGTCACATTTAGGATGTGATACCTGGGTGTATGTTATTCACTGATGATATTGTGTTGACTAATGAGACTAGAGATGGACTAAATAAGAGGCTTGAGGTCTTGAGACATGCATTAGATTAAATGTTTTCTTATAAGAAGACTAAGACTGAATATACGGAGTGTACTTTTGATGGAAGCAAGGGTGAAGGAATAGAGGTGAAGATTGGTAACAATGTCATTTAGAAGAGAGATTCTTTTAGATACTTGGGATCTATTTTATAACATAATGGGGGAAATTGATGGAGATGTTACTAATAGAATAAATACATGTTGGCTAAAGTGGAGAGGAGCCTCTACTGTTATCTGTGATAAGAAAATTCCTTTGAAAATCAAAGTAAAGTTTTATAAAGCAACTATGAGACCTGCTATTCTCTATGGATATGTATGTTGACTTGTGAACCATAGATATGTTCAAGGAATAGTAGCAACAAAAATGAAAATGCTAAGGTGGATGTGAGGACTCAGACATAAGGAACATATTCAAAATTACACAATTAGAAGGAAAGTTGATGTAGCTCCGATCGAGGATAAGATGTGAGAAAATCTCTTAAGGTGTTAACCATTTGTAAAGGAGGTCAGCTGATGCACCAGTTAGGAGATGCGAGTTTTGAGATGTTGAGCTGGCAAAAAGTGGGCTAGGAAGGCCCAAGAAGTAGGGATGAAAACGAGATGTTAATATATTCGCATTAGATTCCCTATCGTATTCATTTTATACATATTTTGACATTCATATTCATATTCATTTTAAAATAGATGTGGATATGGATATCACTTTGGCATTGCTAAAATTCGCATTCTTATTCGCATATCTATTTTCGTACATAAGTATAGTGATAAATTTATATAACTTTGAATAACAACATTTTATGATTGCATTAACCATTGTTGATATAGTTGTTATGAAATTAATATATATTATATCTATTTTATATGTAAATCATATTAAACATGTATATTTTAGTTAATCTATTAAATATATCTGTTATTTATTCGTATCAAATTCATATTCATTTTACAATCGTATTTTTTTAAGGATATGATAACCATCAATATTCGTATACGCATCTGTATTCATATTTCAAATGTATAAGGACATGATTATACCTATATTCGTATATGTATCCAACTGTTTTCATCCCTACCTAGAAGTGTTAGAATGGGACTATAGGAAGGGATCTTCGTTTTTTGGATCTAAGTCCGAGAATGACCCAAGATAGATCTGACTTGAGGCAAAGAATTCATGTATCCTACCTACTTAATGTGGGAAAAGGCATGTTGTTCTTAGCGTGATTAATACAATGACACTCCCACTAAGTTTAACATGGGTCCATCAAGATTCTGTCCGAAATCATAACCTTTATAATTTCATTAAATCTGATGTTCCAACTACGAGAAGCATATTTAGAACCCCCCTAATGGTTTAGTGGTAGAAGCAGTGGCCCTACACTAAAAGACCAGGGTTCAAATCCCCCCTCCACCCCAACCCCCACTTCTAGTATTAAAAAACTACAAGAAACTTATTTCAGTCCATAGATGGAGTACCTTAGCTTAGACACCTTTCCTTCCTGAACTATGAAGCCTTGGGACTACTTCATATGAATATTCTTTTTGAGGTATTAATTGGGGAGTGCAATCTTGACTTCCATCTTCCATATGTCATGGTCAAGTTATGTAGCTATCGTTAGCAATATTCTGATGGGTATAAGAACGATCACTAGAGAGAAAGTCTCATTACAAGTGATGTCTACTCTCCATGTGTAGCTCTTGGGTACGAGTCGTGGTTTTAAAGGTCTCTAAATTCTCATCATGTTCCCTCTTTCTCTCAAAGATCCATTTACACCTAATGGGTTTAACCCTTACAGGTAGATCATCGAGGGTTCATACATAACATGCCTCTATGAACTATACTTTAGACTTTATCGCTAGCATCCATTTCTCAATGTCATGATCCTTAGAAGCTTCATCATATGAAGTCAAATTATTGTCATACTTCTCTAACACATGGAATCCATATCCTCTAGCTAGTCTTACTACCATCAAACTAATTTTAAGAGGTATGTATTTCATATTTAATTATCCTTTTAGTTTCTGATTTTAGGAACCTCATTATCCTCCTAAGATTTGATGAGTCCCTTTACTTTATTCTTATCTTGATTCTTAAGGAAGTCATCATATAAGAATCATATCCTTAGAAAATAAATCTTTTCAGAATCTCATGGTCATAAAGAAAGTATATTATACCATCCTTTTTATACTTAATGAAGTATCACTCTCTAGTGATTGAGTCTGGCTTCCTTGCATCCATATTTCTGTCATGGACCAAGCAATCCTAAATCCTCAAGTGTGTAACACTGGACTTGATTCCAAACCATAGCTCATGAGGGGTTTTTGGGTTAAAATTTGCTTGAAATCTTATTAAAGATATATATATATATATATTGCAGTCTCTACTGCATATACCACAAAATTAAGAGGTACTTATGCTAAGATTCATAGTTGATCAAATCATGCCCACACATGATCCAGTTGCATCTCCCTACAACTCATTGAGCTGAGGTGTATTAGGAGGAGTGAGATAGGAACAATATTCCCTTTATTTATAATGTAATTCTTCTGAATTCCTTTTATATGTACTGGCTTCATCAGTCAACAATTATGTTCACCTTCATTCTAACTTTGATTCTCAAGAAAATTGTGAAATCTTTGAACATTTCAAAGTTTCTAATGTGTAAGGAAGAAATCTCATACCATGAATAATCATCAATGGATATTACATATCTTTAGTGTTCATTATGGTATAGAGATTCCACATACATCAATATGTATGAGTTCTTGAATACCTATGCATCTTACACCATTCCCAAAGAAGATTTTATTGGACATTTTACTCTGAATATAGTATTCACAAGTATGTAAGTTTTTGAACTCTTAGACAATCTAAGGTTCTGTCTCTCACTAGTCTATTAATCTCATCAACAGACTTATGCCCAAGTATTGATGCCAGATCATTACTGATTTTCATCCTCCTTTTGATCTTTTGAGGTTCAATTTCAATATTAGAAATGTCAATGAACCATTCATTAACATTCTAATTTAATAGAGTCCTCTAGATGTTATATTATTATATGAAATACATCCATCATAACTCTTTACGATAGATCTATCTCAGAATATATGTCTATTTCTAACAAGTTTAGAAATAAACAATGAATCTAATCTAATATCCAGGTCATAAACACATTCTATAATACTAAGAGCTCTCCCACTGGAAATAAGTAGACTATCTATCCAAAGAAGATTGTTGCAACAATTGCATAAACTCCCATATGGATGACTATAAACCTTAAGATCAAGGTTTCTCGTCTTTTAAAACATGTGCAACCAATTGCAAGTGTTATTATAAGAAGGAGATACAATTATCTGACTCAATATTATCTAATAATTAATTCAATTTCAATGATGATAATGCAAATATAGAGTATGTGGATGCAATGTTCGAGTCCTTCTCTTAGGATTCTAGATTGTCTGGATTGCCATACTATTAGAATATCGACTTGTTGTAGTATTAGCGTTTATCCAACTCTTTGGATGTCATGCATGGAGGTCATAGAAGTTCAATCAAATATTTGGATCTCCTCCTTACTTGGGTCGGGCCCATGCTTCCATCATGCTTCCTTGAAATATAAACAACCATTGTTTAAGATAAATGATATTTTAAATTGAACATGTCCTTAGGGGAGAAAGATACCTTGGGGGCTAGATAGAAGCCATACATTCTGCTTAAGCTCCCTCTCTAAAGGTGGCTGAAAATGTAGAGGCAAAGATTATGCTTTACCGAGGGTATACATGTATCGTCTTGGGGGGTGACAACAAAAGCCCACATGTAACCCATTTTGTGTTTGTTAATGGCATATGCATGGTGGAATTACAAATATATAAACTCTAGAGTAAATTATAAATGCCACAAACTCAATCCATTAACATCTTGGTTACTTCAGTGAGATGAATTTGACATCATTCTAGCATGGATTAGTTGAAGAAGCACCGCTCATGCTTGGATTTCTTTTGGAAGAAGGTTGTCTTCCGTTTACCGTGAGTACCCTCCTTTCTATTTGACGGATGTACTTCCGACAGTAAGGTCGAGTATGTATATACTTTGAGGGCACACCGGTACATCATTCAAGGTTGTATAGGTTTTCTCACCTGCATTGTTGACACAGAAGACCATGAGAGGATGCTTGGGGATGTCAATGTGGTACACGACTTTTTGACATATTCCCAGATGATATGCCTGATCTTCCACTTAAGATAGAGTTAGAGTTCAAGATCGTATTATTACTTGTCACTCAATAGATCTTTATTGTTCCATAGTGGATGGCATCTCTCGAGCCTAGGGAGCTTAAAGTGCAACTACATGAGATGTTAGAAAGGATTAGTCTGCCCCAATACATCACCATGGGGAGCATTAGTCCTATTTATGAACAAGAAGAACATATCCATGAGATTATGGATTAATTATAAGCATCTGAACAATTACGTAGACAACAACCCATTACATACTTTTGCAGATTAGTGATATCTTTGATCAATTACAGTCTAGAAGCAGTGTTTTCCAAGATCAATATGCAATGTGGATACCAAAACTGAAGGAAGTTATATACTTCACATCATGGGAACACAGAAAATATCAAACAATTTGCAAAAAAACATTGAATGTTCATCGTATGAATTTATTGAAATGAGATCAGGTTACATCTTGAAGCGCGAGTTTCTAAATGAAGAAACCTCTTGAATCAATTCTGATATGCCCTTTCCTCTCTCATGGGTACAATGATGAGTCGCGTATCACATGCAATTAACCATTCTTAACACATGAGAAGCTCTGAAAAGAAGGTGATCTTCTCCTCCACAAGGTCATATCAATGGAGAGAAGAGGAGGGGTTTAAAGGGTGGGTGTATAGGTCTTGAAAAGTTGACATGTATGAGAAACAAAATTCTCAAGACTCTTCTCTTCTTCAATTCTCAAGGCAAGAGAATAATAGGAGAAACACACATTCCTTTGAAAGAGAGGCTTTTCCCTCTCTTTTATAGGGATGATGGACGTCTATGAGGAGTATTCGCCTCATGGTAGACATCCACCCTTTTGTCCCTTAGAAGGTGTATATATGGTTATGATTTAGTCCTCATTCAACAACAATTAGGACTTGAATTATCTCTTACCACTTAAATAAAGCAACAAATTCAATAACAATTAGTAGCATGGTGGACATATATGCTTCTCCAAGCTTGTAAGTCCACCTTGTCCTACAAGTTGTTGTTTAGTCATCATAATGATAACATAATGATCATAATTGGGTATTTATGAGAGAAACCTCATAACTTACGAATCTTATTCATAAATCCAAATAAAAATGTAAATCCCATTTATATTTAAATTCAAATGTGAGTCATAATTACATAAGTACCTTGAAATAATTATATGAAAATATTAATTGTTATGAATAATTAGTCATATTAATTAATGAATTATATTCATCAATCATATTCATAAAAATACCCTTATTGAAAATTGATTATGACAATACCAATTATTGCCTCAATATTGACATCGCACAATATGAGTTCTAATCCAATTAGGACTCATGAGATCCATATGTAGATACTTGGAGATACTATAGAGGAGACCATACTATCCATGTATAGTAACTTGAAATTTTGATAACTATCCAATTTCGGGGTTTATATAACTTTTAGTTAAATACAATACATTCATGTCTTTGAGCTTGAGCTGAAATGATTCACACTCTAAGTAAGCTTAACAAAATAAATCACACTCTATGTGAGATGGAGAATGTACCAATGAGTTGAAACCAACTTCCTTTACCATTTCTGATCACAATACAAACCATTTGGAGCTTATAAATAAGTTCAAGGAGTGTGTTTATCTCCATTTCCATTTCCATTTCACCTTCCAACAATTGGATATTAAAATTGGAATTGGATATTGGAGTCGAATGAAATGAGACTTAATCCAATTAATTCTCACATCATTAAGAAAATAAGTGGAGCCACTAAAATTCATCTTATTCATCATCCTTCAGAATCGAAGTGTCATGATAGATGATCTACTAAGATATATTTAACCAAGAGTATTCACAATACTCATTAATCCTTCACACTAGAAGATTTTGATATATATGAAGTTCAAATACTAGTTTAGCTATGTCACACAATTCATAAAGTATGACTATGTATGATTCCTTTTAGAATCATACTTCTCATATGTCTTAGAAAAGCAGACCTCATGGGATATTTGGGAGAAGTTTGCTATCAACGATCGCATTTGGTTGAGGCATCCAAGTGGGTAATATTCGCTTAGAAAAACAGAACTCAACTCTTCCCATATAGTAATAACTTTTTCTAGATGATTTGCCCAATAAAGGGCCTTGTCCACTAAAAGGAAATGGCGTCATCTTCACTACCTCTAACAGAATTTTGGGTAATGGATTATTTTGCAGATGCGATCAAATTGTTGGAGGTATAAATATGGTTCTTCATTAATGCGTCCATGGAATATGGTGAGTAATGGTAAGATAGTTGGCTTAAGCTTGAAATGCCCATCAATCGTAGTAATTTGAATCCATGTATTTGTCTATCCTGCTCCTGGATTATAGGATTCTTTAAGTGAGAGCTCAACTACTGGCTCTACAGGCTCTTCTCCCACATTCCTACCTCCTCCATTGTTTCTATCCTCCTCTATCCTATCTTGCCTCAGCTCGAGAATCATATCTCTCAATGCTGCTTGAAAGTCAACATCTTCTATCAACTGAGCATGAATGGATTGATCTCGGATTGTTCAGCCATGGGACCTTTTCCCTTAGATGTCATCAAGTGCATTGTATCGGTTTCTGCACGTGTAAAGTGCACTGGATTAGTCTTCAGGAATGATGGAGTCCCAAATAATAGTTCAAGATTAGAGTCAATCTTGAACAACGGATTGATGGATGAAGTGAAAGGTAAAGTAGAGAAAGAGGAATACTCAGGAAGTTATTCTTCCTGAGTAGAAGATGATCGGTTTGAAGTGTGAAATGAGTCCGCAAAGTCCGAACGAGAAATGCTCCAATCTGACATCTTCAATATCAAGAGGCGAGATGCGAGAACACAAAAGTTCAAGAAGAGAATGAGTAGAATGTGTGAAGTGTATGGGATTATCTCTAACACTAGCAATCAAACACAATACAAACCCCCCTATTCACCAACTCAACACAAGTGAAGACCGCAAGAGTTCTGTATTTTATCTTTTCAATTTTAAGTGACAAATACAATCTTTGAAAGCCAGTATGGGTGTAAGTACAGCCTGTAAAAAAGCCACCCATTAATTAAGTCTTACGCAGTTTCCTTTAAACCACCCACTCTGCCAAGGAAATACATACCATTTACCGACTACCCACATTCCTTCATTGATAAGTAATTAATCATTTTTATAGAATCAATAGTCTATATGAAAATCCAGGCTTAGCTCTATCCTAGTGTTCGTGTTTCTCTCACTTTTCAAGAAAATTCAAACAATGAGGGGGTTACTCTCCCCAAAACAATTGTGATTGTCTTACTTTTAGTTTTAGGGTTGAGTTTTCTTTAGTCATCCTGATTTTATCTAGTTGTCACTCTTTTTGAATATTTTGCAATGAATCACCTACAGAGTGTCCAATTTCCTTTTTGAATTATGTGAGTGAAAACAAGAAAGGAAAACAGAAATGCCAAAATACGATAAAATTCAATGATGCATGCATGAGTTTAGAGATGCGTACCTTGTCTCCAACACTCTACATGCAGGATGATCCACACAGAATTTAAATACATAAGTTAAACTAGCCTATATGGTGCATGTGAACCATCCTAACAATAACTTCCATTAGTGGGAAAGTCCAAGTTACACTCTACTGTATAGGAGCAGACATTCTTGTTTAGGGCTTTGGACCTAATTAATTACCTGGCTCAAGCAAGTTAATAAAGAAATCACTAAGGTCTCAAGCACATAAAACTGTGTGAAAACAAAGAAAAAGAAGATGGTGAAAACAAAATTGATGAGGTCTCAAAAGTATACCGACACTTGGTAAAACAGACCCGCACACAAGGTATATAGTGTCCTTTTACAAAGAGTAAGAATAAATAAAAGAAATGCTAAAATCTATCTATGTCAGAGGCTTCAAATGATGGTCTCCTTCAAATATTCTTCTTCTCCTCCTACGCTCTCATGCGGCTTGGTGAAGAATCAAGCTTCCTCCACTTCGCTTGGGTGTGCCGGCACTTTAAGAATTCCATCCTCGCTCACCAGGCCCTCATAAGAAAGAGGAAACAAAAGAATATGTAAGAGACACAGATTTTTTAAGTATGAGAAATAATAATGTAAATAGATACAATGAATGTGAATAATGAAATGAATGTAAGAAACTATAGACAAAAACAAGGGGAATGAAGTATTAACAACCAAGGATAGTAGGCTAGAAGAGAAACCTAACAACTGTACTTCCCTAGCAACGATGTCATTTTGTTGAGCGAATTTGTTTGGGTTTTTATTTCAATGAATTAATTACTAATGGAAATGCGGTCATTGTAACCCAAAGAAGCATCAAACAAAATTATTCAATTCTCATGCAAAAATAAATAGAGAAGAAAATGTAGCAAGAGAATTTGCTATTTAATTTACCTGTATAATTAAAAGGATCGAACTCAAGGAGGCTACAAAAATCTCTAGGGTTATTCTATGCAATGAAGAATTAATGAAACAATAAAGGAGTTTTTATGCAAAATATGCTTGGTTGTTGTATTTTCTTTTTGAATTTTCTATTTTTTATGGAGTTTTAATTTTACATTTTCATTTGGTTTTATGATTTTTTTATGATTTTTTTATTTCCCAAAAGATTTTTTATTTTTAAAAACAAATGAATAATTACATAAAAATTAAAGCGCACACTTAATTCTTTTTGTATTTCTCAATTATTTTAAAAATAACCGGATATATTTTTTTTTGATAATTTTTTAATGTTTTTTGTGATTTTCCAAATTTTTCCACAATTTTTAAGTCATTTAAATAAATCTAAAACAATGAATTAAGTAAAAAAGAAATAAAATAGATGCTTTTGGAATTTTAAAATAACAAAAGAGGTTAAAAATAATTGAGATACATACAGAATGATAGATATTTTATATATTTTCTAGAAAGCCAATTCTTATTTTTTTTGGAAATTTAAAAGAAATTTTATGAATTTTTAATGTTTTTAAGAGTTCTATTATTTTATGATTTTTATAAAGAATTAAAAAGCCAAAATTGGGCAGCAAAAGAATTACACAAGACTTTTTTCAGAATTTTGGAAGGATTTTTATAAATTTTATTTATTTTTAAATGCAAAAATGGTGTTTTTATGAAGTTTTTGAATTTTAATAAACAATAAAATCAATAAAAATGCAAAATGAAAATTTTAGATGCAAGATGAAAAAACAAACAGAAATATATATAAATTTTGTAAAATTTTAAAATGTGATTTTCTAATTTTTATTTGAATCTAAACGTGCAAAATAAATGCAGGTTCATAGGGACTAAAATGCAATTTATTTAAGTATTCAGACTGAATGATAACAAATGAGAAAATTGTGGTGTTGATTATGTATATTTTCCAATAGATCACGTGCACAGGCACATGTGCCATGCTGGATTGGACTAGAATGTGAATAAAATTGTTTCAAGGTCCAAATAATAACACATAAATAAAATATTTTTGCAAATAACCTAATAGATCACATGCAACTTATGTGCTATAATTAAAGAAAGTCTAAAATACAAAAAATATAAAAAGATAAAAATGCAAATGTTCAATTAAATACAAGATGACACGTGCCCACGCAGGGACTTATTTAAAAATTAAACAAATGAAAGAGTAAATGTGCAAATGCACCCTTAAAAATGTGCAAATGCACCCTTAAATGGCATGGCAACTCTGGTGGCTTTGATGCTCTATAAGTGTAGTCAGATGGATAAGAATGGATTTGGAGTGAAGGGTCACGAATAGATCTTGACACTTGAATCAACAACCAACTTTTGGGGCACAATCGACTGCTGAGATCTAAACTGGAGAACTGTTCTTCATCATGCGGTGACGAAGACACCTAGAGGAGCTGGGAAGAAGGAGAACTCCGACGAGATTCTATTGGGTAGAACTTGGTCTTGGCTCGCCCAAATCCTTTGCGGAGAAGTGTTAATTCTCTCTAGGGTTCTCTTATTTCAATAGGAGGGCACAATGGAGCTCAATGATCTGTAAACATGAATATGGAGGTCGAGGAAGGTTTGCCTACAAATGTATCCTCTAGGTTTCACTTTTTGCTCCAAAGCTCATTTTGAGACCTGCAGGTTGAAGCTTGTGCTCGGAGAGAGCATCTTCGGCCAAATGTTAACCATATTTTATGAGGACTGAATGTAGGTCTCCGATGGAGTATGGTTGGAATGGAGACCAGACTCCTGATCGTTGAGGATCTGGAGGTGGGCAGAGTGTGCAAGAGCTGAAGAATGGTCAGGAGGAGGTGTAGGCGTAGTCGGAGGTTGATTTTGTTGATCAGAACTCCTCCGATCGTGGAAATGGGATGTGGACGATGGAGATCTAATCTATGGGATTCGTACAAAATCAAAGCGAAAAAGAAAGATTAAATCAAAGAGTCATTGCCTAGTTTACTGATGGAAGGGAGGAAAGAAGGTAATCGCCTCGATCTGCAGTTGTGGCGGAGAGACAGAGATGTGCATCGAATGACTCCGATGATGTAGCTGGATCTCATATTTTAGATGCTCACTTGTACTCCTGATCGTGGGAAGCAGTAGTTGTCACCTACAAGTCACTCCAGGGATTGATCACGGGGAGGAAGACGACTGAAGGACAGATCAAGAGCTTGTCGGATGTGGAGGGCTGAAATTTATAAGCAGTTTGATGGATTTTTAATTTTAAAATGGGAGAGATCAAAGGCAAATAAAGTGGATCTAGAATGTCGGCGTGGAAGATGGTTCATTGAGCGAAAGAATTGGAGAAGGAAGCAAGGGTGGTTATTGATCAGAGGCGTGTGGAAAATAGGGGTGAAGTAACATTGAAGTGAGTTTAGCAGAAGAGAAGATGCAGACCAACCAGTTGATTGGGTCAACAAACTCGGGTCAGCCAATCAAAGCACGCAGAGAATGCGTCCAAAATAAGCTATAAGACAAAATAGTCCAAAAATGTTAAATAATTGCATTAAAAATCGAAGATGATTTTATTTAATTACATAATGTAAAAATGTTAAGAATAAATTAAATTTAATTTTGGTGATTTTTAATTAATTAAATAACATATATACATGGGTAAAAATAAATACAAGGTGTTATTTATAGGTATGTATACCTATATATATAGTATTTGTATTTTTAATTAATTATGTATATGCATATATGCACAATTTAATATTTTATTTATTTACAATATTTTATAAGGGTTTTAATGATATTTTTATTTGATTTTTAAGAGTTTATTTATTAGGTTAATTAAATAAGTATAGGTACAATATATACTTGGTGATGCATATACAATATATACATGATTTTATTTTTGTTGATTTTTGATTTTGTATTTATGTTTTATTTGGGCTAATACAATATTTACAATTAGTTAAAAATACAATATTCATAATTAGTTAAAAATACAATATTCACAATTCTGCACAAATAATAATAAACATCGTATATTAGTATATTACACAATAATACCTCATTGGCTATATTTCACATCTTAACTCTGAATTTTATGAAATCATCTTCATTTTAAAGATAATTTAATTTAGATTACAATGAAAGTGAGTTTAATGAATTTGGAGTTCATGTGGGGAAAATATTGATCTTGAAAGTTGAGTTATGTGGCTTTTTGAGAGTGATGTTATTTATACAACATATATAATTTTTATTGAAATTATTTTCATTATTTACAAAATAATTTTATTCACAAATTTCAAGAAGAGATAATATTATTTGCAAAATATTTGGTAATGAATAAATTATATAGTATGTAACATAGATAATATTATATAGGTGATGGATATGTACATGTGACAAGTGTATTATGTGATAAATTGGCCTTATCTCCCCATGCTTTCTTCCTTGTCGATCATGTCAAGTCTTGACCTTCTCTCGGGGTCTGATTCAGTCTGTATCTATTACATATATACAATCATTTATTTTCTTTATTTTCCTTTATTTCTTTATTTATTTATTTTAGATAACAATAGTGATAAATATACAATATTTACACAATAATTAGAGTTAGTAAAAGAATGGAATTAGTGATACTTATTGATGTTTTATAAGGTATTTTAAGCTAAAATAAATGAATAAAGATGATGAAATGCAGACTCATCAACCATCCTTCAAGTAACAATCGAGATCATTTGTTGGTTGTTTGAATTGGTAATTGATTTAATATGATTAAATCAATTACTTAAATTAAACTCTATATTACGAACAAAGTAGTATTTTACTTTGAAGAATTAATCATGTGAATAAGATTCATAATGATTTATTAAAATTTGAATTGGATATGGAGGATCACATAAGTGACATCCATGGTCTTCAGTCAAGGCGAAGGATTCTGCCACCGGTGATTGTATGTAGGAGACGCCTATCCGAAGTGACAACTCCTGCATGCATTTAGATCAGACTCTTTACTTCTTGAAAGAGTAAGGTTGTATGTGTAGTAACCCCAATATCGATCCCTCGTATTAGTGAGGTAATATTAGATTGTGCATAGCAAGTTCTAATCCTGTTGAAGGTTGGTTCAATTAATTACGAGTCAACATAGCTTTCAGGGTAGTGGTGTTAAAGACTGAATTAGGAAATGCAAGTTAGACTTGCAAGGAGGAATGAGTTCCTACTTCCTTTTATCCGATTTACAATTTCTCATATTATTAGGATATAAGAAAGATAAGAAAGGAGATCTACATATTGCTTGAGATATAATGATAAGTATATATCTTACATTGAAAGTTATTAAGGGAATGAACTTTCAATGTTGACAAAGCAAGACAACTTTGATATAAAAATCCTAAATCAAAGTAAAATATTTATATATGTAAATTATCAAAAAACCTTATAAAATCTAATAAAATATTTTGTTCATACATATGTGCTCTTGACATTTAATCATGAATGACATGGCTCATTGCATTTTGTAGAATGGTGGCTCGATAAGAGACGATGTACTCAAAATATTTGAATACCTACCTGAACCTAAGTCTTTGAGAGTTTAGATAGACATAGATACGATGAGTGTAATCATTCTACTATCTATACTCTAGTCATTCATGAAGCTTCATAATATTCATATTGTATGAATTAAATGAAGCATATATAAAGGTTGAAATGCTCTTATTTTGAAATCTTTTCAATTTAACATAAGAGATCCTTTGTCTAAAGCTATGTTTGTTTATAGATAAAGGGAGCGTAGTGGAAGCACGTATCTGACCCAAGTACGAAGGAAAGTCAAAGAGTTGTCTGTACTTATGTGACTTCCACACATATGACATCCGAAGAGTTGGATGAATATCAATACTGAAATAAGACAATGTATTTATAGTATGAGTATCTATACTATCTAGGATCCTTAGAAAAGGACTCAAATAGTGCATCAGAATAAACTATATCTACATAACCTCATTGAAATTGACTTGCTTATACGATAAGATCAAAGTCTGATAATTGTATTGCATTCTTCTGATAACACTTGCAATTGGTTGCATATGTTTTAGAAGACTAGAAAATTTGATCTTAAGGTTTAATAATCATATACATGGCTATTGATGCAATTGTTGCAACAATATCTACTGGATAGATATACTTCATATTTTTAGTGGGAGAGCCCCTAGTCCTAGAGAATATCCCCATGACCTAGATATTAGAATACGTTAATTTCTTATGTCTAAATGTTGAAAATAAACAAGTATTCTGGAATAAACCTATCACAAAGGTTATGATGGACATATTTCAGATAGTAGTCTAACATCTAAAGGAATCTACTAAATTAGAAAATTAATAAATGGTTCATTTACATTCATAATACTAAAATTAAACCCTAAAAGATCAATAAGAGGATAAAGATCATTTGATAATGATCTGAGATCAAGCCTTGGACATATGTCTATTGATAAAATCAATAGACTTGTAAGATATTAAACTTTAGATTGTCTAAAGGTTCAAAACATACATAAATATGAATTTTATATTCAAGTAAAAATGTCTAATACACCCTTCTTGGTGAATAATGTTGGATGTCAAGTTATTCAAGATATCATACATATTGATGTATGTAGATCATCTATATCATAATAAACATGGATGATATGTGATATCATTTGATGAAATATTGTGATATGAGATTTCTTCCCTACACCTTGGAAACCTTTAAAATGTTCAAAGATTTCACAATTTTCATTTAGAACCAAAGTTTGTAGGAAGATGAAATGATTTTGATCTAACCTAGGTAGTCAATACCTATTAGATGAATTCATGGAATACCTTATGGAGAAAGGAATGTCATTCATATCTCACTCCTCCTAATACTCATGAACTCAATAGAGTTGTAGGGAGATGCAATTGGTCATGTATGAAATGCTTTGATCAATGATGACTCTTACCATAATTACCTCTTACTTTCTAAGGATTATATGTCGTAGCGACTACAATATATATCCTTAATTGTGTTCCATGCAAATATAAACCTGAAAATCCTCATAAATTACGGTTTAGAACCTAGCCTAGGATTGGATACTTGAGGATTTTGGGTTGCTTGGTCCATGACCATGTCATGGATGCAAGTTAGTTGGAATCTAGCACCAGAGAGTGCTACTTCATTAGGAATATAAATGATGGTATTGGACATCTACTTTATGACCTTGAGAATCTTAAAAGATTTCATATCTAAGGGTATGATTCTTAGAGGATGACTCTTTTGGGAGTCGAGATGAAAATCAAGTAAAGGAACTCATTGAATCTGGAGAAGATAATGAGGCTCGGAAAAATTGGAAACTAAAATGATAATAAAAGATGAAACACTCATAATTCATCATATGAGTTTGAGGATGGATTCCATCTGTCTATTAAGTCTGGCTATGATCTGACTTCATATGATGAAGCTTATAAAGATATTGACATGATGAGATGGATGTTAGCAATAAAGTCTAAAGTAGACTTCATATACAAGTGTTGTATGTGAACCTTCGAAGATCCGCCTACAGGGGTCAAACCTATTAGGTGTACATGGATCTTCAAGAGAAAGAGGGAACCTGATGAGAAGGCTGAGAACTTCAAAGCACGGATCGCATACACAAGATACACACAAAGAGAAGACATCGCTTGTGATTATACTTGTTCTTCAGCGACCATGCTTAGACCCATTAGAATATTGTTAACTGTAGTTACACAACTTGACTATGACATCTACAAGATGGAAGTCAAAATTGCATTCCTCTATGAATTCCTCATCGAGGATATTCAACCCTAGGGCTTCATGGTTGAGGAAAGTAAGGTGTGCAAGTTGAAGAGCTCCATCTATAGACTCAAATAAGCTTCTAGTTATTGGAACATTATATTTAAAGAAATTATAAAGATTATGTTTTCATATAAAATCTTGATGAACCATGTGAGGCTTAGTGGGGTTGCCATTGTCTTCATCGTGCTAAATATAGATAATATCCTAATCATTTGAAATGATTTAAGGATGATGATAACAGTTTAATAATCTAGTTGTTCCATACCTTGAGTTGAAAGATCTCAAGGATACCTTTTATCTCTTATTTCTAAAGATGTTCATAACAAAGAGAAGAGGGTATTGGGACCATCACATTAGTGATACACCTTGGACATAATCATTTTTGGAAAACTCCAAGGAAGCCATCTTTCCCTTAAGATATGTTGTTGACCTATGTGAAGGGATAACACCCTAAAAGTTGACGAAGTGAGTGCTAAAGTTGCTTGCCCTTGTGCGTTAGATATGAGAAGCCTGGTGTATGCTAGATATGTACAAAAGTCAAATGTCTGCCAGAGTAGTAAACTATTACTAATCCTACTATGGAGATAAAACACTTAGTTGCGGTAATAAAAATACTATCTTCAAAGAGGACAAGACTTTTGAGATAGTGATCTCAAAGTCTTATCTTCAAGAACTTAAGATTTTAAAGATAGCGATCTAAAAGTTCTTAACTGCATATGCCTTAAGATTGGGTGTTAGTCTTATGAGATAGAGATCTCCAGGAATAAGGGAATTCTGATAAGGATAATTGAAATTATATACTGGTTATAATGATTATTGAATTGTAGTGTTGAAAACAATATAATTGCTTTAATAAAAAAATTGAGTATTGGTTGCATAAGATGCAACATTCGCATTAGAAGCGAGCACTGTTACTAGGAGATATGCAAGTACCATAAAAGGACTTGGTGTAGTCTCTCTATAACAGAGTGACTGATCAGCTTACCAGTTATATTAAATAGCTTATGATTAGCACATGAGTATGGGCTTAAATATTAGCCCATTAATGTCTCTTTGGGCTAGTGGGAGATTGTTGGACATGCGAGCCCACAACGAGCCATTATGCAATAAATGTTATCGCAAATATCATTCCCTGATCTGTAATGAAGAGTAATTAATTTTCATAATAGGTCCCTTAGTACAATTAGGGTTATGTATCATGGTCATCTTGATAATCATACAAATTTTTATTCAATTGTTGAATCGTAGAGGGGGGTGATTGGATGAATATTTAAAGAGTTAGATTGAGGACTCATCAAGCACCATCAAATGATTATTAAGAGATGATCTCCAGCCTGAGTAGGAGATGGCAATCCTTTCTCTAATGGGTTGATATCTAACCAACCTCGTAATGTAGGTCCTTTGCATATGAATAGAGATTCGAATATGTTAAATAAGTTAGGTCAAAGAGTTTACATAACGAGATCAAGATAACCAAATCCTATGTCCTATGTTGTCACAATATAGGCACGCATCCTCTAACCGAAGACAGATATGTTACTATATGTCTATGTACATTTGGCGGACTGAAGGAGACAATTAAATTGATCTGAAACTTCAGGTTTATTCTAGATGTTCCAGTATGTAGGATGTACATGTATTAAGAATACCTTAGGGTGATGTGATATAAATGATTGTATAACCATGATGCTTCCATCTCGAGGGAGTGATGAAACATATCTCGATTTTTGTGACTACTCTCACTAGAGAAGTAATCTAATCTTGGTCCAAATATTGGACAGTGTTCTGAATGTGATTCAGATACAATTAGAAGATTATATTTATAGTTTTGATTTAATCAAACATCTGTGAGAGTTCCTCGAGATCTTGATTTGAGATATGATCTCAATATCCAAGACATTATATGTGGAATGTATTGTTGAATTAATGTGTCTAAGCATTGCGAAAAATCGATAGTTAAATGTGATTTAATTATCATAAATAATATGAATTTGATTCATATTATTTGGCTATATGATGATAGTTATCTAAGATAATTAAATGTGATTTAATTATTAATGAAGTAGATAATGTGAATGTGATTCATATTATTTAGGCACATGCGAATATAGATCCAAGATGATTAAATATGATTTAATTATACAGGATATAAACAATGTAGATAACACTGTCCATATTATTTGTATATATTATAAATGTAATTTACAATATATTAGAGAGGTCTTATTGTAAATAGTAACTTCAAATTAATTGTTGATGTGAATTGAATAAACATTGAAAATTAATTGGAAATATAGTTTGCATTTTGTTTTGGATTGTGAATGTGATTCACAATTGTTTAAGGGTATGATTGCAGTATTCACAAAATTAATTTAGAATTATTTTTATGAATTAATTTATAACAAAAGTTGTTATAAATATGTATTAAGGATTGGAGGAGCCAACACCATCCATTTAGTGGATAGTGGACGGCCACCCCTTGACTTGATCACAAGGGTGGATGTTGCCCCCCACCTTTTAGGAGGGCGGGTGGCTTCCCTCCTCATCATTCTATGATAATTATTTAGTTTAAATGAAATCATGTTGATTATTCAATATATTTAATTTAATATAAATAAATTATTGTTATATTTTTACAATAAAACGTTGGCCATTGAATCGAAATACAAATCAATCTCAACCATTAATTTTTTATTTCATATAGATTGGAATCCATAGACTCCCAAAATACTATAAAAAAGAGGCAACCCTAGCTCTTCTTGAATGACGCAAAAAATATATGCTCTCTCCCCCCCTCTCTCTCTCGCTACATGCCAAGTCTATCTCTCTCCTCCTTGGAGTGGTTGTCCACCCTAAACCCTAGAGAGGGCCGACGTCATCGCCACACTGTTGTGATGTCGCTTCGACCACTCATGGATGTCTATCTCCTTTTGTGGGTCTTGCTTTTGAAGAAGACATCATATCTCATGTGACGAGATCACGAGATTAACTTCTTGGATCATCAACATGGATTGCAAGGAGAACACATTTCATCAAGGCACTCGCAAGCATCTCCTTCGTTGGATCGAGCTTAAGATAGGAGGTCTCTTCGTTTAGAGACTCCATTGCAACCATACTTCAAGAGGTAACCTCAATACCCGTTTGTGATTTAGATGAAATGATCCGAGAAGTGTTGTTGGATCAGTTGGTTTCATCGTTTTAAATTATTTAAATCTGTTTCTTTGAGCATCTATTATGACTAATTGCTCCCGACCGCATACGATGCGATCATCACTCTTTTGTGATGCACGTAAGGATTGTTTCCATATCCTTCATTGGGAGGTGGTTAGCTCAACATGTATTATGTTGTGTTACGTATATAGAGAAAAATAGAGGTAGTCATAGATGCTTTTTTGGCCAGTCAGAATAAGTTGTGAATCTTATTTATTGACTTGGATCTTGTGCCCTCACTCATGCCCTACCATCGTGGACCTTTATCGGTGAGTAGCAAACTTGGGCAACTTTAGTGATTGGCTTCTTGAGTTTTTAGGTGTTGTTTCATCTTTTGAATTTTTCCTCTGGTGGAAAATAGAAGTTCACCTAAATATAAGGAATAAAAGGTACTCAATTTTGTTGGTAAAGGGAATACGTTGAGAATTTAGTTGGGATGCATCTACTTCACCGCATGCTTACAGAGGTACCTTGCTATCTTAGTATCATAGCATGAGATCCTTCACTAGTCAGCATCATAAACTATGTTTTTACTAGAGAATAAATGTATTTAAAATTGAAACATAAAGAACTTTAGAGTGGTGCGTCAGTGTGCTGAGTTGTTTCATTAGTTCACCCATCAGAAGGAGTACGTCTATTATTGAGAACTTGCTAACCTTAGAACTTTTCCTTTTTATACTAGTGGATAAGCTAGCATCTGTATTGAGAAATTGCTCATAAAGTATCTTTCTTTTCTATGGACTGGTAGGCGTTCAGGATCTGTCAACACAATAGTAGTGGCTTTTACATCTTTTAGGACTGAGCTGCATTAGACAAGGTCATGATACTTTTGTGTTATCTACTTGTACTACCTACTTTTGTTGCTTTTGAGAGACACCATTGATACATGTAGGTTTTGTTAAATATTCTAATGCCATTGTGTTGTATATGTATCTGTGAACATATTTACTTTTTACATTTCATATAGATGCCAATGAATCATGTTTTTTTTTCTTATACATTTTTATTCTCATGCTTGGATTAAACATGAATCCCATGTTAAAGAGTTAGTTGTTGAGTATCTTAGTCAGGGGACATTATAATTCATGATGTAAAAATCCCATATTATTTTAAAATTATTTTAAAGGTATAGGATACCTAGGTTTTGCGATTGTATGTTTTATTTTGTTTTCTTTTTTGTTTTCCTAATAGACCATGTAAATATTTTACTATATTATTGTACTAGTATAATAATATCTATTTCCTAATTTCTTTGGATTTCTAATAGGTTAGTTAATGGTAAAAATATATTGATATGTAATTACGTATACATACAATATATCTCTTTAATTTTATCTTTTTCCCTGATTTTCTAATTTTTAATTTTTTTTCTTTTGAAGTCAGTTTATGTATATAATATTTGTATAATAACAAAAAGAATTAAATTTAAAATAGTTATTTTTTAGATAAAATGTTATATTTTTGATTGTGTTTGGTTGTTGGATAAACTAATAAATGTGTCCTCCCTTTCTTTCTCTTTTTTCTTCATTTTGTGAGAAACTTGTTTTTTTTACATATTTTTAGTTGTTTTTACATATGCATGAATAGTAGAAAGGCCAATATATATGCATGCATGCATGTCAATGTTTCTAGTTTAATTTTCAATCTTAGGTATATGAATCATGGTTTCATAATTATTTTTTAGTAACCCACTAGAAGACTAGTCCTTTAGATTAACCAACTAATTCTTGAATGCAAACAACTGAAAGATCTGTCTCGTCAACTATTTTGAGTCAACCAACTTTATCTATAATCAATGAATTTGATTTTCAACTAACAAATGTTTCGTGACTAATTTGAAATTAATAGCTACTTTTTAGAAAATATGCATTTTTTCACGAAGGTTTTAAGCCTTATAAAAAAGACTTGAGGTTTTATTTTCATCCATTCTTCCAACATCTTGTAGTAAAGATTTTATTTCCTTTGTCATTGTATAGGATGCCATGGAAAACCCCTCTTGCAAACTAAATTGGAGGTAAGGAGTTTTTTTATAAAAGATGGATACTTTCATGAAGAGACATAATGTAAATAGGCTAATCAGATCGTGTGGAGAATGCATCTGAAATAAGCTATACAACAAAATAGGCGAAACATGTTATATAATTTAATTAAAAATCGAAAATTAATTTATTTAATTACACAATATAAATAAAAATGTTAGAATAAACTAAAGTTAATTTTGTTAATTTTTAATTAATTCAATAATGTATATACAAGGGATAAAATAAATACAAGGTGTTATTTATAGCTATGTATACCTATATATAGTATTTCGATTTTTAATTAATTATTTATATTTATATATGGGCACAATTTAATATTTTATTCATTTACAATACTTTACAAGGATTTTAATGATATTGTTATTTGATTTTTAAGAGTTAATTTATTAGGTTAATTAAATAAGTATAGGTACAATATATGCATGGTGATACATATACAATATATACATGATTTTAATTTTGTTGATTTTTATTTTGTAATTTTTATTTGTGTTTTATATGGGCTAAATACAATAATCATAATTAGTTATAAATACAATATTCACAATTATGCACAAATAGTAATATACATATTATATAGGTATATTACACAATAATATTCCATTAGGCACATTTCACGTATTAATTCTGAATTTCTTGAAATCACCACCATTTTAAAGATAATTAAATGTAAAGTATAATGAAAGTGAGTTTGATGGATTTGAAGTTCAGATGGGGAAAATATTGATCTTGAAAGTTGAGCTATGTGGCTTTTTGAGATTGATGTTATTTATACAATATATTCTCTTGGGATCCGATTCAGCTTGTATCTATTACATATATACAGTCAATTATTTTCTTTATTTTTCCTTTATTTCTTTATTTATTCTAGATTAAAATAGTGATAAATATACAATATTTACATAATAATTAGATTAGTCAAAGAATGGAATTAGTGATATTTACCGATGTTTTATAAGGGATTTTAAGATAAAATAAATGAATAAAGATGATGAAATGCATACTCATCAACCATCCTTCAAGTAACAATCAAGATCGTATGTTGGTTGTTTGAATTGGATTGAAAATTGATTTAATATGCTTAAATTAATTATATCAAATTAAATTCGGTATTATGAATAAAGTAGTATTTTCCCTAGAAGAATTAATCATGTGAATATGATTCATAATGATTAATTAAAATTTGAATGGGATATGAAGGATCACATAATTAACATCCATGGTCTTCTGTCAAGGCGAAGGGTTCTGTCACCATGGATTGTATGTAGGAGACTCCTGTCCGAAGTGAATGCTCCCG
Organism: Ottelia alismoides; assembly: GCA_037367405.1. Classification (NCBI taxonomy): domain Eukaryota; kingdom Viridiplantae; phylum Streptophyta; class Magnoliopsida; order Alismatales; family Hydrocharitaceae; genus Ottelia; species Ottelia alismoides. Next base: position 503,975 of record JAZKJV010007406.1, on the reverse strand, counting down.
CATACAAGCACATCCGGATTGGGTTTTATGCTTCTCTAAAGAGTAAGGTTATTTGTGTAGTGACCCCAATATCGATTCCTCGTATTGTTGAGGCGATATTAGATTGCGCATAATGAGTTCTAATCATGTTGACGGTTGGTTCAATTAACGACAGGTCAACATCGCCTTCAGGGTGGTGGGCTTGCATGTTAAAGATCGAATTGGGAAATGCAAGTAGGACTTGCAAGGAGGAATGAGTTCCTGCTTCTTTTTATATGGGTTACAATTTCTCATACTATTGGGATGTAACAAAGATAAGAAAGAAGATCCTATATCTTGCTTGAGATAAAATGGTAAGTATATATCTTACATTGAAAGTGATTAAGGGAATGAACTTCTAGTATTGACAAAGAAAGACAACTTTAATATAAAAAACCTAAATCAAAGTAAAACATGCATTTATGCAAATTATCTTATTTCAGATACATGAAATCCACTCAATACTATACTAAATAAGAATCAGTAAATTATCATGAATTGGATTCATGTACTTGCAGTTGGACACATACTATGTGGTTGCAATGTGCAAGTTTCCTAATCTTAATGAGGAATGAAAAATTAATTAGACAATAGGGAAACAACAATGGGTTTGTATGTCTCTATAGTCTTGATCTCTCATCGAGTGTTCTTTGGAAGTATCATGTCGATGATGGTCATAATTACTGAAAATTATTATAAAATCTAAAAAGATGTTTTGGCATACATACATGCTCTCGTCATTTAATCATGAATGACTTGGTTCATTGCATTATGCAGAATGGTGGCCCGATAAGAGATGATGTACTCAAAATATTTGAGTACCTACCTCAAACTAAGTCTTTGAGAGTTTAGATAGTCATGTATACAATGAGTGTCACCATTCTACTATCTATACTCTAGTCATTCATGAAGTTTCATAATATTCGTATAGTATGAATTAAATGAAGCATATATAAAGGTTAAAATGCTTTTATTTTGAAATCTTTTGAATTTAACATAAGAGATCCTTTGTCTTAAGAAATGGTTGTTTATAGATAAAGGGAGCGCAGTGGAAACTTGTGTCTGACCCAAGTAAGAAGGAAAGTCAAAGAGTTGACTATACTTCTATGACTTCCACATATATGACATCCGAAGAGTTGGATGAATAACAATACTACAATAAATCAGTGTATTTATAATATCTCTATCTAGACTATCTATGATCTTTAGAGGACTCGGATAGTGCATCAGAACAAATTATATCTACATAACCTAGAAATTGACTTGCTTATTTGATAAGATCTAAGTCTGATAATTGTATCGCAATCTTCGAATAACATTTGCAATTGGTTGCATATGTTTTAGAAGACTAGAAAATTTGATCTTAAGATTTAATAGTCATCTACATGGATATTGATGCAATTGTTGCAATAATCTCTGTTGGATAGATATACTTCATATTTTCTATGGGAGAGCCCTTAGTCTTAGAAAATGTCCCATGCCCTGGATATTAGAATACATTAATTGCTTTTTTGTAAATGTTGAAAGTAAATATGTATTCTAGAATAAACCTATGCTGAACTACGATTTCACCCTTTTAATTATATAGAATCATCCACTTCGTTGCAATCGGATAAAATCGGGTTTGTCAAAGACCGTTTTTGATAATGTATCAATTAAAGGTAAAAATGGTCGAATTTATATTTTTTAACTTGGTCAAGCCCAAGGTCAAACTCAGGGACACGAGCCTCTTAAGCATAATTTAGACTCTTATTACCTAAACTAAGTGTCATATTAAAAACTCGTAGTCATTGAATGCATGAAGACTCAAAACATGAAGAAACATGTAACAAACATTTTTGTTTGATTTTCAACATGCAACAAAATGAAAAAAAATACAGTGCGGATATGCCCTAATCAGATAAAATAAATGAGCAAGAAGTTCATGTTAGCTTCATAATCAAATGACTAAGAAAGTCCCATTAATATATTGATCCAAGGCATAAAACATTACATAAAGGACACTACATGAACAAAATTAATCATCAAACCCTAGAGTGTCAAATCAGAAAATCAGTTATGCCATTAAAAAATAACGAAATGAGCTTTGAAATGCAACCGAAATCACATCGATCGGAGCTCGCATGCTCAACTTATTAACAAAGGAAACCAAGGGTACAAATGTAAGAAAACATGAAATAACTAGCAAGCATGTCCCTGGGAAGGACTAAAATGCAATTAAACAAAGTCGTGGGGCCTTCCCTATAAATTCACCACACACATGGGGGTATATTTACAATTATTAAAACAAGCAAGGGTTTGGATGCAAAATACCCCAGGCGCACGTAGTATCCACGTGCTATCAGAACCTGATTGCAAATTAAAGGAGTTCTGGGGGCCTCCATGCGAATTGCCCCGGTCGCACGTGACCGAACACGTGCTACAAGAATCAGTTATCTTCGTAGGTTCAGGCAGAGGCTCGGAGTAGACTCGGAACACACATCACCTGGCGAAGCTCTACGGAGGTTCGAACGTACCGAACCTACAGATCTAGAGTTGATGTCCGGGGGTTGACACGTGGCCTCCTGTGAACCATCTGATCATAGCGATCAGACGGTAGTTGCTGCACGCGATGGTGGCAACGTGGCTCCTGGTGAACCATCTGATCTCACCAATCGGACGGTAACTGTACTCTCTGGCGATCCTCCTCCTTTGTGAAGCTGGAGGCGGACTTGGGTCTCCGACGATGGTCTCCATGCTCTGCCTCCATCTTCCTCCTATGCTGCTGCTTTGTGAAGACATCTGGAGGGTGTAGCGGCCATCGCTGAAGCTTGGGGAATATGCTTCAGCTCCTGATGAAGGTCATCTAAGTTTGTACGCCGGAGAAAGGTCTTACAAAATCAGCTCTAATGGAGCTCCGTTCATTGAGGGCATTCACATGAAGAGGTTAGTCCTAGTAGCTGAAGCGTGCAAGTGAGGAGTGCTGATGAAAGTGAGTGGAATGGAGGGTCGTGAAGAGGTGAAGAAAGTGGCGGTCGGTCGTCTTCTCCAGCGAACATGGAGGGAAGGTGAGCAGAGTGGTGCGCGAAGATGACTGATGGATGGTGAAGGTCGAAGGGCATTTAACGGAGGGTGAATGTCTGAAAGGGAGACTGATTAATTTAGAGAAATTGAAAGAAAATACAAAGAGGGATCATATTAACTTACCTGAGAAATTGGGCGATGGGGGTCATGGGCTTGAGGTTCTAGGTGAATCTCTGGTCATCCTGGAATCCCCAGTCTATGGGAGCAACTTGGGAGTGATGGGGCACCACAACCCTGGCCGTCATGGGCCAGGTTTCAACACCGGAAGCCTCCGTCATCGTTTCTCCTCAATTGGTCCTCACCTTGTCATGGGGAGGAGGAGAGGGGCTGGGCGAGGACCTAAGTAAAGTTGGACACTGGTGAAGTGGGGCGGAGTTGGGTTATTTGAAGAGTGTAGGTTGTGATTCCGGTGAGGGAATGAGTGGGTTGCGTGGGGAATATGGAATGAGAGGGGGAATGTTATGGCGAACGTGGGCTTGCGCGAGGATGATGAAAGATGGGGCTTCATCATGGGGTTGTTGGCGAGATGATATAGTGGCAGAGAAGCTGGGGGAAAATGGAAAGGGTGAAGCTGACGCTCGAGGTGGGAGACATGGGCGAGGAGGTCATTCGGAAGAAGAAGAAGAATCCTCGACCGTCTAGCGATGCAACGGACGAGAGGAGTGTGCTAAGGGACGGCCTAGATCAGATCGATGAAGACCTCCATTAAGGGCAGAGAGTATGACATGTGGCGCAAGGAGGAAGAGGCACTAATGGATGGACGTGATGAAGTCCTGATCTTGATCTCAGGGTGGAAGTTGGTTGCGGGAAGTCACAACTATGATGGAAGGGAAGGAAGGCAATCGGATGGTGTTGGAGCTGGACACGTGGCAAGAGGTGGTGAAGGCAGGAACTAACGGAGGAGATGATAGATGGGAGAGGATTGTACGGTCGAGGATGGAGCTGGAACTGAAGGCTGGGATTGAGGGTCCTGGAGAAGATCAGGCAGAGGAGAATGCGACACATGGTGAATTGAGATGCGACCACGTGGCTCAACCAGAAAGAGCCACATGACCCAATCAGATTATTCATACAAAGACGTTTAGATATGAGTGAGAAGAAGGTCGAATTTTGAAAAACTTAAAAACATAAAAATTGTAGATCTCGATGAGCTGTACAAGTTTCATGTTGACAAAAAATGGAGATGAGGTCAAACAGTGGGAGAAAAATTTTTGTGAGCATTTTTAATGGTAAAAACAGTACGGATCTTTGGTTTTTCTATTTTTTGTATTTTTAATTTATTCTAAGTCTTGGATATATACACAGATTTATCTGATTTTTATTGACATTAATTTAATCAAGGGGGTTAAGAACCACAAATTATGATAACGAAACTGGGTTTCATCAACCTATCATAAAGGTTATGATGGATAAGTAATCTAACATCTTGAGGACTCTACTAAATTAGAAAATTAATGAATGGTTCATTAACATTTCTAATACTGAAAATTAAACCTTAATAGATCAAAAGGAAGATAAAGATCATTTGATAATGATCTGACATCTAGCCTTGGACATATGTCTATTGATAAAATCTATAAACTAGTAAGATATTGAACTTTATATTATCTAAAGGTTCAAAACTTACATACTTACGAATATTATATTCAAAGTAAAGATATCCAATACACCCTTCTTGGTGAAGGATGTTGGATGTCAAGGTATTCAAGATCTCATACATATTGATGTATGTGGATCATCATGTGATATCATTTGATGAACTTTTGTGCTATGAGATTTCTTCCCTTCACCTTAGAAACCTTTGAAATGTTCAAAGATTTCACAATTTTGGTTTAGAACCAAAGTTTGTAAGAAGATGAAATGAATTTGATCTAGTCAGTACCTATTAGATGAATTCATGGAATACATTATTGAGAAAGGAATATCATTCATATCACACTCATCCTAATACACCTAAACTCAATGGAGTGTAAGGAGATGCAATTGGATCATATGTGACATGATTTGATCAATGATGACTTTTAGCATAATTACCTCTTAGTTTCCAAGGTATATATGCAGTAGCGACTACAATATATACCTTTAACTAGGTCCGTTGCAAATCTAAACCTAAAAAACCTCATACGTTATGGTTAGAACCTAGCCTAGTGGTTGATACTTGAGGATTTAAGGTTGTTTGGTCGATGACCATGTCATGGATGCAAGTTAGATGGAATCTAGCACCAGAGAGTGCTAATTCATTAGGAAAATAAAGGATGATATTGTATACCTACTTTATGACCTTGAGATTCTTAAAATATTTCATATCTAAGGATATGTTTCCTAGAGGATGAAACTCTTGAGAGTCGAGATGAAAATGAAGTAAAGGAACTCATTGAGTCTTGAGAGGATAATGAGGCTCCAAAAAATCAGAAACTAAAAGGACAATTAAAGATGAAACACTCATACCTCTTCATATGTGTTTGAGGATGGATTCCATCTGTCAGTTAAGTCTGACGATGACCTGACTTCATATGATGAAAATTCTAAAGATCTTGACATTGTGAGACAGATGTTAGAAATAAAGTCTAAAGTAGACTTCATATAGAAGTGTTGTGTATGGTCCCTCGAGGGTCCACATATAGGGGTCAAACCCATTAGGTGTAAATGGATCTTCAAGAGAAAGAGGGAACCTGATGAGAAGGTAGAGACCTTCAAAACACGGATCGTATCTACAAGATACACACAAAGAGAAGACATCACTTGTGATGATACTTGCTCCTCAGTGACCATGCTTAGACCCATCAGAGTATCGCTAACTGTAGTTACACAACTTGACTATGACATCTACAAGATGGAAGTCAAAATTCAATTCCTCTATGAATTCCTCATCGAGGATATTCATCCCCAGGGCTTCATGGTTGAGGAAAGCAAGTTGTGCAAGCTGAAGAGCTCCATCTATAGACTCAAATAAGCTTCTAGTTATTGGATCATCATATTTAATGAAATTATAAAAATTGTTTTCATTTAAAATCTTTACGAACCATGTGAAGCTTAGTGGGAGTGTCATTTTGTTCATCGTGCTAAATGTAGATAATATCCTAATCATTTGAAATGACTTGAGGATGATGACAATTGTTTTATAATTTTGTTGTTCCATACCATGTTGAAAGATCTCAAGATACTTGTTATAACTTAGTTCTAAATATGTACAGAAGCAAAGAGAAAAGGGTATTGGGACCGTCACATTAGTGGTACACCTTGGACATGTTCCATTTTTGGGAAGACTTCAAGGAAGCCTTCTTTCCCTAAAGGTTGAGGAAGTGAATGCTTATGTCGCTTGCCCTTGTGTATTAGTTATGAGAAGCGTGGTGTATGTTGGATGTGTATTAAAGTTGGATGTTATGCAGTGGGAGTAGTAAACCGTTATTAATCCTACTATTATGATAAAACACATAGTTACTGTAATGAAAACAATATCTTCAAAGAGGACAAGACTTTTTAGATAGTTATGTCAAAGTCTTATCTTCAAGAACTTAGGAGTTTATAGATAGTGATCTAAAAGCTCTTGATTACAGATGCTTTAAGATTGGGTGTTAGTCTTATGAGATAGAGATCTTCGAGAATAAGGGAATTCTGATAAGGATAATTGAAATTACATATTGGTTATAAAGATTATTGAATTGTAGTGTTAAGGACATTATAATTGCTTTAATAAAAAAATTAAATACTGGTTGCATAAGATGCGACATTCACATTGGAAGGGAGCACTGTTACTAGGAGATATGCAAGTACCATAAAAGGACTTGGTGTAGTCTCTCTATAACAGAGTGACTCATTATCTTACCTAGATATATTAAATAACTTATTATTAGCACATGTGTATGGGTTTAATATTAATCCATTGATGGCTCTTTGGGGTAATGGGAGATTGGTGGACATACCAGCCGACGACGAGCCATTATGCAATAAATGTTATCGCAAATATCATTCCCTGATCTGAAATGAAGAATAATTAATCTACATAATAGGCACCAATGTACAATTACGGTTATGTGCCATGGCTATCTTTATGATCATACAACTGTTGATTCAATTGTTGAATAATAGAGGCTGATGATTGAATGAATATCTAAGGAGTTAGATTGAGGACTCACCAAGCACTGTCAAATGATTATTAAGATATGATCGCCAACTTGAGTAGGAAATGGCAATCCTTTCTCTAATGGATTGATATTTAACCCACTTCTTGATGTAGGTCCTCTACAGATGAATAGAGATTAGGATGTGTTAGATAAGTTAGGTCAACGACTTGACTTAACGAGATAGAGATAACCAAATCCTATGCTGTATGATGTCACAATATAGACATGCATCCTCTAACCGGAGACAGATGTGTTACTATATGTCTATGTACATTTGGAAAATCGATAAGTTGATGATCTACTCAAGGTCAATACATCGACATGTTGGTGTGCATACAAGGGTATATGATTATTAGAATCTCTCAAAGGGATCATACAGATTTATTACTGACCTGGAAGACATGAGCTCACTCATGAGATATATTGGGAATAAATTCCATGCATGGTCATCTCGCTTTGGAAGCTTAACTTAATTTGTAGGTCTGATATATGCTTTTGGAAAGTATATGATCAAGATCTACATATGATATATGATTTTAGAAATATATGATCGATACCAACTCCCAGTAATCAAATGAGAAACTTAAGGATAAAACCCCGAAGGAGACAATCTAAATTGATCTGAAACTTCTGGTTTATTCTAGGTATTCCAGTATGTTGGATGTAGAGGTATTAAGAATTCATGAGGGTGATATGATCATCAATGATTGTATAACCATGATGCTTCTATTCCGAGGGAGTGATGAAATAGATCTGGATTTTAGTAACTCCACTCAATAGAGAAGTAATCTAATCTTGGTCCAAATGTTGGTTAGTGATCTAAATTTGATTCAGATACAATGAGAAGTTTAAATTTACGGCTTTGTTTTAATCAAACATATGTGTGAGGTCCCTTAGATATGGACTTGAGATATGATCTCAATATCTAAGGTACTATACATGGAATGTATTGTCGAATTAATGTGTCTGAGCATTAACAAAAATCGACAGTTAAATGTGATTTAATTATCATAAATAATATAAATTTGATTCAAATTATTTGGCCATATAATAAGAGTTAACTGATATAATTAAATGTGATTTAATTATCAACAATGTGAATAATGTGAATATGATTCATATTATTGGGGCACATTAGAATTGAGATCCAAGATGATTAAATATGAGTTGATTATCATGGATATAAATAATGTAGATAGCACTATCCATATTATTTATATATATTATATATATGATTTATAATATAATAGAGAGATCTTACAAATAGTAACTTCCAATTAATTGTTAAAGTGAATTGGATTCACATTGAAAATTAATTGGAAATACAGTTTGCATGTTATTTTGGATTGTGAATATGATTCACAATTATTTAATGGCATGATATTCACAAAATTAATTTGGAATCATTTCTGTCAACTAATTTACAACAAAAGTTGTTATAAATATGTATTAAGGATAGGAGGAGCCAACACCATATATTTAGTGGATGATAGACGGCCACCCCTTGCCTTGATCACAAGGGTGGATGTCCCCCCTTTTAGGAGGGTAGGTGGCGTTCCTCCGCATCTTTCTATGCAAATTAATTTAGTTCAAATTAAATCATGTTTATTATTCAATATATTTAATTTAATCTAAATTAATTGTTGTTGTGTTTTTACAATAAAACCATGTCCATTGAATCGAAACACAAATAAATCCTAACCATTGATTTTGTGTTTCACATGGATTGGAATCCATAAACTCCAAAAATACTATAAATGAAGAGGCAACCCTAGCTCTTCTTGAACGACAAAAAAAATATATGCTCTCTCCCTCTCTCTCTCTCTACATGTGAAGCCTATATCTCTCCTCCTTGGAGTGGTCGTTCACCTAAACCCTAGAGAGGTTCACCGTCATCTCCACACAGTTGTGATGCTGCTTCGACCGCTCATGGAACTTTGTCTCCTTTTTTGGGCCTTGCTCGTGAAGAAGACATCGGATCTCATTGACGAGATTAATAGATTCACTGCTTGGATAACAAACATGGATTGCAAGGAGCACACATTTCATCAAAGTGCTTGCAAGTGTCTCCTCCGTTGGATCGAACTTGTGATGGGAGGTCTCTTCTTTAAGAGACTCCATTGCAACCATGCTTCAAGAGGTAACCTTAATACATGTTTGTGATTTATAAGAAACGATCCGATAAGTGTTCTTGGATCATTGTTTCATCGTTTTTAATTTTTTTAAATTTCGCTGCTCCGAGCAACTAGTATGAATAGTCACTCTTGATTGCATATGATGCGATCATCACGCTTCCGTAATGCACTTAAGGATTCTTTCAATATCCTTCATTTAGAGGTGGTTAGCGCAACAGGTTGTGATGTTTTACATATCCAGAGAAAAATGGAGGTAGTCGTAGATGCAATTTTGGATACTCATAATAAGCTGGAAATCTTATTTATTGACTTGGATCTTGTGCCCCCACTCATGCCTTATCGTTGTGGACCTTTACCGATGATTAGCGAACTTGGGTAGCTTTAGTGATTGGCTTCTTGAGTTTCTTGGTGTTGTTTCATCTTTTGAAGTTTACCTCCAATGGAAAATAGAAGTTTACTTAAATATAAGGAATAAAAATGGACTCGAGTTGGTTGGTAAAGGGAATATATTGAGAATTTAGTTGGGACGTGCCTACTTCACTGCTTGTCTATGGAGGTACCTCACTATCTTAGTGTAATGGCATGAGATCCCTTACTGGTCAATATCACAGACTATGCTTTTACTAGAGGATAATTAGATAAAATTGACACATAAAGAACTTTAGAGTAGTGCATCAGTGTGCTAAGTTGTTTCATTAGTTCACCCATCAGAGGGAGTATGTCTATTATTGAGTACTTGCTAACCTTACAACTTTTCCTTTTTACACAAGTAGATAAGTTAGCATCTGTATTGAGAAATTGCTCATAGCGTATCCTTCTTTTCTAGGGACCAGTATGCATTTAGGATTTGTCAACACAATAGTAGTCGCTTTTACATCTTTTAGGATTGTGTTGCTCTAGACATGATACATTTGTGTTATCTACTTGTACAACTTACTTTTGTTGCTTTTGGTCGATAGGTTGATGACCTATTTTGATGCTATCTATTTTTAGGACAGATGTGTCACTATATGTCTATGTACATTTGGTAGACTGATAGGTTGATGATCTAATCGAGATCTATACATCAACATGTTGGTGTATATACACGGATATATGAGTAATAGAATCTCTCAAAGGGATCATAGAGAGTCATTACTGAACTGGAAGACATGAGCTCACTCATGAGATATATTGGGAACAAATTCTGTTCACGATCGTCTCGCTTTGGAAGCTTGATTGAATTTCTAGGTTTGATATATGCTTTTGGAAAGCATATGATCAATACCTATGTATGATATATGCTTTTGGAAAGTATATGATCGATACCAACTCCCTATAATCAAATGAGAAACTTAATGATAAAATCCTGAAGGAGACAATTTAAATTGATCTAAAACATTGGGTTTATTCTAGGTGGTCCAGTATGCAGGATGTACAAGTATTAGGAATATCTTAGGGTGATGTGATTAAAAACGATTGTATAACTATGACTCTTCCATTTCAACGGAGTGTTGAAACAGATCTGGATTTTCGTGACACCAATCAATATACATGTACTACTTACTTTTGTTGCTTTTAAGAGACATCGTTAACACATTGACATGTCTCAGACTACCCTTGTTAATTTAATCAAATTAATGGTCAAATCAATAGCCAGATTCATTGCGGTCGGGTAATCAATGCATCATCAAAAATACCACTTCAAGCAATATTCAATGCGAGCGGCAAATTTATTTTACTTGGGCAAGCCCGAGGTCGAACTCAGGGAGAAAACTTTCTCCTTAGGTGAATTTTAAGTGAATTAAGAGGTCAAATTTTCATAGGGTTATATTTGGTCTTTTTTAGCAATTTTTATGCAATAAAGCAGAAACGAATGCAATTTCAGGCCAATTTTACAAGTTAAATCAGAAACATACTAAAATGAAGTCCAAAAATTATGAAACTTGGCCAGATGATAGAATGTTATGAACCTAAGTGTCTACAATTGTTTTGGATTTTTTCGACCCTAGATGAATTTAATGTGAATAAAATATGATTGAAAGGTGATTTTTACCGAATTAATTTTAATAAATACCAAACACATTATTCCGGTTATAAAAATTATCCTAGATGGATCTAAGTGTGATGAATCCAGAAAATTAATAAACCTAAAATTGTATGTGAATTGGACCTATTAAAAATAAAAAGACAATCATTATTTGATTTATTCAGGCCTCGTGATACGTGCAAATGCAATGATATTTGGGCACAATGTAAAATAAATTATCCTAAGTCTAATGTGATTTTTTGGAGCAACGAGGAATTTACTATAAATTAAAGAACACACAGTAGGCAAAATATAGAAAATTTTCCCCAAATTAATAATATAAAATTCCAGAGATGTCACAAAAACTAAACACATGTCACATGACATAAAGGACAAGTTGGGCTACATCATGCAATTTTTAGAATTGAAAAATTATGCCAAATGAACACCAAGATATGTGTGCAAAGACAAGGACCAAATTGCAAATTCAGAAAATAAAACTTTTGAAAATAAAACGTGCTGACAGGGACTTAAATGCAATTACCTCTAATCCAGGGGAAGTGGATGCAAATTTCCTACAAAGTCACGTGTGCCTCGCGTGACACGTCTGGCAGGGACCAAATTGTAATTTCAAAAACCTTGGAGGGCCTCTGTAAAAATTACCTAGCCCTCACATGGGAAGCACGTGCGGGGCTAGGCTCAGACGTCGATCGAGGCTCGGTAGGAGGCTCAGGAGGTTCGGATCAGCTTCGGGTGCTCCGAGCCTAGGGTCGGGGAAGAGGCTCGGAGTCTCCACGTGGCAAATGCTGGGTCGTTAGATCAGAAGTGATCGAACGACGGTGGAAGATGGAAACTTGACGCGATCAAGGACCGTTAGATCCAGATGATCTAACGGTATCTGGGGTTGCGGTTGATGGCGATGTGCCTTAATATTGGTCGTTGGATCGAGATAGATCCAACGGGGGCTGAAGCTTGGGGGGTGCTACGTGGCGCGACGAGGGTCTCGGATTGAAGAGATCCAACGGTGGTTGTATGTCTTCTTCTCCAGTCCACCACCTCCAACGGTGTACTTAGCGGGGCTCTGAAATTGAGCTCCTTGCTCTACCTCCTTCTCCCGTGCTCGGTGTAGCTCGCCGGCAGCTCTCAGATAGCTCGGACTGATCGTGGGAGTACAAGGAAGCTGCCGGAGGCCCTAGGAGAGGCTGGGAAGATCTGAACTCCAATGGCAGTTAAGCTCGATGCAGCTCCGTTAGAGATTCCGACCAATGAAGTGGAGGGCCCTGCAGGGTTAGCCTGTGAAAGGAAAGAGGTGCTTTGTGCTCGTGAGAGTGCGGCGAGGCCTAGAAGGTGAAGTGGAGATGGCCGATGGTGGAGTTCCTCCGCTGTGAAGGCAAAGCTTTGGTCGGAGGGGTGTTGTGCGCCATCGGGGCGAATGAAAGAGCGCACGAAGATCAGAGCTTCAAGGTGAAGCTCAGTGAAGGATCAGGCGAGCTTGAAGATGAGCGGAGAGGGTGGCGAAATTTCGAGAAAAGCGAGATGAAAAGCTGAATACGATCGAAGGAGAATGGAGGTGTCTGCCTGGGGCTTGGAAGCTCGAGTGATGCTCCCGATTATCACTCGAGGGTCGATAGAGGGCCCGAGCTCAAGCAGCTCGTCGAAGGAGCTGCAGCACAGCGTGGCTACGCCGTGGATCATGCAAGAAGTGAAGACCTGTCTTCGCTCGATTTTACTCTCAATTGCTGCCACCAATGGGTAGCTCTGAGCTCTAGGACTCCTCTTGCAATGGCGGATGGGGTCGAAGGTGGCCGGAGGTGGGGTATTTATAGGAAGAAGGTGGGCGTGACAGTGATGGAAGGTGAGGTTTCGTGGGGGTTGTGGAGTGACAACAATGGGATTTATGGAGGTCATGGTGGCTAGCGAGGATAAGGGAGTCAAAGGCTACGAGGTGGAGGTGCTAGAGGGTGGAGATGATGGCTGTGGTGGCGGAGAAAATAGGAAGGGGGTGATGTGCGCAAGGAAGGCAGCCCGAGGTAGAAGACGGCCTCTGGACCATTGGATCGAGTGATCCAACAACCAGAAGAAGGGCGCAAGAGAAGGGCCTGGATTAGATCGGAGTGATGTGATCAAAGGGGTAGGGATACGTTACGTGGTGGGTGCAGGTGAAGGCACTAAGGGACTGCTGGGATGAGATCTGGAGGATCTAAACGAAGGGCTAGGGAAAGTGCAGAAGTGTGCGGTGGAGATGAAGGCTTCTAGAGAAGATCGGAGGGCTCACAAGTCAACACGTGGCTTACTAAGGGCGAGGCGCCAACGGATGGAGAGATGCGATCTGGAGAAGATCGGAGGGTGGAGATCAGTTGCGCGAGTGGATGGCTCAGATCTGAAGAAAAGGGAAGGGATCGGATGGTGGAGAAAAGGGGTGTGTGGCGCTATATGAGCAGGCCGCCTGGTGCAACCAGAGGGCACCACGTGGCCTACTCTGAATGGATGAAAGAAAATGTGGAATAAGAGAGAGAAGATGGCAGAATTTGGAAAAACTCAAAACATGAAAGTTGTAGATCTTGATGAGATCTACAAGTTTCATGTTGACCAAAAATGAAGTGAGGTCAAATAAGATACAAAAATACATGGGTACAAATATACATACATATAATGTATATGGGCTCCCAAAATCCAAGTTTTGCATACGAGCTCCAATTAAAATGAAATTGGTCTCATTTTGAAGGTCTTTGAATATGTATTAATTTAAAAGTGAGTAGACCTAGATCGGAGGTTGTATGAGATAAATATGTGCATTCTAAGGCCTAAGGTCTCCAACTGGGTTTGGGGTTTTATTGGGTAATTTTACAAGTTAGAAATTCTGGCATTTTCCACGTATTATTAGTTAGTAATGTACACAGTGTAGAGTTGGATTTATTGACTTTGAAGTGAGTATAAAATATAGAAAAATAGGTGAATAATTACAAGTGAATTGGGCTTCTTATTTAATACAAATATGGATGTTAAAATGCAGATATTACTTATGCATGCATGAATGCTAAGTATGAAATATAAAGGGAAATATGCAGCTAATTACTCGGGAACAAGATTCTATTTTCAACCCCCTATACTTAAACCTTGCTCGTCCCCGAGCAACTAAAATGAAATGCAAGTGTGAAATGAGATTGAGTTCCATACCAAGGTCAAGAACGAAAGTTGAAAATGGAGCTTGACTCGACCTTTGGATTAATTGTGTGGCGGAACCTTATTGGGATCTGAACTTAAGACCTAACATACTTTAAGTTCCACAAGTCTTATATTCAAGACTCCTCAATAGTTAGGTCAAAACAAATCCTCAAGCGTAAATTTCTAATGACTATGATTCTTACTTGTACTGTGTAAGTGAAATGTAACTCTCCACATCATAAATGGCTAAGAAGCAACCTCCTCTAACAAGGTAACTCTGATTCCCCGGTCCAGTAACTCTTTCCTCGAGGAGCGGGGTATTCCCTTCTAAGTTCAAGTGCGACCAGCTCAAGAGGAGGGGGTGGAGAAAATAATGGACGGTAGCCAGTGTAGCTACCTATCCTGGGATGCCTGACCAGTGTAGCCAAGTCATCCAACTGCAAACTTCTTGCTAATATACATACTCCGACAGGTATTTTATTTTCTATCTGGCCTGTCTACTTTTTTTGGAGTTCTTGCATTTTTTTAGATATATATAAGGTGTAGCATGTACATCAGGAGTTTTTCCTCTTGAGCCAGTAGACTATCCCTCTTTTGAGGCATTATTGCAATCCACAACATCCCATCCTCAGACGTCAACACCATAGACTAGGTTGGGATGCACTACCCTCCCTAGAGGACAGATGTTTCCACCCATGTGCTACTCCAAACTAAAGGATTCTACTTCCTCACAACCTCATCAATGAAGAGCTACGTGTATTGTGCTTGTCCAAGTTAGGTCACTGTCTAAAAGAATCATGCGTGTGCACGAGATATTCTACTTAGACTAATCAAGATGACATGTGAACATAGACTTGCGGACTCAAAGAATTAAGTCACTTGTCCTGAGAAATCTTAACTCCAGTTCCTATAAGGTTCCTCTGAAATTAGGTGGATTAAGGTCAAATAAAATCCATCCTCAACATCTATTCACAACTTGGTTCAGAACCCACTAGCTTTTCACTTTGCAAATGAGGTGCTATGACATGCTATGAAATGCAAAAGTCTCTTTCTTTCTTTCTTTTCAGATGCAGAGATGATGTGCAAAGTAAATAAGAAGCCTTTGATTTGTTTGGTATACCTCCCATGTTAAGTATTATACAAGTGTTATATAATATACAAGTTTACATGTATTTTACAAAAAAACTTTCTTCATTTTTACCCATCTCGTAATTATTGTATAGTATATACAAAAATACGTGAAAGTACGAGCTATGGGTAAAGTATATATGTAATATATACATGCCCCCCTATACTTAGCATGTGATATGTCCTCAGAGCACGAAAAGGAAAAAGACATAGCTCATGCTAAGCGTAAGAGATCTAAAATTACAAAAATGTATAGAAGTCGTCGTGCCCCCCTATACTTCGGCTATGGCAGCTTAAGTGTAGAAGAAGATCAAAAACGAGACAGACGAGGTCAAGAGGGGAAGTGGATGAGTATATACATAATGGGCATCGGTCCCCCCTATACTTAGGCTCAGGTCACCCTAAGTAAAGGACGGGAAGGTGTATGAGGACAATTGGGATATGGAGGATGCACAGGGAATGGATTCAGATGATACCCTCCCCCTATACTTAGGATCCGGTCATCCTAAGTATAGTCGTAGATGGAAATACATGAAGCTGGGGCGAGTGATTAGACTTGCGGGAGGGGGGAGAAGGCTAGAGGGTTTAGGAATGGTGGGTATATACAAGGATCGTGGTCTGAATCTTTCTAGATGTTGTTGATGGCGAGAATTTACTGCTGCAAGGTCTCATGTATCTGCTGAATCTGTCTCATGCATGAGTACAATCTCCTCAACATGGACTAACTGTTCATTGGGTTCGACGAAGTGCTTCAACAGTTGTCCATTGATTAAGAATGTTTGTGCATCATTTATGAGATTTGAGATCTCAACACATCCAGTATCATGCACAACACGGACAATGAATGGGCCCGTCCACTTGGATTCCAGCTTGCCTTGGAAAACCTTCAGCCTTGCATTGAACAACCATACCTTATGTCGAGTAACAAAGGTCTTTTGTCTGATATATCTATCATGCCAACGCTTTACTTTGTCCTTGTACACTAAACTGTTGTCATATGCTCGGTTTTCTGACTTCCACATGCTCATTCAGATCCATTTCTCTCTGTTTATGCCCTAGGTGTGTGTTCCAATTGACCTTTTTGATTTCCCATTCTGATTCATGCACTAACTCCACGGGCAAATGGCACGGCTTCCAATATACCATCCTAAATGGGGAGGTTCCTAACGGTGTCTTGTAAGTTGTCCTATAACCCCATAGGACCTGATCCAAAATCTGAGACCAATCCTTCCTGTCTGGGCGGACAAGCTTCTGCAATATGGTTTTCGCTTCCCTATTCGACACCTCTTCCATGCCATTTGTTTGTGGGTGGTAAGGACTAGCGACACGGTGTTCGATGCTGTAATCCTTCAAGAGCTTCTTCACATCTCTGTTTACAAAGTGGCTACCCCCATCTGATATCAACATTTTGGGGACCCCGAACCAAGCGATGATGTGATCTCTAATGAATTTACAGACAGTCCTGCTGTCTGTGGCTTGGGTTGGGATAGCCTCCACCCACCTGGAAAGATAGTCTACACAAGAAGGATATATTCGAATATGTGACTAACCGGGAATGGGTCCATGAAGTCGATGCCCCAGGCGTCAAAGACATCACAAATGATGACATGCTACATCGACATCTCATCCTTGGAACCAATGGTTCCTGACGTGTCTCGGACCACCCTTGTTAATTCGATCAAATTAATGGTCAAATTAAGTTTTAAGTTTGTTGCAGTCGGGTAATCAAGGTTACGTCAAAAATACCACTTTTAATTAATGTTCAGTTAATAAGGAGCGGCATATTTATTTTACTTGGGCAAGCCTAAGGTCGAACTCAGGGAACAGTTGTCTCCTTAGGTGAATTAGGAGTGAATTCAGAGGTCAGATTTTAAGAAGGATATTTTTGGTTTTTTAGCAATTTTTTTGCAATAAAGGAACAAACGAATGCTATTTTTCAGGCCAATTTTACAAGTTAATCAGAAGTATGATCAACATAAGTCCAAAAATTATGAATCTCGCCTAGAATATTAAATGCAATGAAATTAGGCTACACTAATTTTTTGGAATTTTTTGACACTTTATGAATTTATTTTGAATAAAATATGAATACAGAGTGATTTTTACAAATTTAATTTTAATAAATACCAAAACACATGATTTCCAGCTAGAAAAATTATCCTAGATGGATCTAAGTATGATGAATCCAAGAAAATGAAGAGACTTAAAAACTTATGTGATTTGGACCTATTAAAAATCAATTAAGAAAATCACTATTTAATGTACTCAGGCCTTGTGATGCGTGCAAATGCAATGAGTTTTGGCCATGAGGTAGAATATATTATCCTAAGTCTAATGTGATTTTATGATGATTTTTGGAGCAAAAAGATATTTAATACAAATTAGAAAGCACTCGGTGGTTAAAATATAGCAAATTTTCACCACATTAATAATATTAAATTCCATAGATCTCACGAAAATTAAACAGGTGTCACATAAGATAAAGGACAAGTTGGGCTACAACATACAATTTTTAAAAATTAAAAATGATGCCAAATGGACACATAAACATGCATGCAAAGTCAGGGACCTATTTGCAAATACAGAAAATAAAAATTCTGAAAACAAAACGTGTTGACAGGGACTTAAATGCAATTACCTATAATGCGGGGGAGATGGATGCAAATTTCCCACAAAGTCACGAGCTCCTCACGTAACACGCCTAACAGGGACCAAAATGCGATTTCCAAAACCTGACACGCCTAGCAGGGACCAAAATGCGATTTCCAAAACCTGAGGAGGACTTTGTGCAAATTACGCAGCTCTCACGTGGGAAGCATGTGCAGAGCTAGGCTCAAACGTCGATCAAGGCTCTAGGGAAGGCTCGGGAGGTTCTGGAGGTTCGGATCAGCCTCGAGTCCGCTTCGGGTGCTCCGAGCCTAAGGTCGGGTAGAGGCTCGGAGGAGGATATGTGGCGTGTCTAGGATCCGTCAGATCATGGTCGATCAAACTATGGCGATGGTTGTTGGCACAAGGTGACGTGGCTCGATCGGGACCGTCTGATCAAGGGGATCGGACGGTAGCTGCTTGTCTTGTTCCTCAGGTCCGCCGCCCCCTGGGGCGTACTTGGCGGGGATCCGGTGAAGAGGGTCTAGCTCTGCCGCCCTCCCTTGTGGTCGGTGAAGCTCGAAGGAGACACCTGGAGGGCTCAGACCGATCATGGAGACATGGCGGAGCATCCGGAGGTCCTGGATGAGTCGGAGGTGGTCTGGAAGCCGGAGTCGATGGAGCTCGAAGCAGCTCCGGTGAAGACTCTGATCAATGAAGATAACGTGTCTGCAGGGTTAGTTTGTGCCTAAAAGATAGGAGCTCATACTCGTGGGAGTGTGTGCTAGTGCGGTGAGGCCTCGGAGGTGAAGTGGTGATGGCCGGAGTGGCGTTCCTCCGCAGTGAAGGCGGAGCTTTAGTTGGAGGAGGTATTGTGCATCGTCGGGGTGAATCGAAGAGCGCGCGAAGATAAGGGCTTCGAGGTAAAGCTCGGTGGATGATCAGGTGAGAGCGGGATTGATCGGAGGAGGCAGAAAAATTAAGAGAAAAGCAAAGAAAAAGAAGGAGAAGATCGGAGGAGGAATGGGGGTGTCTACCTGGGGCTTGGAAGCTCAAGTGATGCTCCCGGTCGTCGCTCGAGGGACGGTGGAGAACCCGAGCTCAAGAAGCTCATCAGAGGAGTTGCTGCACGGTGTGGCTCCGTCGTGGATCTCGCCGGAGGAGAAGACCCATCTTCTCTCAGTTTTACTCTCAATTGCTGTCACCAATGGGTAGCTCTGAGCTCTAGGACACCCCTTGTAATGGTGGATGGGGTCGAACGTGGCCGGAGGCGGGGTATTTATAGGAAGGAGGTGGGGGTGCAGGTGAGGGGGCGACAAGGTTCATGGAGGTCGTGGAGGGACGTGGGCGAGGGTCATGGAGGTGGTGGAGGTCGGCGAGGATGAGGGTGGTATGGGTGATGTGGTGGCAGTGATAGGGGGCGGAGAAGATGGCTGGAGTGGAGACAAAAATAGAAAGGGGGCGGAGCCGTCGCGAGGTAGGCGACGAGGGCGAGGCTCCTGCCGGAGGTAGACGACGACTTCTGGGCCGTTGGATCTAGTGATCCAACAGCCACGAGTTGGGCGCGAGGAAACGATCCAGATCAGATTGGGATGGTGACATCGGAGGGTGTAGAGAGCACCACGTGGTGTCATGGGAGTACGACGCTAAAGGACAGTGGGGATTAGATTAGGCGAAGGATCGAGGGGTTGTGATTGAGCGTGATTGAGCGGGTGGGATCAAATCATCAGGGCGAAGATCCAGTGGCCATGAGCGTGCCACATAGAGTTCTATGGTTGAGGCGGGCGTTAACGGTGGAGATGGGATCTGGAGGATCTGATCGAAGGGACCGGATTTAGCGTGAGATGAGTGGACAGGATGAAGACAATCTAGCGGCTCCTGATGGACCACGTGTCGCAAGGAAGTGAGGGCGCTGGTGAGCAGCCCAGATTTAATCTGGACCTTGATCCAAGGGTGGAGATCATCTGGAAGCATGGATGGCCCAGATCTGGAGAGAAGGGAAGGGATCAGATGATTGATAAGGAGGGGCGCGTGGCGCTTTACGAGCAGGCCGCGTGGCGCAACCAGAGGGCGCCACGTGTCCTGATCTGAATAGCTGAAAGAGAATGTGGAATAAGAGAGAGAGAATATTGTCGAATTTGGGAAAACTCAAAACATGAAAGTTGTAGATCTCGATGAGATCTACAAGTTTCATGTTAACCAAAAATGGAGATGAGGTCAAATAAGATACAAAAATACAAGGGTACAAATATACATACATATAATGCACAATGGGGTCCCAAAACCCAAGTTTTGCATGCGAGCTCCGATTTAAATGAAATTGGTCTCATTTTGAAGATCTCTGAATATGTATTATTCTAGAAGTGAGTAGACCTAGATCGGAGGTTGTATGAGATAGATATGCATTCTAAGGCCTAAGGTCTCCAACTGGATCTGGGATTTTATTGGGTAGTTTTACAAGTTAGAAATTTTGGCATTTTCCTTGTATTATTAGTTACTAATATACACAGTATAGAGTTGGTTTTATTGACTTTGGAGTGAGTATAAAATATAGATAAATAGGTGAATAATTACATGTGAATTGGGTTTCTTATTTAATGCAAATATGAATGCTAGAATGCAGATATTATGTATGCATGCATGAATGCTAATTATGCAAGATAAGGAGAAATATGCAGCTAATTACTTGGGCATAAGACTCTATTTTCAACTTTAAGAGTGATGAATTACATATTCATCAGTTCCTCCAATTCGCTAGCATACTGGGCACGACTTCGCAAAGGTGATTGCATCGTGAAACAGAGTCGGCCAGTATAAACCACACTGAAGTACCTTCCATGCGGTCCTCTTCTTGGAGTGGTGTGCTCCTGCCTCCAGACTGTATCATAAAGAAAGGCCACTTTGATATTCCTCCTGAGGAATACACCTTCTCCAGACATAATCTAGTCCTTCAAAGAAAAGGATCGGATCCTCCCAATGGTAATGTCTTGAATCCGACTTCAGTCAGTCTATGTGGCTCTTAGGCCAATTTTCGGGAACCTTCTTGCAGACAAAATAGTTCAGGATATTGGCATACCATGGGAGTGAGTCGATAACAAAGATCGACTCGTCAGGGAAGGAGTCTCGAATCAGCGTATCATCATTGGACTTAAGATCCGAGACAGGAGAGGTGATCAGTTACTACGTTCTTCTTTCCAGGTTTATCATGAATGTCTAAATCAAACTCCTGAATAAGCAGAATCCACCTAAGAAGATGCCCCTTCACGTCATTCTTTTCCATTAAGTAACGTAATGTTGTGTGGTCAGTGAACACAATCACCTTGGATCCAATTAAATGAGATATGAATTTATCCAAGGCAAACACTACCGCAAGCATCTCCTTTTCCGTAACTGTATAGTTACGCTGAGTAGTATCAAGCACTTTGCTTGTGTAGTGTATGGCAAACGGGACACCATCCCTCCTCTATCGTAACATAGCCCCTACAGCAAAATCTGATGCGTCCGTCATGATCTCAAAAGGCATAGACTAATCTAGGGCTTGTAGGTTTGGGGCATCCATGATCATTCCTTGTAGTTGCTCAAAGGCTTCAAGACATTTGTGATTAAAAATAAACTCTATGTCCTTGCCTAAAAGCTCAGTCAGCGGTCGGGAAATCTTAGAAAAATCTTTGATAAATCTTCGATAAAATCCAACATGCCCGAGGAAAGACCATAATTGTTTCACGTTGGTTGGTGGCTGGAGTCGTCTGATCACATCCACCTTGGCAGGGTTGACCTCCATTCCTCTCTTGGAGATGACATGCCCCAACACAATGCCCTCCATCACCATGAAGTGACGTTTCTCTCATGAGAGCACCAGATTGACCTCACAACATCACTTGAGGACTCGGTCCAGATTCCTAAGATAGGAATCGAAGTAATCATCATAGACCGAGAAGTCATCCATGAAGACTTCCAGGAATTCGCCGACCATTTTGATGAATACAACAATCATGTACCTTTGAAAAGTACCAGGAGCATTACATAACCCAAAGGGCATGTGCCTGAAAGCATAGGTACCAAAAGGGCATGTAAACGTGGTCTTCTCTTGGTCTTTAGGAGCTATGGCTACTTGATTGTATCCCGAGAATCCGTCTAAAAAGTAGAAGAATTCTTTCCCCGCTAGTGTCTCTAAGATCTGATCAATGAATGGTAGGGGGAAATGATCCTTCTTCGTCGCGGCATTCAGGCATCTGTAATCCACACAGACACGCCACGATGTGGGCACTCGTGTCACGATCTCCTCTCCGTCTTCATTGGTGGTCGTCTGAATTCCCAACTTTTTCAAGACAGCATGGATTGGAACCACCCATTTCGAGTCAGAGATGGGATAAATAGAATCCGCGTCGCACCATTTCTCTATCTCCTTCTTCACTACCTCTCACAAATTTGGATTCAATTGACGTTGGAATTCACGAGAGGGTTTAGCCTCATTCTCCAAGTAGATATGGTGCGAACACAGAGCGGGATTTATCCCATGGAGATCGGAGATGCTCCATCCTATCGCCTTGCGATTTTTCTCCAGGATCTCTAGCAAGCAAGATTCCTTCTCCTCGGTCAATCGCAAGCTGATGATGACCGGATACTTCTTCGCTTGTCCCGCAAGGAAGGCATACTTAAGCGTTGTGGGTAAAGGTTTGAGCCCAAGTAAAGTGTGATCATCAAGGAAGTCTGGCTCGATCGAATCTGGCTCAGTGCCGGTAGTGATTGGATCTGTCCTTGAAATTGTTGTCACCAACTTGTCCGGCTCTAGAGTCGGATCATCAAAGGTTTCTAAGCAATCGACAGAAGCCACGTCCGACTCGTCATCCTCATCTTATGATTGTCCTAAAGAGGGAAGGACTCACAGGCCCAGCTGGGCCTCTAAGTCATCGAAGATGTAGGGAGATGCATATTCTGTACTGCACTCGTTTCTAAGGACCTCGCAAACTGACTCATGCACAAGATCTTCTCCGGAGGAGGGGACTCATTGGTGCTAGATGGGTTCTGTCTCCATGGCCCAACGGTGTCTACATGAATACAATCTGTGTCGGATGAAGACTACTCAGTGTTGGATTCTGAATCCGACCTCTACCATCTGGTCTGCTTCATCTCCAATTCCTTATCTCCGCCGGGAGTTTCAAATTGGATCTTCCTGATCTTGTAATCAAACAAGGCCCCTACTGTTCTGAAGAAGGGCCTTCCTAATATGATATGGGAGTCTCTCCAATTGCGAGGGGTCTCCATATCAAGGACTGTAAAGTCCACCATGTATTCCTGACCCTCGACTTTGATGACAACATTCCTCAATTCTCCTTGGGACCTCTTGGTGGATTTATCTGCAAACTTAAGTAGGGCTCTGGATTTTCTAAGAGGTCCGATATTAAGCCGCTCATAGAGGGTTGTGGGCATTAAGTTAATTGAGGATTCGTTGTTAAGGAGAGTGCGTGCAAACGTAGTGTCATCGACATGACTCACCACATAATGAGCACCCATGTCTCTTCGATTCCTTAGAAACGCATTCTTTATTGCGCAAGTAGTGGCTATTGACAGAACATGTTTCTCAACACGGCTTTTGGTCTTCCTGCTGACCCTAGTAGGTGTACGTCTCACCTTAAAGTACTTCTGAAATGCGGGTGACATTTCCACATACTTGTCAAAAGGGATTGTTACCTTGATGTATTTATTGCAAAACTCTACCATCTCAGGGTCATCTCTTTGTATTTTTTGTGTTTTCTTATTTCCACCCTTAAGAGCTCGGGGGAAAGGGATTATTGATGCTAACTCAGATTCTGAAACTAAAAGATCTTCATTGAAATTAGGAACTGAGTTCTTTACATGACTCTGAGATCTAGACTGACTCTGACTCTGACTATAAGGAAATTGCTGCTGCAAAACCAGTGATGTGTCTTCCGCGATTGCTGGAGCGGGCTCTTCATCGGTCTCACCGGACTCACTACTAGTGCTGGTCTCCTTCTTCGAGGACTTGGAAGTCCTCTTCTTCTGTCGGTGGTGGTGGTGCTGCTCCTCTACCTCCAAGTTCTCCTCAGGTAGAGACTTGGGGGCATCTTCCTCCGGTGCCCGTTCCCGATCAGGTACGATCACGGTCCTTCCGCTCCTGAGGGACATATGATTAACATTATCAGAAGAAAGGATCTCATGTTCAGATAAAGAATTATCTGTATAGTATACATGATCTCGTGGTCGATTCTGACCTTGATTCAAGCTATTTGGGTTGTCCTAAACCTGAGCAGGAATTGGGGTCTTCTGCACCATCTGTTGGTCCTGGGTACGAGAGACACGATTCAAATTGGTTCTCATATCCAGATAGTCATTCTGAATTTATTAGACCCTATCAGTCAGGGTCTGGATCGCCAAGGTGAGGGACTCCAATTCACTGGTTGGTTGGGCTTGTTGGTGCTGACTTGTGGATGAGTTCCTGTGTTGGCCCTGTTGGCCATGCTGGTAGTAGTGTTGTTGATGGGACGGTGGTGGTGGGCCCTGCTGGCCCGAATGGAAAGTGTGTTGTTGCTGGTCCTGATGAGGCTGGTACCCTTGTCCGGGTTGGGACTGTACGAAGTGTGGTGCAGGGACGGAGCTGGTTTCTTAGTAAGCTAGGGAAGGTCGGTGGGGTTGAGCCTTTGTTAACTTGTCAGCTGTCATCCCTTTGCTGGGAATGAGGTCCTCTGTCAGATCTGCTACAGTCCTCCTAGTTGTCTCATTGGATAGGATCGAGGGAGACAACTGATAAGCCCTGGTGGCCTGTGATCTGCCTGTTTCTGCCATCTGCTCCAAGATTTTCCATACAGTATTTTCATTTTTGTTCAGATACGCACATTTGGGTTGGGATTGTTGGTGTTGACTTGTGGATGAGTTCCTGTATTGGCCCTGCTGCCATGTAGGTACTACTGTTGTTGATGGGACGGTGGTGGTGGGTCCTGCTGGCCCAAATGGAAAGTGCGTTGTTGCTGGAGCGGCTGAGGCTGGTACCCTTATCCGGGTCAGGACTGTACAAAGCACGGTGTGGGGACGGAGCTGGTTTCTTGGTAAGCTAGGGAAGGATGGTGGGGCTGAGCCTTGGTTAACTTGTTAGCTATCATCCCTATGCTGGGAATGAGGTCCTCTGTCAGATCCGCTACAGTCCTCCTAGTTGTCTCGTTGGATAAGATCGAGGGAGACAACTGATAGGTCCTGGTGGCCTGCGACCTGCCTGTTTCTGCCATCTGCTCCAAGATTTTCCGTACAACATTTTTATTTTTGTTCAGATAGCTTCCTCCACAGGCGACACTTACTAACCCCTGCATCTCTGGGGTCATGCCATATAACAAGGTCTGTACTAAGATCGCTTTTGAAATGCCATGGAAAGGGCACTTCTGAATTAGATCATTAAACCTATCCCAGGCTTCATGGAATGGTTCAGTGGGTCCCTGGGAAAAACTCACGATCTTCGTTCTCATTTGATTAGTCCTACTGAGTGGGTAGAACTTCTTCAAGAATAAATCCTTGAACTGCATCTAGGTCGTACATCTCACACTGAGATTTTTCAACCAATGAGCTTCCTTATCTCCTAAGGCAAACAGGGTGGCCTTCAGCCTGATGTAGTCTTGCCCAACCCTAGGGTAATCGAGGTTGTTGCAAACTAGCTCAAAGTCTCTAAGGAAGGCATATGGTTCTTCGTTTGCATTTCCATTGAACTTCGGTAACAGGCTCAGAAAGTGGGGCTTCATCTCGAATGCTTCAGGGGGAACCACTGGTGCCAACCAACTATGCATTTCATTTTCTGCTGTATTATAAGAATCTACCATTGGTCGGTCAATTCCTCATGCCGTAATGATCTATCCCATCCTTGTCGTAAGATCTGCATTCTGTTGTTTGGTTGTGATGAGGCGAGCAAGGATTTGCTATATAGGGTCGTCTCTTTGCTCCTCTTCATCTGAGGGTCTCTTGGGTGGTATCTTGTCCTCTTTCCCAGTAGGTGGAGTGTTCTTGGTTAGAGGACATATCAAGGAAGGGATTCTTACCGAGGCATTGGTCTTCCTCAGTGAGATCAGAGGAGAGAAAAGGGTTGGTTTGAGAGTAACCACCCTGGGTTTGAGGGATCCAGAATGCAAGAGGGTCATGAGCTCGGGTTGGTCCATGTTGCACTTGGGACGGTGAAGATGAGCTTTGAGGGGCGCTCAAAGAAAGATTGGTAAATTGGGAATGGATGTCTCCCCAATCAGTCATCTTGGTTGGCAAGAAGAAGATTCGAGAGTTTAAGATAGGATTTTACTCCTACCTGAGACAAGCAAGTGAATCCAAACCCTGATTTTCACACTCATAATGTGAAGGACTCGAAACCGAGTCTGATTAATATGGTTTATTTTAAGTGTGATTTTATAGAAAATAGAAAAGGTTATGGGGCCTACAGGGAGGTCGACTCAAAGCAGGATGTGTCTTCCCTGTTTAACCTGTCTCCTAAGATACTTGTGCCCTTCCTTTCTTCACTCTTATCCCAAGTTGATGGATTCAAAGACCTGCCCCTATCTACCTGCAAGCAGGCAGAGGCTAACAAGGCTGGAACTTCACCCCGGGGGGTTACTAGCAACTTGTCACGAAGCACCGTTGGTTCACCCCTATCTACCTACAAACAGACGGAGGTTACTTGGTGCTAGTCAGCGAACCTGAGAAAATTCAACTCGTGATATTTGCTATGATCAGTTGGTACGTGATTTGGAAGGCGGGGATTTGGGCTCTGCCTTAGGGTGTGCACACACACTCAAGTACCCTCACTCAGCCTGAAAACAAGGTCGGGGTTAATCTCCGCAAGCAAAATTTCTGATTTTACTGATTTTTTGGTCAATTTTGTTTAGCAGTCCCCGTTTTAACTTAAGTTATCACTAAGTTAGTCCAACCACAAAGCACGCCTATCGTCCAGTCCCAATTTCCTTTTTACCTATGTTTGAAAAACCAAGAGAAAGGAGTCAAGAAAAGCCGATGCACGATAAAACAATGATGGTATGCTGAGTTAAGAAGACTTACAGTGGTCCCTTCGCTTTTATGCAGGATGCAGAACAACATTGAAAACTTTTATACTATATGCAATGCAGATGATAAAATCCGCTCCTAGACAGGAACTTCTATTAACGAGTGAAGCACATGTTAAATTTGACAAGATATACGGTCGAAGTGCGTCTTTTATGTGTGAAGTGTGGTCCTAGAATATTACGAGCACAAGCAAGTCCTAAAGTGGCTCTAAGAGCCGCAAGTGCAAGCCTAATCTAAAAATCTATTGACATAGCACACGGGAACGCATTTCGACTATTTTTTACACACGCGAGGACCCAAACAGGAACCGCTGGAAAGAATGCAAAAATAATGAAAAATGACACAATTACAAGTCCTCACAATCACTCAAAATATTCAAATGCAAGCTCCTCGAAGCGCCTTCGACTCCTCGTGTTCCTCGCACAAAAAAATTTGAGATCAGATAAAGGATGACACGAAATACTCAAAAATAAATGACAGAAAAATATTAAATAGAAAGCCGAGAATCAGACTACCCGGGGATAGAAAATTAAACACTCAACATTCTCTAGAAATTAACCAAACCCGTACCTCCCCGGCAATGGTGCCATTTTGACATGTCTCATACTACCCCTGTTAATTTAGTCAAATTAATGGTCAATTTAATAGTTACATTCGTTGCAGTTGGGTAATCAATGCATCATCAAAAATACCACTTCAAGTAATGTTTAATGCGAGCGGCAAATTTATTTTACTTGGGCAAGCCCAAGGTCGAACTCAGGGAGGCATCTTTCTCCTTAGGTGAATTTTAAGTGAATTAAGAGGTCATATTTTCATAGGGTTATTTTTGGTCTTTTTTTAGCAATTTTTATGCAATAAAGCAGAAACGAATGCAATTTCATGCCAATTTTACAAGTTAAATCAAAAAGATACTCAAATGAAGTCCAAAAATTATGAAACTTGGCCAAATGATGGAATGCTACGAACTTAAGAGTCTACAATTTTTTTTGGAATTTTTCGACTCTAGATGAATCTACTATGAATAAAATATGATTACAAGGTGATTTTTACCAAATTAATTTTAATAAATACCAAAACACATTATGTCCAGATATAAAAATTATCCTAGATGGATCTAAGTGTGATGAATCCAGGAAAATTAATAAACCTAAAATTCTATGTGAGTTGGACCTTTTAAAAATCAATTAAGACAATCACTATTTAATTTATTCAGACCTCATGATGCGTGCAATTGCAATGATTTTTGGGCACACTGTAAAATAAATCATCCTTAGTCTAATGTGATTTTTGGTGAATTTTTGGAGCAACGAGAAATATACTATGAATTAAAGAACACACAATGAGCAAAATATAGAAAATTTCCCCAAATTAATAATATAAAATTCCATAGATGTCACAAAAATTAAACAAGTGTCACATAAGATAGAGGACAAGTTGGGCTACATCATGTAATTTTTAGAATTGAAAATTTATCCCAAATGGACACCTAGATATGCGTGCAAAGATAGGGACCAAATTACAAATTTAGAAAAAACTTTTGAAAATAAAACGTGCTGACAGGGACTTAAATGCAATTACCTATAATGTGGCGGAAGTGGATGCAAATTCCCACAAAGTCATGCACACCTCACGTGACACGCCTGGCCAAGACCAAATTGCAATTTCCAAAACCTTGGAGGGCCTCTGTGCAAATTACCCGGCCCTCACATGGGAAGCACGTGCGGGGCTAGGCTCGGACGTCCATCGAGGGAGGAGGCTCGGGAGGTTTGAATTAGCTTCGAGTGCTCCGAGCCTAGGGTCGGGAAAGAGGCTTGGAGTCTTCACGTGGCGAATGCTGGGCTGTTAGATCAGAAGTGATCCAACGGTGGTGGAGGCTGGAAACATGGTGCGATCAAGGACCGTTAGATCCAGATGATCTAACGGTATTTGGGGTTGCGGCTGATGGCGACGTAGCTTAATATTGGCCATTGGATCGAGATAGATCCAACGGGGGCTGAAGCTCGGGGCGGTTGCTACGTGGTGCGACGAGGGTCGTCGGATCAAAGAGATCCAACTGTGGTAGTACATCTTCTTCTCCGGTCCGCCACCTCCTGCGGCAGACTTGGTGGGGCTCCGACATTGAGATCCTTGCTCCGCCCCCTTCTCCCGTGCTTGGTGTAGCTCGCTGGCGGCTCCCAGATAGCTCGGACTGATCGTGGGAGTGCAAGGAAGCAGCCAGAAGCCCTAGGAGAGGCTGGGGAGATCTGAACGCCGATGGCAGTTAAGCTCTATGCAGCTCCGATGGAGATTCCGACCAATGAAATTGCAAGGTTAGCCTGTGCAAGAAAAGAGGTGCTTTGTGCTTGTGAGAGTGCGGCGAGCGCGGCGAGGCCTAGGAGGTGAAGTGGAGATGGCCGGTGGTGGAGTTCCTCCGCCATGAAGGAGAAGCTTTGGTCGGAGGGGTATTGTGCATAATCGGGGCGAATGAAAGAGCGCACGAAGATCGGAGCTTCGAGGTGAAGCTCGGTGAATGATCAGGTGAGCGTCAAGATGAGCGGAGAGGGTGGAGAAATTTTGAGAAAAGCGAGATGAAAAGATGAAGACGATCGGAGGAGAATGGAGGTGTCTACCTGGGGCTTGGAAGCTCGAGTGATGCTCCCGATCGTCGCTCGAGGGACGGTAGAGGGCCCGAGCTCAAGCAGCTCGTCGGGGGAGCTGCAGCACAGCGCGACTACACTGTGATCGCGTCAGAGGCAAAGACCTGTCTTCACTCGATTTTACTCTCAATTGTTGTCACCAATGGGTAGCTTTGAGCTCTAGGACTCCTCTTGCAATGGCGGATGGGGTCGAAGGTGGCCGGAGGTGGGGTATTTATAGGAAGAAGGTGGGGGTGACAGTAGTGGAAGGCGAGTTTTCGTGGGGGTCGTGGTGTGACAACGACGGGATTTATGGAGGTCATGGTGTCTGACGAGGATAAGGGAGTAATAGACTACGAGGTGGAGGTGCTAGAGGGTGGAGATGATGGCTGTGGTGGCAGAGAAAATAGGAAGGGGGCGACGAGCGTGCGGAGTGGGCGACGTACGCGAGGAAAGTGGCCCGAGGTAGAAGATAGTCTCTGGACAGTTGGATCGAGTGATCCAACGGCCAGAAGAAGGGCGCAAGAGAAGGGCCTGGATTAGATCGGAGTGGTGTGATCGAAGGGGTAGGTATAGGACACATGGCGGGCGCAGGTGAAGGCACTAAGGGACGGCTGGGATGAGATCTGGAGGATCTAATCAAAGGGCTAGGGAAAGTGCATAAGTGTGCGGTGGGGATGAAGGCTCACAAGTCAACACATGGCTTGCTGAGGGCGAGGCGCTAACGGATGGAGGATATGCGATCTGGAGAAGATCGAAGGGTGGAGATCAGATGCGTGAGTGGATGGCTCAGATCTGAGGAGAAGGGAAGGGATCAGATGGTGGAGAAAAGGGCACGTGGCGCTTTGTGAGCAGGCCATGTGGCGCGACCAGAGGGCGCCACGTGGCCTGCTCAGAATGGCCGAAAGAAAATGAGGAATAAGAGAGAGAGAAGATGTCCAAATTCAGAAAAACTCAAAACATGAAAGTTGTAGATCTCTATGAGATCTACAAGTTTCATGTTGAGCAAAAATGTAAATGAGGTCAAATAAGATACAAAATACAAGGGTACAAATATACATACATATAATGTATATGGGGTCCCAAAATCCAAGTTTTACATACGAGCTCCGATTTAAATGAAATTGGTCTCATTTTGAAGGTCTCTGAATATGTATTAATCTAAAAGTGAGTAGACCTAGATCAGAGATTGTATGAGATAAATATGTGTATTCTAATGCCTAAGGTCTCCAACTAGGTTTGGGGTTTTATTGAGTAATTTTACAAGTTAGAAATTTTGGCATTTTCCTTGTATTATTAGTTATTAATGTACACAGTATAGAGTTGGTTTTATTGACTTTGGAGTGAGTATAAAATACAGACAAATAGGTGAATAATTACAAGTGAATTGGGCTTCTTATTTAATGCAAATATGGATGTTAAAATGCAGATATTACTTATGCATGCATGAATGCTAAGTATGAAATATAAGGGGAAATATGCAGCTAATTACTCGGGAACAAGACTCTATTTTCAACTTTAGGAGTTATGAATTATAGATTCATCACACATATAGGTTTTGTTATATATTCTAATGCCATTGTGTTGTGTATATGTATATGTGAACATAGTTGATTTTTACATTTCATATATATGCTAATGCATCATGTTTTTTTCTTATACTTTTTTATTCTCATGCTTGGATGAAATGCGAATCCCATGTTTAAGAGTTGGTTGTTGTGTATCCTAGTCAGGGGACATTATGGTTCATGATGTAAAAATCCCACATAATTTTAAAAGCATTTTAAATGTATATGATACCTTGGTTTTGCGATTGCATGTTTTATTTTGTTTTCTTTTTTGTTTTATTGATAGACTATATACATAGTTCATTATATTAGTATAATATTTAATATCTATTTCTTAATTTCTTTGTATTTCTAATTGGTTAGTTAATAGTAAAAATAGATAGATATGTAATTACATATACGTACAATATATCTCTTTATTTTATCTTTTTCCCTGATTTTCTAGTTTTTGAATTTTGTTTCTTTTGAAGGTAGTTTATGTACATAATATATTTATGAAAGCAAAAGGAATTAAATTTAAAATAGTTGTTTTTAGATAAAATGTTATAATTTTGATTGTGTTTGGTCGTTGGATGAACCAGTGTACTATCTTTCTTTCTCTTTATTCTTTAGTTTGTGAGAAACTTTTTTTACATATTTTTAGTTGTTTTTACATATGCATGAATAGTAGAAAGGCCAAATATATATGCATGCATGTATTTATTAATATTTCTGATTTAAGTTTCAATCTTAGGTATATGAAACACATTTTCAAAATTATTTTTGAGTAGTCCACTAGCTAATTAATGCTTTAGATTAACCAACTAATTCTTAAATGCAAACAACTGAAAGATCTATCCTATCAACTTATTTACTTATATATAATTTTTTTCTTACGATCTAATTTCGAGTCAACCAACTTTATCTATAGTCAATGAATTTGATTTTCATCTTACTAATGTTTTGGGACTGATTTGGAATTAATAACTACTTTTTAGAAAAGATGCATCTTTTCATGAAGGTTTTAAGCCTTATAAAAAAAGACTTGAGGTCATATTTTCATTCATTCTTCCAACATCAAGTAGTGAAGATTTCAATTCCTTTATTATTGTATTTGATGATGTGGGAAACCCCTCTTGCAAACTAAATTGGAGGTAACTAGTTTTTTTTTATAAAAGATGGATCCTTTCATGAAGAGACTTAATATAAATAGGCAAATCATAGTACAAGGAGAATGCGTCCGAAATAAGCTATATGACAAAATTTAATATTTATACCTATTCATCCACCATCCTTCAAATAACAATTCATAGGTATGAACAAGTGTCTCCATAGGTATTTATACCTATATATATATAGTATTTAGATTTTTAATTGATTATTTATATACATGTATGCATAATTTAATATTTTTTATTTACAATATTTAACAAGGGTTTTAATGATATTTTTATTTGATTTTTAGATGTTAATTTATTAGGTTAATTAAATAAGTACATATACAATATATACATGATTTTATTTTTGTAGATTTTTTATTTTGTTATTTTGATTTATGTTTTATATGGGTAAATATAATATTCAAAATTAGTTAAAAGCAATATTCACAATTAGTTAAAAATACAATATTCACAATTATGCACAAATAATAATATAAATAGTATATAGGTATATTACACAATAATATCCCAATTGGCCACATTTCACACCATAACTTTCAATTTTATGGAATCACCTCCATTTTAAAGATAATTTAATTTGGAGTACAATAAAAGTGAGTTTGACGAATTTGGAATTCATGTGGAGAAAATATTGATCTTGAAAGTAGAGCTATGTAACTTTTTGAGAGTGATGTTATTTATACAATATATACAAGTTTTTTATAGAAATCATTTTTATTATTTACAAAAGAATTTTATTCACAAATTTCAAGAAGAAATAATTGCTATCTACAAAATATTTGGTAATGAATAAATTAAAGAGTGTGTAATATAGACAATATTTTATAAATGATGGATATGTATAGGCGACAAGTATATTTTATTGTAAATAGGCCTTATCTCCCCCTGCTTTCCTCCTTATCGATCATGTCAAGTCTTGACCTTCTCTCAAGGTCAGATTCAACCTGTATCTATTACATATATACAATCACTTATGTTCTTTATTTTTTCTTTATTTCTTTCTTTATTTATTTTATATTAACATAGTGATAGATATATAATATCTATATAATAATTAGAGTTGGTAAAAGAGTGGAATTAGTGATATTTACCAATGTTTTAAAAGGAATTTTAAGTTAAAATAAATGAATAAAGATGATGAAATTTAGATTCATCAACCATCCTTCAAGTAATAATCAAGATCATTTGTTAGTTGCTTGAATTGGATTGATAACTGATTTAATATGATTAAAACAAGTATATCCAGTTAAACGCTATATTATGAATAGAGTAGTATTTTCCTTGGAAGAACTAATCATGTGAATATGATTTATAATGATTAATTAAAATTTGAATGGGATGCAGAGAATAAGATAAGTGACATTTGTGATCTTCCATCAAGGCGAAGGGTTCTGTTACCAGAGATTATATGTTGGAGACGCATGAATGAACTGACAGCTCCTGCATACAAGTGTGTTTGGATCGGTCTCTTTGCTTCTCGAAAGAGTAAGGCTATAAGTGCAGTGATCACAATATTGATTCCTCATATTATTGAGGCGATATTAGATTGTACATAGTGAGTTCTAATCATGTTGATGGTTGGTTCAATTAATGATAGATTAACATCGCCTTCAGGGTGGTAGGCTCGGGTGTTAAAGATCGAATTGGGAAATGCAAGTTGGACTTGTAAGGGGAATGCGTTCTAGCTTCTTTTTATCCGAGTTACAGTTTTTCATATTATTGAGATGTAACAAAGATAAGAAAGGAGATCTTAGATATTTCTTGAGATATAATGATAAGTATATATCTTATATTGAAAGTAATTAAGGGAATGAACTTTCAATGTTGACAAAGAAAGACAACTTCGATATAAAAATACTAAACCAAAGTAAAATATATATTTATGCATTTTTTTAATTTCAGATAACCTACATTAAACCCACTCAATACTATAATCAATAATAACCAATAAATTTTCATGAATTGGATTCATGTGCTTGCAGTTGGACATATAATGTAGGTGGTTGCAATGTGCAGGTTTCCGTATATTAATATGGAATGACAAATTAAATTGACAATAGGACAACAACATTGGAATTATATGTCTCTATAGTCTTGATCTCTCAACGAGTGTTCTTTGGAAGTATCATGTCGATGATGGTAATAATTATCGAAAGTCCTTGTAAAATCTAAGAAGATATTTTGACATACATATGTGCTCTCGGCATTTAATCATGAATGGCATGGTTCATTGTATTATGCAGAATGGTGGCTCGATAAGAGATAATGTACTCACAATATTTGAGTACCTACGTGAACCTAAGTCTTTGAGAGTTTAGATAGACACAGATACGATGAGTGTCATCATTCTACTATCTATACTCTAGTCATTCATGAATCTTCATAATATTCATATTGCATTAATTAAATTAAGCATATAAAAAGGTTGAAATGCTCTTTTTTTTGAAATCTTTTGTATTTAACATAAGAGATCCTTTGTCTTAAGCAATGGTTGTTTATAGATAAAGGGAGCGCAGTGGAAGCTTGTGTTTGACCCAAGTAAGAAGGAAAGTAAAAGATTTGACGGTACTTCTATGACTTCCACACATATGACATCCGAAGAGTTGGATGAATAACAATACTACAATAAGTCAGTGTATTTATAGTATCGCTATCTAGACTATCTAGAATCCTTAGAGAAGAACTCGGATTGTACATCATAATAAATTATATCTACATAACCTCATTGAAATTGACTTTCTTATTTGATAAAGTCAAAGTCTAATAATTGTATCGCATTCTTTTGATAACACTTGCAGTTTGTTACATATGTTTTAGAAGACTAGAAAATTTGATCTTAAGGTTTCATGGACATGGATATCGATGCAATTGTTGTAATAACCTCTATTGGATAGATATACTTCATATTTTCGGTGAGAGATGTTGGACATGCGAGCCCATGGTGAGCCATTGTGCAATAAATATTATTGCAAATATCATTCCCTGATCTGAAATGAAGAATAACTAATTTGCATAATAGGACCCTTAGTACAATTAGGGTTATGTACCATGGCCATCTTAATGATCATACAGTTGTGGATTCAATTAGTGAGTCATAGAGACTGGTGCTTGGATGAATGTCTAAAGAATTAGATTGAGGACTCGTAAATTACTGTTAAATGATTGTTAAGAGAGGATCTCCAATGTGAGAAGAAAATGACAATCCTTTCTCTAAAGGTTGATATCTAGCTGACCTCTTGATGCTGGTCCTCTACATAGGAGTAGGTATTCAGAGGTGTTAGATAAGTTAGGTCAAAGAGTTGACTAAATGAGATCGAGATAACCAAAGTCCTATGTCATATGTTGTCACGATATAGGCACACATCCTCTAACCAAAGACAGATGTGCTACTATATGTCTGAGTATGTACATTTTCGCACACCAATATGTTGATGACCTAACCAAGGTCTATACACCTGTGCACTGGTGTACATGCAAGGGTATATGAGTAATACGATCTCTCAGAGGGATCATGTAGGTTCATTACTGAATCGGAAGACATGAGCTCACTCATGAGATATTGGAAAGAATCAAATTTTGTGCACAGCCATCTCGCTTTGGAAGCTTGACTGAATTTGTAGGTTTGATATATGCTTTTGGAAAGTATATGATCAACACCTGGGTATGATATATGCTTTTGGAAAGTATATGATTGATACCAACTCCCAATAGTAGACTATGAAAATTGATCGAATACTTCGGATTTATTCTGGGTCTTCCAGTATGCATGATGTACATGTATTAGGAATACCTGAAGGTGATGTGATCATAAACGATTGTATAACCACGATGCTTCCATTCCTAGGGAGTAATGAAATAGGTCTGGATTTTAGTGACTCCTCTCAGTAGAGAAGTGATATGATCCTTGTCCAAATATTGGACATTGACCTGAATGTGGTTCAGATGTAATGAGAAGATTAGATTTGTGGTCTCTTGATTTAATTAAGCATCTTTGGGAGGTTTGTAAGATCTGAATTTGAGATGTGATCTCAATATCCAAGTCACTATATGTGGAACAATACAATTGTCATGTTCTTATCTCCAAGTAATCATAGAGAAAGCGTATTATTCTTGAAAGAGTTCATGGATAATTTCACTATTGATATACACATCCGAGCATTGAGAAAAATAGATAATCAAACGTGATTTAATTATCATGAATAATATGAATTTGATTCATATTATAAGGAGAGTTATCTGAGATAATTAATTGTGATTTAATTATCAAAGATGTCAATAATGTGAATGTGATTCACATTATTTGAGCACATGAGAAGAGAGATCCAAGATAATTATATATGAATTAATTATCATGGATATGAATAATATGGATAGTACTATCCATATTAATCAGATATATTATAAATGTGATTTATAATATACTAGGGAGATCCTATTGTGATTTATATTTGTTAATTAATTATTGATGTGAATTGGATTCACATTGGATGATTAATTGAAAATATAATTTACATTTTGTTTTGGGATGTGAATATGATTCAAATTTTTCCAATGGCATGATTACAATGTTCACAAGACAATTGCGAATTATTTTTTGTGAGATAATTTACAACAAATATTGTTGTAAATCTTAGAGATCTCATGAGATAATGAGATCTCATGAGATGATAGGGTGGATGTCTCCCCTTTTTAGGGGATATGGTCAATCTTCTCATTATCTCCAAGATCGATTAATTAATTTGATTTGAAATTATTTATATTGATTTATTGATATATATATATATATATATTAATTTAAGTTAAATTAATTAATTTTGTGTTTTCACAACAAGATCATGTCCATTGAAAGAAATACAAATCAGTTTTCACAACAAGATCATGAACAGTTGATTGGTCAATGTTTGTTGAATATTGAAGATCCAGAGATTCCTTTAAATTATAAAGGGGTTAGTAAGAATGAAGAAAAAGAGGTAGAAACTGATGATGAGTTGT
This sequence comes from Ottelia alismoides, assembly GCA_037367405.1. NCBI lineage: Eukaryota > Viridiplantae > Streptophyta > Magnoliopsida > Alismatales > Hydrocharitaceae > Ottelia > Ottelia alismoides. Next base: position 466,368 of record JAZKJV010007406.1, on the reverse strand, counting down.
AAATCTCAATGAGCCATATGATAGTTCTTATAAGTATTCATATTTTACTTTGGAAAATGAAAAAAAAGTGGGAGTCTGTAAATAGGACCCCAAAATATAGAAAAGCAAAGGAGAAATATTTTATGAAGTACAAGGATAGTGATTAACTTTCTTTTGTTTAGAAGGCCATGTTGGCTATTTTGAATATTCGTGCCATGTGGGCCATTTTAGTTATTGTTTGGGGTTTCTGTAGAGATTATATGCCTCATATGAGCGTCATTGTAATATTTTTCTTTGGTCAATAAAAGGAGATACTCGGACCCCTAAAATTACCAAGCTTAAAAAAATAAGATCATGGCCATTGAAAGAAACACAAATCAATCTCATCCATTGGATTTGTGTGCACATGGATTGAGATCCATGGATCTCATAAGAAGAGGCACCCATTACTCTTCAAGTCACATTATGAACAATCTCTCTCTCTCTCTCTCTCGTTCTCTACACGCCAAGCCTCTCTCTCTCTCTTAGTGGTGGTCCACCATGGAGCCCTTCTGAGAGTCATCATCGCCGCAACATCGTCGTTATGTCGTCGGATTGCTTGCTCATTGATCTACGTCTCCTTCGGTGAGTCTCGCTCGTGAAGAATATATCGGATCTCATGTCACGAGATCAGGAGATTCATAGCGAGGATCATCAATATGGACTGCGAGGATCACACGTCTCATCAACGTGCTTGCAAGCATATCCTCCGTTAGATCGGACTTGAGACAGAAGGTCTCTTTATTTAGAAACTCGATTGCAACCACGATTCAAGAGGTAACCTTAATACCTAATTGTTATTTAGATGAAATGATCTAAGAAGTGTTCTTGGATCATGTGGTTTCATCGGATTAAAAATTTTACGTTCCGCTGCCCGGAGCAACTAGTATGACTAATCACTCCTGATCACATTCGATGCGATCCTCACGCTTCCATGATGCGCTTAAGGATATTCTCATATCCTTAAAGTGGTATATGAGCCTTAGGTCAGAGGTTTTAAATACGATCCATAAACGTAAGAAGACTTGGGTACATTATGGATTGTGAAAATTTTATCGCATTCATTTTCGCGACCCTATTTTGTGAATATTTTCAGCTCTGTTTAAAATGATAAATACAAAATTATCATAATATTAACTATTAATTAAGGAATCATGGGATTTGAGTTTGCGTGATTTGAAATCCGATAGCTCTACTTATGATCATTGTAATGAACATATATCCATTGTTTTGGATATGGCGAATCATGACGTAATTAAGGAGTTAGATACTGTTTTGAAAGGTCTGTTAATGCATGCTAATCACTTGTATTCTATTTTAAATCAAATTAGCTAACCTTGAAAACTGATTTTGCATGATTTAGATTTAAAATGATTGATATATGCTAATTTTCGTGAGTAAGGGTCACTGTTGGAAATTGCAATCCTTATCAAGAACCATGTGATTGTTATTTAAGAAATTAGTGAAATTAATGATTAATTTACTAGAATAATTATGGATAAATATTTGAGATATATTTGATGATAATTATATTCTTAAATGACATTACTTGAACAAATAATTTATTAGATATGATTTAGATCTCAAATTGGCTACATCATACACTTTCCAACAAACAATGTTGCTTGAATAGGTTTGGGAATTTGTTTAGCAAATTTTCTTATAATCAAAATGGTTTTTATTATTACTATATGGTATAACTTCAGTTGAAAAACTGATTATCATCTCAAGTACGAAGTGATCTATTTTGCATTATCATTTCCCAAGGCGGATATGGTGTCTAGTCGGGGAGCGTTGGGGTAGCAGGTTGCACCGTGTGCAGTCTGTCCCTCCCGTCGGTACTGGACATGACAACGGGTATGGTTGGTTTAGTGCTTGAGAAATCATGATGTATTTTCTAATTATCAAAATTCAAAATAATACATATTTGAGATAATACCATATTTCAAGTAACAATGAAGAATGTTTGTTGGATATTAATTGGATCATTGATTTAATATGATTAGATTAATTGAAATCCAATTAAAATTAAAACAAACTATTAATAGAGTTGTTATTTCCCTTGGAAGAATCAATTATGTGAATATGATTCATAATAATTAATTATAATTTGAATATGATATGGAGGATCACATAAGTGACATTCGAGGATCACATAAGTGACATCCATGGTCTCCTGTCAAGGCGAAGAGTTTCATCGCTAGGGATTGTATATAGGAGACTCCTGTACGAAGTGACAGATCCTACATACAAGCGCATCTAGATCGAACTCTTTACTTCTCGAAAGAGTAAGGTCGTATGCGTAGTGACCCCAATATCGGGTCCTCATATTATTGGTGATATTGGATTGTGCATAGCGAGTTCTAATCCTATTGATGGTTGGTTCAATCTATAACAAGTCAACATCACCTTAGGGTGGTGGGCCCGGGTGTTAAAGACCGAATTGGGAATGCAAGTTGGACTTGCAAGGCAGAATGTGTTCCCGCTTCCTTTTATCTGAGTTACAGGTCCTCATATTATTGGGATTTAATAAAGGTAAGGAAGGAGATCTCATATCTTGTTGAGATATAATGGTAAGTATATCTTTTACACTGAAAGTGATTAAGGGAATGAACTTTCAGTGTTGACAAGGCACGACAACTTTGATATGAAAATTCCTAAATCAAAGTAAATATATATATATATATGCAAATTTATCTTATTTTAGATAATTCTTCATTAAACCCACCCAATACTATACTCAATAATAACCAATATAGTGTCATGGATTTGATCCATATTGTACTTGCAGTTGAACACATAATGTATGTGGTTGCAATGTGCAAGTTTCCTCATAGGAATGAGGAATGACAACTAAATAGACAATACGACTATAAACCTAAGGTTTGTATGTCTCCATAGTCTTGATCTCTCATCGAATGTACTTTGGAAGTGACATGTCGATGATGATCGTAATTGTCAAATAATCCATATAAAATCTAAGAAGATGTCCTGGCATACATATGTGCTCTCGACATTTAATCATGAATGACATGGTTCTCTGCATGTTGCAGAATGGTGGCTCTATAAGATATGATGTATTCAAAATGTTTGAGTACCTACCTGAACCAAAGTTTTTTAGAGTTTAGATGTATGTAGATATAATGAGTGTCACCATTCTACTGTCTATACTCAAGTCATTCATGAAGCTTCATAATATTCGTATTGTATGAATTAAATGAAGAATATGTGGGTTTGTGCGTGTTTGTGTGTATGCATGTATGTACGTATGTATTTATGTATATATGTCGAAATACTCTTATATTGAAATCTTTTGAATTCAACATAAGAGATCCTTTGTCTTAAGAAATGGTTTTTTATAGATGAAGTGAACGCAGTGGAAGCATGGGTCCTGACCCATGTAAGAAGGAAAGTCAAAGAGTTGATTGTACTTCTATGACTTCCATACATATGACATCCAAATAGTTGGATGAATGACAACACTGCAATAAGCCGATGTATTGATAATGTGACTATCTAGTCTATCTAGCCTCCTTAGAGAAGGACTCAAACAATGCATCAGAATAATCTATATCTAGATATCATCATTGAAATTGACTTACTTATTGGATAAGATCGAAGTCTATTAATTGTATCCCATTCTTCTAATGATACTTGCAATTGGTTGCATACGTATTAGAAGACTAAAAATTTGATCTTCAGGTTTAATAGGCATCCTTGGATATTGATGCAATGGTTGCAACAATCTCTATTGGATAGATAGACTTCAAAAATTTCAGTGGGAGAGCCCTTACCTTAGTATTAGAGAATGACTCTATGACCTAGATGTTATAATACACTCATTGTTTATTTCTAAATGTTGGGAATAAACATGAATTCTGGAATAAACCTATCATAAAAAGTTATGATGGATATATTTTAGACAGTAATCTAACATCTGGAGAAATCTACTAAAATTAGAAAAATAATGAATGGTTCATTAATGTTTTTAATGCTGGAAATTAAACCTTTTAAGATCAATAGGAGGATGAAGATCATTTGATAATGATCTAACATCAAGCCTTGGACATTTGTCTATTGATGAGATCAATAGACTAGTAAGAGATGAAATTTTAGTGTCTAAAATTTCAAAACATACATACTTATGAATATTGTATTGAAAGTAAAAAATTCCAATACACCCTCTCTTTGGGAATAGTGTTCGATGTCGAGGTATTCAAGATCTCATACATATTGATGTATATGGAGCATCTATATCAGAATAAACATTATGGACATGTGGTATCTATTGATGATTATTTGTGATATGAGATTTCTTCCCTTCACCTTAAAAAGCTTTGAAATGTTCAAAGATTTCGCAATTTTGGTTTAGAATCTAAGTTTGAAGGAAGATGAAAATGAATTTGATCTAACCTAGGTATCTTGTACATATTAGATAAATTCATGAAATACCTTATTGAGAAAGGAATATCATTCCTATCTTACTCCTCCTAGTTCACCTAAACTCAATAGAGTTGTAGGGAGATACAATTTATCATGTGTGACATGATTTGATCAATGATTAATATTAGCGTAATTATCTCTTAGTTTCCAAGGTATATATGTAGTAGAGACTATAATATACATCCTTAATATGGTTCCATGCATGTAAGATGGAATATAACACCAGAGAGTGCTACTTCATTAGGAAATAAAGGATGGTATTGGATACCTACTTTATGACCTTGAGATTCTTAAAAGATGGCATCTCTCAGAATCTGATTCTTAGAGGATGAGACTCTTGAGAATCAAGATAAAAATGAAGTGAAGGAACTCATTTAATATTGAGGCTCCTGAAATCGAAACAAAAAGGAAAATTAAAGATGAAACACTAATACCTCTTCAAATGAATTTGAGGATGTATTCCATGTGTCAGTTAAGTCTAACAACGATCTGACGTCATTTGATGAAGCTTATGAGGATCATGACATGGAAAGATGGATGTTAGCAATAAAGTCTCAAGTAGACTTCATATGTAAGTGTTGTATATAGATCCTCGAGGATTCACCTATATGGGTAAGACTTGTTAAGGTGTAAATGGATCTTCAAGAGAAAGAAGGAATCTAATGAGAAGGTAGGGACCTTCAAAGCACGGCTCGTATCCTCAAGATACACACCGAAAAGAAGACATCGCTTGTGATGAGACTTACTCTCCAGTGACCTTGCTTTAACGCATCAGAATATTGATAACCATAGCTACACAACTTGACTATGGCATCTTCAAGATGGAAGGCAAGATTGCATTCCTGTACGGATACCTCTTCGAGGATGTTCATATGAAGTAGCAGCCCAGGGCTTCATTATTGAAGAAAGAAAGGTGTGCAAGCTGAGGAATTCCATCTATGGATTCAAATAAGCTTCTTGTAGTTGGAACATAAGATTTGATGAAATTATAAATGTTATGATTTTAGAAAGAATCTTGATGAATCATACGAAGCGTAGTGGGAGTGCCATTGCGTTCATCATTCTAAATATAGATCATATCCTAATCATTTGAAATGATATAAGGATGAAAATGAGTGTTTTATGATCTGTCTATTCCATGCCTTGAGATATGATCTCAAGGTCTTAGATCTTAGTTCTGAAGATGTTCAGAAGCAAAGAGAAGAGGGTATTGGGATCGTTACATTAGTGATACACCTTGGATATATTCCATCTTCTGGAAAATTCCAAGAAAGACTTCCAACCCTTAAGATATGATATTGACCTATTTAAAGGGATAGCACCTCGTGGAGTTAAGGAAGTGAATACTAGTATTGTCTGCCCTTGTGCATCGATTATGAGAAGCCGAGTGTATGCTATATGTGTAAAAAAGCCAGATGTCTGCCATGTAGTGGGGGTAGTAAATTGTTAGTAATTCTACTATGGAAATAAAATACTTGATTACAGTAATAACAAAATCTTCAAAGATTACAATACTTTAGAGATAGTAATATCTAACTCTTATCTTCAAGAAATTAAGACTTCATTGATAGTGATCTAAAAGGTCTTAACTGCGGATACCTTAAGATATGGATATCTCTAAGAATAAGGGTATTCTGATATGGATTATGGAAATACTGGTTATAATAGTTATTGAGAAGTGATATCTAAGTCTTATCTTCAAGAAATTAAGACTTTCTAGATAGTGATCTAAAAGGTCTTAACTGCGGATACCTTAAGATATGGATATCTCCAAGAATAAGGGTATTCTTATAAGGATTATGGAAATATTGGTTATAATAGTTATTGAGAAGTAGTGTCAAGGACACTATAATTGCTTTAAAAAAATTGAGTACTGGTTGCATAAGATGCAGGATTTGCATTGGATGCGAGCACTGCTACTAGGAGATATGCAAGTGTCATAAAAGGACTTGACGTGGTCTCTTAGAAATAGAGTGGCTGATCATCTTACCTAGCTATTTTTCTAAATAGACTATGATTTTCACATGGGTGTGGATTTAAAGATTAGCCCATTAATGGCTCTTTAAGCTAGTGGGAGATTGTTGGACATGCGAGCCCACGGTGAGCCATTATGCAATAAATGTTTTTACTAATATCATTCCCAAATCTGAAGTGAAGAATAACTAATTTGCATAATAGGTCCCTTAGTACAATTAGGGTTATGTACCATTGCCATCTTATTGATCATACAGTTGTTGGTTCAATTATTGAGTCATAGAGGTTAGTGCTTGAATGAATATTTAAAGAGTTAGATTGAGGACTTATCAAGTACCGTAAAATGACTGTTAAGAGAGGATATCCAGCCTGAGAAGGAAATGGTAATCGTTAACGGCTGATATCTAACCGACCTCTTGATGTTGGTCCTCCACATAGGAATAGGGATTTGTAGGTGTTAGATAAGTTAGGTCAAAGAGTTGACTTAATGAGATCGCGATAACCAAAGTCCTATGTCGTATGATGTCACGATATAGGCATGCATTCTCTGACTGGAGACAATGTGTTATTATATGTCTGAGTATGTACATTTGGCATACCAATAGGTTGATGACCTAAACATGATCTATACATCGGCATGCTAGTGTGCATGGAAGGACATATGATTAATACGATCTCTCAAAAGGATCATATATGTTCATCTAATGAATCAGAAGACATGAGCTCGCTCGTGAGATATTGGGAAGAATCAAATTCCGTGCACGATCATCTCACTTTGGAAGCTTGACTGAATTTGTAGGTTTGATATATACTTTTGGAAAGTATATGATCAACACCTAGGTATGATATATGTTTTTGGAAAGTATATGATCGATACCAACTCCCAATAGTAAAATGAGAAACTTAATGATAAAATCTTGAAGCAGACGGTGAAAATTGATCTAATACTTCGGGTTTATTCTGGGTCTTCCAGTATGCAAGATGTACAAGTATTAGGAATAACTGAGGGTGATGTGATCATAAACGATTGTATAACCATGATGCTTCCATTCCTAGGGAGTGATGAAATGGGTCTGAATTTTAGTGACTCCTCTCAAAGAGAAGTGATATGATCTTGATCCAAATATTAGACATTGATCTTAATGTGATTCAGATGTAATGAGAAGATTAGATTTGCGGTCTTGATTTAATCAAGCATCTTTGGGAGGTCTGCGAGATCTATATTTGAGATGTGATCTCAATATCCAAGTCACTATATGTGGAACAATACAATCACCCTAACCTTATCTCCAAGTATCTACAGAGAAAAACACATTATCCTTGAAAGAGTTTATGGATAATTTTGCTGGTTATATACAGATCCGAGCATTGAGAAAAATAGATAATTAAATATGATTTAATTATCATGAATAATATGAATTTGATTCATATTAAGGAGGGTTATCTGAGATAATTAAATGTAATTTAATTATCAAAGATGTAAATAATGTGAACGTGATTCATATTATTTGGGAATATGAGAATTGAGATCCAAGAAGATTAAATATGATTTAATTATCATGGATATGAATAGTGTGGATAGTACTATTCATATTAATCAGATATATTATAAATGTGATTTATAATATAATAGAGACAACTTATTGTGATTTATATTTGTTAATGAACAATTGATGTGAATTAGATTTACATTGGATGATTAATTGAAAATATAATTTACATTTTATTTTGGGATGTGAATGTGATTCACATTTTTCCAATGGCACTCATGCAATGTTCACAAGATAATTATGAATTATTTTCTGTGAGATAATTTAAAATAATTGTTGTTGTAAATCTTGGAGATATCATGAGATAATTAAATCTCATTAGATAATGAGATCTCAAGAAATAATAAGATCTCATGAGATGATTGGGTGGTCCCCCCCCCCTTTTAGGGGTTGTGGTCAATCTCATTGTCTCCAAGATTGATTAATTAATTTTATTTGAAACTAATTTATATTGAGTTATCATTATATACTAATTTAAGTTAAACTAATTATTATTGTGTTTTCACAATATGATCATGGCCATTGAAAGAAACACAAATCAATCTCTGGATTTGTGTGCACATGGATTGAGATCCATGGATCCCAAAATACTATATAAGAAGAGGCACCCCTTGCTCTATAAGTCACATTATCAACAATCTATCTCTCTCATTCTCAACACGCCAAGCCTCTCTCTCTCTCTCTCTCTTTGTGGTGGTCCACCATGGAGCCCTTGTGAGAGTCGGCATTGCCTCAACATCGTCGTTATGCTACCGGATTGCTTTCTCATGGATCTTTGTCTTCTTCGGTGTGTCTCGCTCGTAAAGAAGACATTGGATCTTGTGTGACAAGATCAAGAGATTCATCATTTGGATCATCAACATGAATTACGAGGAGCACGCGTCTCATCAATGCACTCACAAGCATCTCCTCCGTTGGATCGGACTTTGAAACAGGAGGTCTCTTCGTTTAGAGACTAGATCGCAACCATTATTAAAGAGGCAACCTTAATACCTAATTTTGGTTTATATGAAATGATCTAAGAAGTGTTCTGGGATCATGTGATTTCATTGGATTAAAAATTTAAATTTCGTTGCCCGAAGCAGCTAGTGTGACTATTCGCTTCCGATCGGATTCGAAGCAGCTAGGAGATCCCTTAGTCTAAGAGAATGTCCTCGTGACCTAGGTATTAGAATACATTAATTACTTATTTCTAAATGTTGGAAATAAACATGTATTCTGGAATAAACCTATCATAAAGGTTACGATGGATATATTTCAGATAGTAATCTAACATTTAGAGGCCTCTACTTAATTAGAAAATTATTGAATGGTCATTAACATTTCTAATACTGAAAAATAAACCTTAAAAGATCAATAGGAGGATAAAGATCATTTGATAATGATCTTACATCAAGCCTTGGACATATATATATTGATAAAATTAATATACTAGTAAGATATTGAACTTTAGATTTTCTAAAGATTCAGAACTTACATACTTATAATATTATATTCAAAGTAAAAATATCCAATACACCCTTCTTGGTGAATGATGTTGGATGTCAAGGTATTAAAGATCTCATACATATTGATGTATGCAGATCATCTATATCATAATAAACATTAATGATATGTGATATCATTCGATGATTTTTTATGATATAAGATTTCTTCCCTTCACCATAGAAATATTTGAAATGTTCAAAGATTTCACAATTTTGATTTAGAACCAAAGTAGGAAAAAAATGAATTTGATCTGACCTAGGTAATCAGTACCTATTAGATGAATTCATTGAATACCTTATGGAGAAAGGAATATCATTCATATCTCACTCCTAATACACCTAAACTCGATAGAGTTGTAGGGAGATGCAATTGGATTTTCTGTGACAAGATTTGATCAACGATGACTCGTAGCATAATTACCTTTTAGTTTCCATGGTATATATGTAGTAGCGACTACAATATATATCTTTAATAAGATTTCATGCAAATCTAAACCTGAAAACCCTCATAAGTTATGGTTTAGAACCTAGCCTAGTGTTGGATACTTGAGGATTTAAGGTTTCTTGGTCGATGACCATGTCATGGATGCAAGTTAGCTGGAATCTAGCACTAGAGAATGCTACTTCACTAGGAATATAAATGATGGTATCAGATACCTACTTTATGACCTTAATATTCATAAAATATTTCATATCTAAGGATATGATTCTTAGAAGATGACTCTCTTGAGAGTCGAGATGAAAATGAAGTAAAAGAACTCATTGAATCTTGTGAAGATAACAAGGCTCCTAAAAATCGGAAAATAAAAGGACAATTAAAGATGAAACACTCATACCTCTTCATATGTGTTTGAGGATGGATTCCATATGTCAGTCAAGTCTAACAATAATTGACTTCGCATTATGAAGCTTCTAAATATCTTGACATTATGACATGGATGTTAGCAATAAAGCCTAAAGTAGACTTCATACACAAGTGTTGTATGTGGACCCTCAAGGATCCACCTATATGGATCAAACCCATTAGGTGTAAATGGCTCTTCAAGAGAAAGAGGGAACTTGATGAGAAGGTAGAGACCTTCAAAGTATGGATCGTATCTACAAGATACACATGAAGAGAAGACATCGCTTGTGATGATACTTTCTCCTTAGTGACCATGCTTAGACCTATATCATAATATTGCCAAACGTAGTTACACAACTAGATTATGACATCTACAAGATGGAAATTAAAATTGAATTCCTCTATGAATTCCTCATTGAGGATATTCAGCCCCAAGGCTTCATGGTTGAGGAAAGTAAGGTGTGCAAGCTGAAGAGCTCCATCTATAGACTCAAATAAGCTTCTAGTTGTTGGAACATCAGATTTATTAGAATTATAAAGTTTTTGTTTTCATATAAAATCTTGATGAACCATGTGAAGCTTAGTCGGAGTACCATTGTATTCATCATGCTAAATGTAGATAATATCCTAATTAAATGAAATGATTTAAGGATGATGATAAGTGTTTTATAATCTGGTTGTTCATATCTTGAGTTGAAATATCTCAACGATACCTATTATATCTTAGTTTTAAAGATGTTCAGAAGCAAAGAGAAGAGGGTGGTGGGATTGTCACATTAGTGGTATACCTTGGACATGTTCCATTTTTGGGAAAACTCCAAGGAAGCATTCTTTCCCATTGTACTGACTTATCTGTAGGGATAACACCTTAAAATTTGAGGAAGTGAATGCTAAAGATGCTTGCCCTTGTGCATTGATTATGAGAAGCCTGGTGTATGTTGGATGTGTACAAAAGTCAGATGTCATGATGTGAGAGTAGTAAACTATTACTAATCATACTATGGCGATAAAACACTTAGTTGTTGTAATAAAAATAATATCTTTAAAGAGGACAAGCCTTTTGAGATAGTGATCTCAAAGTATTATCTTCAAGAACTTAAGACTTTATATTTAGTGATCTAAAAGGTCTTAAATACATATGCCTTAAGATTGGTTTAGTCTTGGGAGTTAGAGATCTCCAAGAATAAGAGAATTTTGATAAGGATAATTGAAATTACATATTGGTTATAACGATTATTGAATTTTAGTTTTAAAGACACTATAATTGCTTTAATAAAAAACTAAATATTTGTTGCATAAGATGCGACATTCGCATTGCAAGCGAGCACTGTTACTAGGAGATATTCAAGTACCGTAAAGGACTTGGCATAGTCTCTTTGTAACAGAGTGACTGATCTGTCTACCTAGTTATATTAAATAACTTATTATTAGCACATGAGTGTGGGTTTAAATATTAGCCCATTAATGACTCTTTGGGCCAGTGGGAGATTGTTGGGCATGCGAGCCCACAGCGAGTCCTTATGCAATAAATGTTATCGCAAATATCATTCTCTGATCAGAAATAAAAAGTAACTAATTTGCATAATAGATCCCTTAATACAATTAGGGTTATGTACCATGGTCATCTTGATGATCATACAACTATTGATTCAATTATTGAATCATAGAGTCTAGATTGAGGACTCATCAAGCACTGTCAAATGATTATGAAGAGATGATCTCCAGCATAAGTAGGAGATGGCAATCCTTTCTCTAATGGATTGATATCTAGCCAACTTGTTGATGTAGGTCCTCTGCATATGAATAGAGATTTGGAGGTGTTAGATAAGTTAGGTCAAAGAGTTGACTCAACGAGATTGAGATAACCAAATCCTATGTTGTATGTTGTCACAATATAGGCATACATTCTCTGATCAGAGATAGATGTATTACTATATGTCTATGTACATTTGGCAGACCGATTGTTGATGATCTAATCAAGGTATATACATCGGTATGCTGGTGTGCATACAAGGGTATATGAGTAATAGAATCTCTCAAAGGGATCATAAAAATTCATTATTGAATCGAAAGACATGAGTTCACTCATGAGATATATTGGGAATAAATTTCATGCATGGTCATTGATGAAACTCGATTTCATCATCTTTTCTCATTTTTAACCCCCTTGCTTAAGCTGAGTGTCAATAAAACCCAGATAATGTCCTGTAATTATCAGAGTCCTAAATAAATTAAAAATAAAAAAATGGCAAAATAAAAATGCGTGGTATTTTTAGACTTAAAAATACCCTCAAAAATATTTTGGGTCTTTGTTTGATTTCATCTCACGTTTTGGTCAACATGAAACTTGTAGATCTCATCAAGATCTACAACTTTCATGTTTTGAGTTTTCTCAAATTCGGCCAAATTAACCTCCAAAAATCAAAAATACTTTCACAATAATCTGATTGGGCCACGTAGCCCATTCTGGGGGCGCCACGTGGCCCGGCTCTTCTTGTCTTATCCGCCTGTGATTTGGACCGTCAGATCTCCTCCTGAGATCCAACGGTCCAAAACGTTCCATGCACGCTTCATTCCTCTGCCACTCGATCGTCCCCCACAACTCATCTCTACCGTCCACCAGCGCCCTTCCCATCGTGCGCCACGTGTCACCTTCTGGTCCTTCCGATGGCATCTTCATCCGGCCATCTCAGCCGATGCTTCCGCCTCGATCCTCATCCACTCGATCGGCCCTCACTTTCCATCCAAACCGTCTATTAGCGCCGTGGTCGTAGCTCGGCATGTGGCGTGAGCGCAGCTCTCCGATCGCTCTGCCCAGATTTCATCCGCGCCACTCTTTCGCGCCCAATTATCAGCCGTTGGATCTACAGTCTTCGTCTTCCTCGGTCAGCCCACTCGCCCACGTTATCCACCACGCGAAACCCTCTCTCCTTTCCCATTATCGCCGGCCCCTCCGACCACCTCTTCCTTCGCTAACCACCCCACTCTCTTCCCCCATCATCCCTCTACTCCGCGAGTCGCTCCATTACCCACGATCACCTTCCAGTCGACCCACAACTCCCTCGAAACACACGACCGTCACTACCTTCATCGCCGGCATCCACCTTCAAATACCTCGCACCCCTCGTCATTTCAATCGGTCCACCTTTACGCGGGGAGGGGCCTAGCCCTCCTCCGCCTCCCTGTGACAGGGGGGGTGAGATGATCAAGCGAAGACGACCCTTTTCCCCCGGTGAGACCCTCCGCCGAACCAGGCGGAGTTGCGGTGCCCTAGCGCCGCCCGAGCTCGCTGGGACGGCCGACCAGCATGTTGCGAAGACCCCGAGCCCCTTTTGGAGCTCAAGCACAGGCCCTTCGATCCGCCCAATTGCCGGTAAGTCCCCTCTTTCTCTCTCTCTGCATTTTTCTTCTTATTTCTTGAAGTTTCTAGGTCGATATACCCCCTCTTCCGCTCCATTGAACACCCTCCGAGCTCCGCCACGCTTTCACCTTCCACGCGCTCATCTCCGACATCATCCTTCCCGTCTTCCATACCTCATCACTGCCGAACCATCTCCTCCGCCCACGCGGCGGAGGAGCTCCGAGCTCCCCACATTCTCCGCCCCCTATGAGCTCCCACTTCACTCCATGTCGCACGTATGCACATCTTCTGCTTCGGCTATTCGTTCCTAACAGCGCAGGTCCTCCAAAAGTGCAATGATCGGAGCCTCATCGGGCCAAACTTTGACACGGTCGCCCTCGACATCAGAGCTCCGGCGACTCAAACCAAGAATCCAGACACCTCGCCTGAGCTCCCTTCTTCTTCGACGATCATTCAGGAGCATCGGGCGAGCACCACCGTGCCCAGGACGGAGCGGCTGAGCCAGAGCTACATCGCCGGAGGTCCAAAACCGCTACCAGCTGAAGGAGGATGATGGAGAAGCAGTTGCCGTTGGATGTGCATCATCTGACGGCACGGATTCAGCCACGTCGCTCAAGACCCGTCTCTCCAGCAACCGTTGGATCATCTCGATCCAACGACCTCAACGCAGCCACGTCGCCTACAGCGGAGCTCATCCAAGCCATCGGATCATGTTGATCTGATGGCTCATATTCGGCCACGCGTTAGAGCCTGAGCATCCCCGAGCCTTCAGGCCGAGCCTCCAGGCTTGACCGCTCCCGAACCTCCCCAAGCCTGCATCAAGCCTCGGATTTCCCGAGCCTAGCCGAAGCTGACTCCGAGCCTCTGCCGAGCTTGACTCCAAGCCTGGATCGCACGTGCCTGGCACGTGCGTACTTGGGCAAATTGCAGAGAAGCCCCACAAACTTCTTCAATTTGTAGAAAGGTCCCCACGTATACGGTTTATTTACAACGAAGGTCCTTAGACTTATTTTATTTTCATTTCAGTCCTTTCCAGGGGCCTTTCTGTAGTTATCATTTCATGTTTTCTTGCATTTATGCCCTTATCTTCATTGTTGCATAACTTGAGCATCATGATTCCGTTTCAGTTGATTTCAGTTTCATTTCAAAGCTCGTTTGACTTACTTTCTCATGGCATAATCATTTCATATAATGGACACTTTAATGTTGATGTATTATTTTGATAGCTATGTGTCTCTTGTTATTTAATCCATGCCTTGTTCAAATTGAGTTTGTCATCTTAATTCAATCTGGAATTGACTTGTTGTTTACTTTTGCTCATCATTTCGTACCTAGGGCATATTTGTGATATTTTGCATGTGCATTCATTTGCATGAAAAAAATGATAAAAAATGCATGTTTATTTTTCTTAATGCATTGTTGTAGTGTCTCTGCATGATTTTGACTTATATGCCTCTAACTCAACACTTAATTAAATAAGCTTAAACCCGATTAATATGAGAGAGGCTCGTGTCCCTGAGTTCGACCTTGGTTTCTTACCAAGCAAAATAAATAACGACCATCGCATTCTTATTTGACATATATCAATGAGGTGGTCTCTTTGATGACCAAAATCGACCCGACTGCATCGACATGTTGAAGTGTTAATTCCGCACTATTAAAGGGTCGATTTTGCGACTCGTCAAATGGCACCGTTGCCGGGGACACTGCTCATTTCTTATATATTTTGGATTTTTGTATGTTTTATTTAGTGTTGCTCTTTATAGGTCAAATGATCACATATTTTGCATATA
Organism: Ottelia alismoides; assembly: GCA_037367405.1. NCBI lineage: Eukaryota > Viridiplantae > Streptophyta > Magnoliopsida > Alismatales > Hydrocharitaceae > Ottelia > Ottelia alismoides. The sequence continues at coordinate 450,898 of JAZKJV010007406.1, read as the reverse complement.
AAATTTTTCTTTCTTATTTGATATCTAACCATTGTTTTTGTGGCAGGGCCCTTGATGGATCAAGGAGGCGAGGAGCAGGACGCTCCCCGCTGCGAGGAGCCGCAGGAGCATGCTTGGAGCCGATAAGAAAGAAAAGAAAAAAATGTCGCATTTTATTTTTGCTTATAATAAACTCATCTTTTACAGTGGTCTTCGATCGAAGACTCGCGATTGTAATCGAATGATTGTGGTTGTGTGGGGATCGTCCCCACTTGAGTGTCGACTTAGGACTAGGCACGCGGCTCTCCGAGCTCATTTTATTTTTCATATTTTTATGTGCTTGATCGTAGGTAGGACACACTAAATTATAGACGCACATAATCTCGCATCACTTAGCTAAAATTAATGAAAATCAATCACCGCTAATAGATGTATGATTAGGTGCGGCTTTTTCGACTTGCATACATGTTGAATTTGGATTTCAAAACAGCCCCAGTTTTTCACATGTTTTTGTCAAATCACTGCATGATTTCTCACTTAGCCTAGATCGCGGTTTTCATCGAATACATGTTATTCTCGGTTTCGTTTTCCTAGCTTGATCACCTAGGTTAAATGGAAAAAAGGGAATGACCGGTAGACGATGACTTCTTGATTTTGTGTTAATCATAATCAGTGAAAACCTAAAATAAAATTGGGAATATTAATTGCAAGTCAACCAAGAATGGAGTAAAATTCGGTTTTGGGAGAGCAATACCCTCGCTTACGCAATGATTTTCACTTCACATCTTTTCTTTGCGTAAAAATCAAACGTTTTATCACCAATAAAACAGACAAGATAATAAACCAACCTTGGTTGGTTTCATGTGTGAGTTGGTGAAACTAAGCTTGATTGAGCCTTGTTTGATGCGACACGTACCCCAAAACCGAAGACACTCCATTTCATCTCCGAAGATTCAACCGCTCACTTGTATATCCATCCTTCTTCTTCGTTCACCTTGGGTCTCTTCCAACATCAATTTCCATCTTTATACTTAGGCTAATCTCAGCCTAAGTATAGGGGGGACCTAAGTCCCTGTGATTTCTCTACTCATCTTTTCTTGCCTTTATACTTAGGTTATTTCTAACCTAAGTATAGGGGGAGCCCCCTCTTAGTGCCCGTATATTCCTATATACTTAAATGGACCTATGGACTCGTATCATCTAGTGCTATGAGGACATAGCAAAGTTCAAGGATAGGGGTGTATACCGTATGTACACTTTACTTACTTTAGCTATAATCTGAAAAATTTGAAAAAAATTAAAATTTTTGGCTAAGGTAAAATTCTTTGGACTAAGAGAACTCAAATGATTTCACGGCTTTTCTATACTATGTTACACTATTTTGATAAAAATATTTTCGAAAACGAGTTGAAAAATGAGATTTTCTTGTTTTGAAAAATCTTTTTGAAAATATTTTGAAAATCTTTTATTTGTGTGACATGGTTTTGAAATCTTTTATCAAGGAAAGTTGAGTATAACCTGTGTTTTAACTTTAAAAACTAAAATCCATAAAAATGTGCAAAAAAAAGATTTTTGAATGAAGGAGTTGGATTAAACCTCTACTCTTACACTTTCACCCAGGATCTAAAATGTTCAAGGAAGCTTGATTTTTGAGGTCTTTGAGATTTGCGGTTAACCAGCCTTAGTCATCAGGGTCATAGACTTAATCATCCACATTCCCCTAGGTTTCTAGATTTGCATGCTATATTCCATGCTTAATCTCAGACAAAGAGAATATGATCAGCACATCACATGCACGACTGCGGTTTTGATTGAGATGAGTTGATTTTTCACCTGAGGAATTGGGATGAGAGATTCGAGTCTGGATTTGATCTAATGATGCTCGAGGATGGGATAAAATCTTTGAAAGCTTCGTGAAACCTGAGTGTCAGCAATTTAGCCAGTGTGAGAACTTGGTTCTTATACTAATCTCTTGACATTGACCTAAGTGCCTAGGTGTGATATAAATAAAAAAATTGTTGATCAGTGTGCGCCAACTTTTGGTAAAAGCAGTGGAGCTAGCCACAAATTATACAAGTCAATAAAATTCAAAGAAAAGCTCTCATTCCACAAAGTCAAATATCAAAGAGCTTCCACCAAAGGCGAGCGCTCCCAAACTTTTCAAAGTGTCCACTTGGACCACCGCTATTAGGAGCAGGAGTCGGGCTTGCACCAAAAAAGGGCTCTGCATCGTAAATGCTACAAGTCTGGGTGTCGAAGGTACGATAGGTACTCAAAAGAGACACACCCCGGTGTACTCCCAGGAAAACAAGTGCAGACGGCTCCAACTTCTCTTGACGGACGCACTGATCAACATCAAAAAAAAATGTGTTGCGTAAAAAGGCACTAGAGAGAATCCTTGTTCTAATGAGAGGGAGAGAAGAATTAACACAATCCCATGCCCTCCATTTCTGGCCGGCCATCTACATTTTCTAAGTCTGACAACGAAAGAGACGGTGGACTGAATGCAAGATTGGATTTATTCCCTAGTGCTGAGGATTGGGTCCTTAGGAGATTCTCTCGGACCAAGATTTCGGGTGACGAATTGACTCTGCTCTCGAAATTGCAGTCAACACTAAACTTCATATCCTTTAGCTTATATGTACATCAGAGAGAGTCTAGAGGAGTAGAGGAATTGGAAGCCTCTTGATTAAGGCTGGGTTGAACTCTAGAATTTTGGATCTCTAAAGTCGAGTCGACTTGATCAGATTGGATCCTGTATTCACATGCACAAGGGGTTAATCCAACTTAGTCATTCTTTTTTATGCTCGAGGACGAGCATAGTTTAAGTATAGGGGGTGATGAAACTCGATTTCATCATCTTTATTTCTCATTTTTAACCCCCTTGCTTAAGTTGAGTGTCAATAAAACCCAGATAATGTCCTGTAATTATCAGAGTCCTAAATAAATTAAAAATAAAAAAATGGCAAAATAAAAATGCGTGGTATTTTTAGACTTAAAAATACCCTCAAAAATATTTTGGGTCTTTGTTTGATTTCATCTCACGTTTTGGTCAACATGAAACTTGTAGATCTCATCAAGATCTACAACTTTCATGTTTTGAGTTTTCTCAAATTCGGCCAAATTAACCTCCAAAAATCAAAAATACTTTCACAATAATCTGATTGGGCCACGTGGCCCATTCTGGGGGCGCCACGTGGCCCGGCTATTCTTCTCTTATCCGCCTGTGATTTGGACCGTCAGATCTCCTCCTGAGATCCAACGGTCCAAAACGGTCCACGCACGCTTCATTCCTCTACCACTCGATCGTCCCCCACAACTCATCTCGACCGTCCACCAGCGCCCTTCCCATCGTGCGCCATGTGTCACCTTCTGGTCCTTCCGATGGCATCTTCATCCGGCCATCTCAACCGATGCTTCCGCCTCGATCCTCATCCGCTCGATCGGCCCTCACTTTTCATCCAAACCGTCTGTTAGCGCCGTGGTCGTAGCTCGGCACGTGGCGTGAGCGCAGCTCTCTGATCGCTCCGCCCATATTTCATCCGCGCCACTCTTTCACGCCCAATTATCAGCCGTTGGATTTCCAGATCCAACGGCCGACAGTCTTTGTCTTCCTCGGTCAGCCCACTCGCCCACGTTATCCACCACGCGAAACCCTCTCCCCTTTCCCATTATCGCCGGCCCCTCCGACCACCTCTTCCTTCGCTAACCACCCCACTCTCTTCCCCCATCATCCCTCTACTCCGCGAGTCGCTCCATTACCCACGATCACCTTCCAGTCGACCCACAACTCCCTCGAAACACACGACCGTCACCACCTTCACCGCCGGCATCCACCTTCAAATACCTCGCACCCCTCGTCATTTCAACCGGTCCAACTTAACGCGGGGAGGGGCCCAACCCTCCTCCGCCTCCCTGTGACAGGGGGGGCGAGATGATCGAGCGAAGACGACCCTTTTCCCCCGGTGAGACCCTCCGCCGAACCAGGCGGAGTTGCGGTGCCCTAGCGCCGCCCGAGCTCGCTGGGACGGCCGACCAGCATGTTGCAAAGACCCCGAGCCCCTTTTGGAGCTCAAGCACAGGCCCTTCGATCCGCCCAATTGCCGGTAAGTCCCCTCTTTCTCTCTCTCTCTGCATTTTTTTTCTTATTTCTTGAAGTTTCTAGGTTGATATACCCCCTCTTCCGCTCCATTGAACACCCTCCGAGCTCCGCCACGCTTCCACCTTCCACGCGCTCATCTCCGACATCATCCTTCTCGTCTTCCATACCTCATCACTATCGAACCAGCTCCTCCGCCCTCGCGGCGGAGGAGCTCCGAGCTCCCCACATTCTCCGCCCCCCTATGAGCTCCCACTTCACTCCATGTCGCACGTATGCACATCTTCTGCTTCGGCTATTGGTTCCTAACAGCGCAGGTCCTCCAAACGTGCAATGATCGGAGCCTCGCCGGGCCCAACTTTGACACGGTCGCCCTCGACATCAGAGCTCCGGCGACTCAAACCAAGAAGCCAGACACCTTGCTTGAGCTCCCTTCTTCTTCGACGATCCTTCAGGAGCATCGGGCGAGCACCACCTTGCCCAGGACGGAGCGGCTGAGCCAGAGCTACATCGCCGGAGGTCCAAACCCGCCACCAGCTGAAGGAGGATGATGGAGAAGCAGTTGCCGTTGAATGTGCATCATCTGACGGCACGGATTCAGCCACGTCGCTCAAGACCCGCCTCTCCAGCAACCGTTGGATCATCTCGATCCAACGACCTCAACGCAGCCACGTCGCCTACAGTGGAACTCATCCAAGCCATCGGATCATGTTGATCTGATGGCTCATATTCGGCCACGCGTCAGAGCCTGAGCATCCCCGAGCCTTCAGGCCGAGCCTCCAGGCTTGACCGCTCCCGAACCTCCCCAAGCCTGCATCAAGCCTCGGATTTCCCGAGCCTAGCCGAAGCTGACTCCGAGCCTCTGCCGAGCTTGACTCCAGGCCTGGATCGCACGTGCCTGGCATGTGCGTACTTGGTCAAATTGCAGAGAAGCCCCACAAACTTCTTCAATTTGTAGAAAGGTCCCCGCGTGTATGGTTTATTTACAGGGAAGGTCCTTAGACTTATTTTATTTTAATTTCAGTCCTTTCCAGGGGCCTTTCTGTAGTTATCATTTCATGTTTTCTTGTATTTATGCCCTTATCTTCATTGTTGCATAACTTGAGCATCATGATTCTGTTTCAGTTGATTTCAGTTTCATTTCGAAGCTCGTTTGACGTACTTTCTCATGGCATGATCATTTCATATAATGGACACTTTAATGTTGATGTATTATTTTGATAGCTATGTGTCTCTTGTTATTTAATCCATGCCTTGTTCAAATTGAGTTTGTCATCTTAATTCAATCTGGAATTGACTTGTTGTTTACTTTTGCTCATCATTTCGTACCTAGGGCATATTTGTGATATTTTGCATGTGCATTCATTTGCATGAAAAAAATGATAAAAAATGCATGTTTATTTTTCTTAATGCGTTGTTGTAGTGTCTCTGCATGATTTTGACTTATATGCCTCTAACTCAACACTTAATTAAATAAACTTAAATCCGATTAATATGAGAGAGGCTCGTGTCCCTGAGTTCGACCTTGGTTTCTTACCAAGCAAAATAAATAACGACCATCGCATTCTTATTTGACATATATCAATGAGGTGGTCTCTTTGATGACCAAAATCGACCCGACTGCATCGACATGTTGAAGTGTTAATTCCGCACTATTAAAGGGCCGATTTTGCGACTCGTCAGTCATCTCGCTTTGGAAGCTTGACTGAATTTGTAGGTTTGATATATTCTTTTAGAAAGTATATGATCAATATCTAAGTATGGTATATTCTTTTGGAAAGTATATGATCGATACCAACACACAATAATCAAATGAGAAACTTAATGATAAAACCTCAAAGGAGACAGTCTGAATTGATCTGAAACTTCGAGTTTATTCTAGGTATTTCAGTATGTAGGATGTACAAGTATTAAGAATACCTGAGGGAGATGTGATCATAAACAATTGTATAACCATGATGCTTCCATTCCGAGGGAATGACGAAGCAGATCTGGATTTTAGTGACTCCTCTCACTAGAGAAGTAATATAATCTTGATCCAAACGTTGGACAACGGTTTAAATATGATTCAGATACAATGAGAAGATTAGATTTGCAGCTTTGATTTAATCAAACAGCTGTGGGAGGTCCTTAAATCTAGACTTGAGATAAGATCTCAATATCCAAGTCACTATACATGGAACGTATTGTTGAATTAATGTGTATGAGCAATGAGAAAAATCAAAAGTTAAATGTGATCTAATTATTATAAATATTATGAATTTAATCCATATTATTTGGCCATACAGTGAGAGTTATCTAAGATAATTAAATGTGATTTAATTATCAAAAATGTGAATAATGTGAATGCGATTCATACTATTTGAGCACATGAGAATAGAGATCCAAGATGATTAAATATGATTTAATTATCAAGGGTATAAATAATGTAGATAACACTATCCATATTATTTGTATATATTGTAATTATGATTTATGATATACTAGAGAGATCTTACTGTAAATAGTAACTTCAAGTTAATTGTTGATGTGAATTGGATTCACATTGAAATTTATTGAAAATATAGTTTACATTTTATTTTGGATTATAAATATGATTTATAATTATTTAATGGCATGATTTCAATATTCAAAAAATTAATTTAGAATTATTTTTGTGAACTAACTTACAATAAAAGTTGTTATAAATATGTATTAAGGATTGAAGGAGCCAACATCATTCATTTAGTGGATGATGGAGGGCCACCAGTTGACTTGATCACAAGGGTTGATCCCCCCCCCCTTTATAGGAGGGTGGGTGGCTTCCCTCCTCATCCTTTTATGCTAATTAATTTAGTTCAAATTAAAACATGTTGGTTATTCATATATTTAATTTAATCTAAATTAATTGTTGTTGTGTTTTTACAACAAAACCATGGCCATTGAATTGATACACAAATAAATCTCAACCGTTGATTTTGTGTTTCACGTGGATTGGAATCCATAGACCCCAGAATACTATAAAAGAAGTGGAAACCCTTGCTCTTCTTGAATGACAAAAAAAATATGCTCTCTCCCTCTCTCTCTCTCTCTACATGCCAAGCCTATCTCTCTCCTCCTCAGAGTGGCAGCCCACCCTAAACCCTAGAGAGGGTCACCGTCGTCGCCACATAGTTGTGATGCTGCTTCGACCACACATGAATCTCTGTCTCCTTTTGTGGGCCTCTCTCATGAAGAAGACATCGGATCTCATGTGACGAGATCATGAGATTCACTGCTTGGATCATCAATAAGGATTTCATCAAGGTGCTCGCAAGTGTCTCCTCCGTTAGATCGGACTTGAGACAGAAGGTCTTAGAAGTTTACTTAAATATAAGGAATAAAAACGAACTCGAGTTGGTTGGTAAAGGGAATATGCTGAGAATTTAGTTGGGATGCACCTACTTCATTGCATGTCTATGGAGGTACCGCACTATCTTAGTGTCATAGCATGAGATCCTTTACTGGTCAGTATCACAGATTATGTTTTTACTAGAGGATAAATGTAGTCAAAATTGACACGTAGAAAACTTTAGAGCGGTGCATCAATGTGCTGAGTTGTTTCATTAGTTCACCCATCAGAGGGAGTTATCTATTATTGAGTATTTGCTAACCTTACAACTTTTCATTTTTACACTAGTGGATAAGTTAGCATCTATTGAGAAATTGCTCATAATGTATCCTTCTTTTCTATGGACCAATATGCGTTCAGGATTTGTCAACACAATAGTAGTGGCTTTTTCAACTTTTAGGATTGTGCTGCTTTAGACAAGGTCATGATACATTTGTGTTGTCTACTTGTACAACTTACTTTTGTTGCTTTTGAGAGACATCGTTGATACATGTAGGTTTTGTTACATATTCCGATGCCATTGTGTTGTTAGTTATTCTTTAAATTTCATATAGACGTCAATACATCACTTTTTTTCTTATCCTTTTTTATTCTCTTGCCTGGATTAAACGTCAATTTTAGTCAGGGGATATTATGGTTCATGATGTAAAAATTCCATATAATTTTAAAAGTATTTTAAAGGTATAGGATACCTAGGTTTTGCGATTGTATGTTTTATTTTGTTTTCTTAATAGACTATGTACATATTTTACTATACTATTATACTAGTATAATATTTAATATCTATCTCCTAATTTCTTTGTATTTCTAATAGGTTAGTTAATAGTAAAAATAGATAGATATGTTCTTATATGTATGTACAACATATCTCTTTATTTTTTTATCTGTTTCCCTGATTTTCTATTTTTTTGAAATTTGTTTCTTTTGATGTTAGTTTATGTACATAATAT